>JANIHZ010000004.1:11306906-11325547 GCA_027478365.1 Erythroxylum rufum | reverse complement strand
ATAAAAAGAATATACAAATATCTGTTTATGTATAATGAACTAATAATAAGTCAAATCTAATAATTCAAATTAAATTTTAATCTAACATAAAATTTAAAATAATAATAAAAATTTAAAAAAAAATTTGAAGCAAGTTTGTTTCATCGCTGTCGCCAAATGTTTCAAATTCTCCAACATTATGTAAAGACTCTTAAATTACGTTTTCATCCAAAATATTTGCATCAACTTTTTCTACATCCAAATAAATTATAAATTAGTAATGTATGAAATTATTCTCTATTGTAAAATTGTAATATATTATCCAATCACTAGTCAATAATATATATATAAAGTTTGTATAATTTATGCTTCGCTTTTAAAAGATTTATAATTGTTTTGCATGCTCTGTACGAACCATCATATATATACCCCAAAGATGATTTCTCATTTGAATCAACAGTCCTTACCAACCTTACAAATAAAGCTACAATCTTCACAATGATTAAGAAGACATCCCAAATTTTATTATCTAGAATAATGGCATAAAAAAATTTCCTTTCGTACTGTTTGATAACTTATAACTTGAAAAATATTTACTTGTCAACTAAATTTTAAAGTAGTTGTTTATGTTTATAAACATTTTTTTAGGTCATAAATGAGTTGTAAACCTAGTAGTAATAGGATACACAATATCAACTCAATCTTCTTGCTTTCTTAACAAAGATAAAAATGTAATATGAATATACATAAAAATTGTGATTTTAGACGCATGTGAATCAATAGTAAAAATATGGTCTATACTTCCAATTTTTTTTTAAAATGAGATTTATGCAATGAACAACGCATAGAGACTAATAAATATGCTCATACTTTAATTATAATATGTACTCAATTGATACATAATTAGTTATATTATCTGTAACAAAATGCACAACATTGTTTAGTCCAACCCACTAGATAATAAAACATAAGCACTTTTTACCATATCAAAAGCATTTATAGACTTGATAAATGTTATTCCAATATTATACTAAACCAAGAAATTAATTAAGATTTTTTTCGTCTTTGATCAATCTACCATCTATTATAATAGTGCATCCTATATTTTCCTAGCCAGACTTGTATCCGCAATCAACTTATATCGTTTTCTAAATCTTGAGTGATGGCATGTGAATCTCGTAATAAGAAGATGTCTTAAATCCCAGACTTTGCCTCCGAAAAAAAAGTAAAATTTAAAGCATTTAAAAGAATACATAAATGATAGAATCATCTAGCCCATATTTGTTTACATCGCAAACATCCTTATTAATTAAAATATTTTTTAAATTGGGTTGAAAATCAGTAGTAGTTCTTGAAAAGAAAATAAGAATCTATGTCAACAACAACTTTCCTTTTTCCTTTATCTAATATTTATTGTGCTTCATGATCTCGAAAAGATACATTATAAGCTTCTTTATTTATCTTTTTTTTACTTATTAACGCAAATAATTTTCAATTCTCTCATATACATCAAAAGTTTTTTTTTCAAGAAGTAATATTATTCTTAACAACAACAAAATGCTCCCGCATTATATAAAATATCCCCCTTTTAAATATTCTACCACAATATATAAAATTATATTGAATATTTCCATCAAATATCTATGAAGAAGAAATATAATTATGTGTTGGTTCGGACTTACCACTAATAGAGAATGTTAAGTTAATTGAATCTTTTTATTTATTTATTATTATTCCATACTTCCTGTTATAATTTCAACCAGAAAATACAAAAACAATAATTTTGTAAGTCTTGTACACAATTATACGATTTGGACGTTCTAAGTAAACAACATATATTGAAAATACCTGTCCTACACATTTAATTTGATAAACTAATACATTTAATAACATTTATGTCAAGATTTGACATGTCTGTTACCGAGTATTATTTGGTTTCATCACTTAACACACTTGATAAGTATCTCCCAATCCCAAATTTGACATGATTAAAAAGATATGACAAAGATATTAATTTGAAAATGTTTGAAAAAAGTGGTCACTTGCATGATCACGTCGTAACTAAAGTCGAGCTCCTATCTTTGGGTTGAAAACAACGAAGCTACCGGCAATTAAATCAAACTCAATCAATTTAATACGCATTCCATACTTGAAAACTTCTATAAAGGTATAAGCCTCGAGAATGGTACTAGGGTTTCATGGATGAGATTCAGTGACATAAAGAACTAGTTCTCAGGCTAAGGAGTCAACGATTTCTTTCCACCAATGATGGCGAGAATCCTAACTTGCTTTTAAGGTGATCCATCTTCGCACAAACAACATCTCCAAAGGACTCCAACAGACCCAGATTTCTTGTAGCAGTTGAAAATAACAGAGTTGGGGATATGATGGTGTAAGGGTTGGGGATTTTGGCAAAGTTTTAGGCCTTTATGAAGTCTCATATTCTCTTTATGATTACTCATTTTACGCTTTCGAATTTTCAATTCAAGAGATAACTTTCGAGTAAAGAAAAGGATTGCAAGTTACTTCTTCTTGGAGGTAGAAATGATCCAAGTCACCTTTTGGTGTCTTTCCAATGACTTGATTGAGATTTTATTACAAGAATTAGCCCATATGTGATGGGGTATTGATTCGGAGATTGGAATGTCTAAAGCTGGTTGAAGTCTTCATTTGTTCACTAGTATCCAAAAACATCTACACCACAAATCAAGAAATAGGATGAGTCAAAGAACAATTAAAGGTCATCAAAAAGTTCAATATTAGAGGATTGGAAGGGAAATCTAAACAACCCAAGTTGCTTTGTTATTTCTGTATGATACAACAAGGCTATAGAGTACATAATTACAAGCATAACAATCCTAAGTGTTAAACAACATAAACCCTTTAATAGAAGAGAATAGAGCACTTAGTCATGCTTCAAACCTCCATTATTGAGACAACATAATAAATATTTTAGATAGCAACAAAATGAAAGTGAAACTATTACTCCACTTAAATGGTGTCAAGATATGGATGTTATCTTCAACTATCAGTATTGAATAGCAAAGGATATCTGACATAGACAAAGTTTAGATAATTAAGAAAGATCAAAATAGAATAGGAGAACATAAATCATTAGCTGGCAAATGGTCCTCAATCCTTTTAAGCATATGGTTAACAATTATATCGCACATACAGCAAAGTTCCATAACATTGTTACATTGAAAGTGTGAGACATAAATAAACAAAGACAGAGTGAAGTTGACACCATAAGGGCAAATTGAAAGGACCCCAGCTCAAACTCCACAAAATTCAATAGCGAAATCAATTTATAACGTGGGCTCCATCAAAATCTACAAGTTATCTATACATTAATATCTCAAGACCTGGAAGAACTGCTCGTGCTCAACAAGGCTCCTGATTAAAATACACGTCAAAATGTGACACTAAAACTTCAGGTATGACAGGAAAAAAAAAAAAAAAAAAGCTTCAGATCTGCAATAGCTTTCGAACTCTATGCTGAAGTTGAGTAAGAGAGCTAATTCCAGCATTTTCATAAGACCCTGAGCAATCGAGTTTCGTAGTAAGATTCATCAAATTATGGATGAAGACCACCATCTCGTTACAACTTGGGATAGCTAACTTCCAATCAGACCCCTTTTTATGGTTAGCACATATTGTCTCAAGTTCTCTGGATTTTGAGGTAGCTTCTTTTAGTACAGAGACAGGAATTCCTGTACAATCGAACAAGAAACAAATTTCATGCTTCAAACAAAATAAAAATTGTAGTCTCCAATTTTCCCAAAATATTCTAAAACCAGACATTGTAACAGAGAGAAAGCAATATGCAGTCCAGTGGTTAGACACGCCTGAATTGAGTTCACTCAAATCATGTATTGTTTAATTATTAAAATATTCATTTAATTGGTCGTCATTTGTCATGACAATTCCGGAGAAACTTTTGCTTCTCATACGAACTCTGAGAAAGTAAAGAAACTTTATGACATTAAGTAAATCTCCAGTAGTTTCATGATTGCTGTCACTATTATTTGTAGTCAATCAGTCAGTTGCACCTAACAAGTTTCAGAGATCTTACGAAGAATCCAGAAAAAGGCATCAAAGTAACAAGAATCTTACCCGCCAGTCTTGCAACATTCACACCATAGCTTTTTGGGCATACACCAGGCGTCAATCTATAAAGAAACGTAACTTCTTCTATTCCTCCTACCTCATTTCCAACTTGACAAGCCATATGGCAGAGTGAAACCTATTATATAGCAGAATCGAAAGAGATTACAAAGAAGACATCATATAAATTAAATGACCATGCGGACTTAAAGCATTTTGGCATTTATCTACATTGTATTGTTTAAACGTCAGAAAGTAAACCAACACCTCAGTTTATCCTATGTAAATTAAAACATATCAGTGTCAGTAGGAAAAAGGGAAAAACACAGTAGCCAACATAAAAAAATAGATCCATGCCTTGGGATCTTTCTCGTGGTCTACAGCTAATCGGTGATAGTGAGTTGAAAACATTCCTCGACACTGCACCTTGTGGACTAAATGTTCAAGAACTGATTCCCTGCCAAGGATAGAATAACAGGTGGGACATTTATCAAGGTTGAGTTAACCCAAGACATCAGGGGACTAACGAAACTAAAACTTGAAGGTATAACCCAAAAAGAATAAGCTGTTCAAAACTTAAACAATTGCAAATCCAACGACACCTACGCTATTGCTTGTCCATCTGATGTTGATGTGCCCCGACCAAGTTCATCCAGAGCAACCAGGGAATTACCAGTTGCAGAAGACTGGAAGCAAATATAAAAAGTTCAAATATGAGATAAATGTGAGCAGAGAGAAAAACTGCCTCTGCTAGTTTCAGGGAAAAGATAATTGTTACATTCCCAGGTTTGGGATCTTATGAGGATCTTGTAACATAAAAATCTGAAGTAGAATTAACAAGAAACTTTTGTTTGCTACATTTTCTTCCTTGTCAACCTACTGCTGAAAATCAAGGGCTCATTAGGGAGAACCTACAATCCCAAGAATCAATCTTTCTGATGAATGACTGTTTACTTTCCGGTCCTCTTCATTTTGATTAAATATAACCGTTGCTATAATTTTCAAGGAGATATACCCAATTATAGTAACTGTCCCTTGTTAGTAGAGAACATAGGAGACATGTGACTGAAACTACAACCAAAACATGAAACTGACACATGGCAGTTTTTAAGTAACACATTACATGAATGAAAACATGAACAATTCCTAATTCCTGAGTTTGCTCTTCTTTATTCAACTCCAGTTTAATAGCAACAAAAATCAAACTGATTATTTGCAAGTCTCCAATAAATAAAGGAAAAATGAACTAACTCATAAGGAAAACAACCATGAGATAAGTAAATTTCTCCTATAACATGCTTTGAACTACATTAGAAACTCACCAGCATTAGTGCAGTTTCCGAAAGTTCTGTTAAGAAAGTACTCTGACAAGCCATTATATGATCTTTTGCACCCATTCGTACAAATATTCGGTCAACAGGTGACAATTCAAAGTTTTGTGCAGGAACAGAAGCCCCAACCTGTGAAAGAGCAAAAACTATTGGGTATGGACAGACAGCACAAAGCCAACATGCTACAAGAAAATAAAAATACCTGAGCCAGAATCACAGCCAAACAAACTTGGCGGATAAGGGTAGACTTTCCACCCATGTTAGGGCCAGTGAGAAGGATAAAACTGGCACAACCAGAACCACCAATGTTAATATCATTGGGGACAAATGCACCCTTGTTCAATGAATCACTCTTAAGAACAGGATGTCCCAAGCATTTTGCAGATAATCGCGGCACTTCACTTGATAATGATGAAGGGTGCAAGATGATTGGACAACATGATGGTCCTTCATAAAAATCACCAGCAACTGACAGACTGATTAAGACATCTAGTTCTGCAATGTGCATAAATCAAATTTCAGGAAAGGATTATAAACTTATCAAGAATAGGGATAAAATTATTTCTTGTCCCTTGAAGCAAAATGAAATGCAAAACATTGGAGGACTGGGATAGGGGAAACATAATGGGAAAAAGCAGATAAGAAAGCAGCCTTATTTCACATGATCAAATGTAGGTGTTTATGTTTATACCTGCAACAGTGGAAACCAGCTGCCTCCACTTATCATGATGCAGACAGAAGCGACCAATTAACTGCTGTGAAATGCTCTTCAATGTGGATTCTTTTTCAGATTCAGTTTGTGAGAGCTCCGCTAAGAATCTCTTAATTTTTGGGTTCCAGTACCTAAAAAACCCCTGCATATACCACGTTCTATGAAAAAAAAAAAGGCAACTGAAACTAAGAAAAGCAAGTCCAGAACAGTCCTCCAGTACAGTGCCTGTGAAGGGAAAGATTAGGTCTGGGTGACAGTGACAAACAGATAAATAAGTCATTTGTCATTTGATCTTTATAGTAACTCTTGAACTTTGGCAATGCAATTAGTTGTTTGGAATTCTAAAGGAGCAAGAAACACAATGTATTAGTTCATAAAGACTTTCAGGAAATTCTAATACAAAAATTCTTGTCAGCATTTGGCCATCCTTCTTTGAGAAGTTAGTGCAAATGCTTTCCCTATGAGTTCGCTAAAATTGGGAAGACATGCACCTAGTGTTGATTCAAATTTCTACTATTCATTTATGTGACAGAAAGCAACTCCATTACTCTATAGTCCACTAATCATAGATCCATTCTTTACCTTTTTGGATGAACGCAACTCATAATCTCGAGGAATGCTTGCACGTAAATGCTCTGGAACTTCTAACAAATAAGCTTCTTTGCCAACTGTCACATAAGTAATCTGTAACATTTCATGCAAGGACAGGACTTCTTTAATTGCAGAACATATTCCACTACCAAATACCAACATATTGTAAAAAGGTTCTTACTGATGTGTCTCCAAGCAACTTCTGTTGTTCCTTCAGGTGTTTAGCCAAATCAGACTCAATTTCCATCAATCTTCTACAAGCAGTGTCGTATTGTGCATCAACTCCCCCAAGAGGAATGACACGTCCGGAACTGTTGGCTTCTGCCCAGTTGAAGGCATCCTTGAATTGTTGAAGAATTGAATGAATGTCAGGAACACCCTTACCTGCAGAAACATAGCAAAATAAGCTGACAGAAGGCATTGAAAAGGTCAGAAAGTATCAAATCCAACTTACCAGATGTTAACAAATAATGTAGTTGCCTTGCCTCAACATGTTCCAATATCACACCAAGTGAAGAACATGCTTGGGCCATTAATTCACAGCCACGTAAAGCAGATATAAACTCCTGCAGCTGCTTCTTTGCTGCATCATCCTCATACAGAATCACTTTTTTTGCATTTCTTCCATTTGCCTCACTGCATTGAGTCCAGTGCGCATAGAAACTTAATGTACCAAAAACTGTAATTCTTTTAATGTCAGAGAAATGTTTAAATACATGGGCATTCCTTCTCAGCTTTACCTGCTAGTAAATATCCGGGCAAGCAATCGTTCCATGTCTGGAAGTCTGGACAGTGCTTTTCTAAATTCAAGTGCCATTGTTTGATTTTTTCCCTGAGTAGCATAAACACATCACAGTAAAGGTACAACCATAACTGGGAGAAGCAACAAGAGGTGAACATAAGGTGGCATAAAGCATAGATCCACGGAACCAAAACCAAGATAAGTAGATCCATCAATAAGACACAGCTATTCCAGATCAGATTATAGTTCTTTGATGCATTGTTGTCAATATGAATGTGAATGTGTTAAGTATATATGCAATGACAAAGTTTCAACTTCAGAATGGATTCAAAACTTACATCCAGAAATGAAACTAAATCCTTAAAGCCCCTCACAAAATTAAATCAAATCATGTCACAAGAGCTCAAAGATAACAGAATTGTGAAGAAAAGGAATGCATCACAACTATCATGACAGCAGATTCAAATTACTAGACAACACATTTCAGGCACCATAGGACACAAGAACTTACAGATGTAATCAATGGACCAGAAATATTTGCAAATGATCAAAATCTAGAAACATAATGGATAAAGATGATAGCCCTGTCAAACATTGTACAAACTAAACCATGACTACCAAATAGAATCTTACTTGTAGATCTTTTACTGCATCTTGGCGGACCTTAATAGAATCCAAATGGTATAAAGGCCTAGCTAGCCATGTTTTCAGTAGCCTCTTTCCCATAGCTGTGACACAATGATTCAACTGTGCATATAATGTCCTTCATAGAATAATCAATTGCCTTAGGATAATTAAAACAGTGATCTTGTCAATATAATGTGCATGATAGTAATCTTGTCAAGATAACGTGCATAACATGATTACCCTGAAGAATCTCCATTTCTGCTGTTCTCAAAAATTTCAAGGTTCTCCATGGCAGCAGCATCAAGAACCATGTATGGTTTTTTATCAATACCAGCAAACTCAGAGCAAGGAAGTGATTCAAACTTTGCAAATCTAAGTAATGTCTCATCCAGAAAAGCCTGTTTTAAATAATATAGAGTGCCTCCAAGAGCTGAAAGAGCAAGGCTACCATTTTCTCCTTTGTTCACTAGCTCGGACAAAATAACAGGCAGCCACCTTGATTTCTTATCTTCAGTATGAAAATTAACTGACTCCAAATCCCCTTCAATTAGATTTCCAGAAGCAGATTGATCCCTAATACGCTTGTAGATAATTTCCACTTCACGAACAGTTGTATTAGCATCCCAGAACTCTGAGAGAGGAACCAACTCATTGACCAACGGATTTCTAGTGTGCCTCATAATTGCTCTTTCAGTTTCAGAACTGAGCATCTTTGCAGGTTTTATGATTTCTACTGGCCTCAACTCGGATAATAGAGCAGAAAATAAACTGCATTCTTCATTATCCACAAACTGGCAAAGATTCATTCATGATTGACCATGGTTAAATTGAAATGACCACTGGCTTTTAAACACATAAAACATGGTGATGACTACTACCAAAGAACAAACCTGTCCAAGGATAATCTTGCTGGTCGCAATATCAACCACACACACCCCGAACAAACGCTGGAAACTTTTGTCTGTCAAATGCTCACTACTTTCAGCCACAGCCATAAGATAAGAAGCATCAGGATTTGCTGAAAGCAATTCACCCTCTGTTAGTGTTCCTTTCGTAACTATGGCACATATTTCACGTTTCACAACCTAAAACAATAAAAAAAAACTGTCAAAGTTGAGATTATGAACTGAGCACAAAACCACCACAAAACGATCCAATTGAGAAGGAAAATAAATAACCAAAAAAGAACAATAATCAGAAAAATTATACAAGTGAATGAATGATTGCTATATCAGGTCCAAGTGCCAGAAAATTTCAATATCTAATGAAAGATGTACTCCAAACATTGTTACCCAGTTGAGGTCCTTGAGGACAAACATTAAAACACATAGCAATTTATAAGCCTACTACAGAAAAATTTGATGATAGACAAGATGAAATTATTTTAAAGCCAATAAGGATCGTTATACCTTGTCCTTAGAACCTTTTTCTTTCCTTCGGAGCTCCAGTTGTTCAGGTGTTTCTGTCTGCTCTACAACTAGAACTCGATAACCCTGTTCTGCAAGGCAAGCTCCTCAGAGAACAACATATACAAAATAAATGTAAAAAATAAAGAAAAGTGAATTTAGGCTAGAGATCATCGATCTGCCCAACCTTTCTAGCCAATTTCTCCACATTTATTGAGAAGTTTCTCTCTGGAAAACCACAATGAGGTTGCTCTCCCTAATGAAGCAGGAACAAATTAGAGATGAGAGAAACATAAGAGAAAATACATTTGCTTGCGGGAATACAGCAAGGAGGTCACAAGAGAAAGAGGCCAGTATCCAGAAGAAATTAACAGATTTGTGAGTATTGGCTAAAACCAATCAATACCTTCATATACTGCAAATCTAGTTCTTTAACTCCTACATGGGCATCCATTTCAAAGAGTTCATAAAATTTTCCCATCTGTACCAATTAGAAAGGAAAGAATAAAGATATATTCATTAGTTGACTGAAAGATATAGTTATCAGTTGTTTGAATCAAGTGAAATGACGACAATGATGCGTAGTTCAAATATACTTTGATACATACCTTGAAAAATAAAACCTTATCCATATGCTTTGACTTGAACTCCCACCATTGCCTCTGCAGATAACAAAAAAAGTATTCTGATTACAATTTTAATATGCTTCAACTTCAAATTCAACCATTCAAGATGAAAAAGAACCTCAAACACTAAAAGGTTTCATTGGCTAATAGTCCAGCTTTTCTATGCTTGGCCTATACAGAAATTGTGTTCATGTTTTCCATAACTCAAACAATACACATTGAAAATAAAGTAGGCAAAATTATAATCCAGCATCAATTATAGAGCGCTTACCTGGCCACCTGTTAAGCCCTTCAAAAAGTCAGCAGGTAAGTATAGGGTCCTTGCATCATAATCTGCATCTCCAGGATGCCTTCTTTTGGCGTCTTTTCGTTCTCTGTTTCAGGTCCAAATAAAAAGTGCAACCACATTAACCATGAAGGATATTGAAAACAGTGGTTCCTCGTTTGAAACAAAAAAAGCGATAAAAAACAAAATTGGACATTGCATGCTAGTTCTAATAATTGTGTGCATATGTATCTATGGAGATTAACTCTTCTATCTATCTGGATATACATGATTCACAAAACTACTATTCATGGACTCCAGAATTGCAATCGTGGTACATGTACTGAGAAGAAATGCCTGATTTTACAGTTACCCTCACAAGACCATAAGATCTTATGCTTGAGACTATTGGACTGGACTATGAAGTTGCAACAAGAACTTACCTTCCAAGAAACAAGAACCTCTGAGCTTCACGTGCACTAAACCTCTCAGAAGGATCAGCCATCAAGTGATCATCAAGACTATTAGACACCCCATCTGCAACATAGCAAGTCGAAATTCAGCACTCATGATGTACACCCGACCGCTAATTGAACTCCATGGTTTTATTTATAACATCGTACTAAGACAAACACCCACGATCCAATGCATACGGATATCACCAAAGGAATAAGACAAAGATTGAGAAAAAACATAAACAAATTCTCAAACAATGGACGACAAAACCCAGTTAAGAATTGAAACCCAATCAACACTATCCATATAGTATTCACCATAATTAGTATATTTTCCCATTCCCAAATCCCACCCGATGACGTATATGACAGACAAACAAATGCATTATTATACCAGAACAAAAGAACATAAATACATAAATTACTTACTCTGCTTATTCTGTAGAGGCTCCGCGGCAGAAATCCTAAGCCCTACTTTATCCATATCTCCACAAGCTTTGCTTTTCTTCACAGAATCCACCTTCCCTCCACTAGCTTTTCTTTTCCTCAGTCCTCTCTTATCATTTCGGTTACCTTTCTTGTTATCATCTTCATCACTAACCTCTTCTACTTTATCCTCCAAATCCATATCGCCTTCCTCCTCAGTAACTTCCTTCTCTGAGCTCTTTCCCCAATCCTCATCACTCGAATCATTACCACCGTCATTGTCATGGTCAGCGTCCACAACATCCTTCATCTCCTCGTCGTCGTCGTCGTAGATCACCGTCCCCTTGAAAGCCAAAGAACCCCTACGCAACCGCTTGAACTTCACAGTGGTATCCTCAACCCACTCAATCTTCTCCTTTCCCAAATCCAAATTTTCTTCTTCACAATCATCATAAAGAACCAAATGCTTACCCGATTTCTTATCATAAGATTTCACACAACCTTCGTACCAACACTTGTCCAGAGGCCAGTAAATCCTAATCCTCTTCTCCACCACCTCATCGCCGTACGACTTAACGGCGGCTCCAGGCGCAGACGCAGACTGAGAAGGTGAAGGTGTTTGGTCAATAACTAGAAGCGGCTTTTTCGACTTGGGATGGAGCGGTGACGGAGTGGTAGGACTAGGGCTAGGGCTCCTAGGGCTAGGTTTTGGCACAGTGTTAGTGACAGTTTTGGCGGGCTTTTGGGTTGGAGAAGGAAATGGTGTTTTGGAAAAGAAAGCTGTGATTTGGCTTTGAGGGTTGACCAGCGGCGACCTGCCGTTGTTCTGCTTTCTAGACGGCGCCATTTCTAAGTCACTCGAGAAATTTGTACCAAAAACAAAAGCTTACAGAGGCTAAGGGACAAGAGAAGGTCTTGAGAAGAACACTGGTCCTAAATAAGCATCATCTCACTGACATGGAGCTTAGGCTGGAACTAATACTGTGAAGTTGGGATAGCAATGTGGCGGGAATTCCCGGCAAATGCTTCGATCGGCGTTACTTGGCGGGAATTTGGGGTTTATCAATTAATGCTGTTCGAGATTAATTAAATATTATATCAATAATGATATTATTTTTATATTTTTAAATAAAAAGTGAACTTTATTATAACATAATTAACTTTACTAAATTAAAAAATATAACAATGGAGCTTACTATTTAAGCCTCCCACTTATCACGTGATAATATAGTTTATATTTATACTTTTAAAATATTAAGTCACATAGGATACTGTTTTATTTTAAAAATTAAAAAATAATTGAGATAGCATTTAATTAATAAAAAGTTAAATTTTTAATATTTTAAAAATATTGGACTTCAACTCTTCAAAATTATAAACTTTGAGTTTCAAAATCTAATTTTAGCTTGTGTTTATTATTATTATGCAACTGTTTTGTGTCCGAATTTTAATACTGCGTCGTTTCAGGCCAATACAATTAAATCGATCCACAATAAGCCCCCTGTCGGATCGGAAGGCCCAAGTCCCAACACATGCTGTCCATCTCACAACCAACCCAACGGTCGACCCGTTGGTTACACCTTCCACCATCCACTGCTGGTTTATTACTACTAGTAGATGTAGTAGAGCTGTAACATTTCGCTCACAGTTTCGATCGATTTAAACGGCGCGTTATATTACAACCACTGTCTGTCTCAAAATTCCAGTTGTTTCAGTTTAGTGCTCTTTCTTAATGGCGGTCCAATGTCTCATTCTCTAAAACCACGCGCCACGATCTCCGCGTTACGCCGTCGCTGCTTACAGTACCAATCTTGTTATTCCGATTGCAATGGCCAACTCTACGCCGCCTCGAAGCTTCTCTATCTCGATCAGAGACAAAGAGAAAGACGAAAACGGGGTCGCCGAGAGCAAATGCGCGTTCCTAATTGTAGCTCTTTGCCCTTGTCTCGTTTGTGTGATTCTCCTCTTAATTGTGCTTTCTATAATTCTCACCGTCAAGTTTCACTTCTTTTGCCACACTCCTCTTCGCTCTATCATTTTCAAAAAACATTGCCACTAAAAACTTTGTTTCCTAGCCTCGGTGACTTTGGGGATTATGCTGATGGTGGAACTCGAAATAATGATGAGATTGATGAGTGCCAATGTGAAAATAAAGGTGTAGTTGTGAACTCAAGTGTAGATCCTGAGGAGGTCGAGCGTCTGTGCAAGGTGATTGACGAATTGTTTGCATTTGATAGCACCATGGAGGCTGCTATTGATGGGTGTAACATCAATTTAACTCCTGATCTGGTCGTGAATGTGCTGGAAAGGTTCCGTCACGCTAGAAAACCTGGACTTCGGTTCTTCAATTGGACGATGGAGAGGCCTGGTTTTTCGCACAACTCAAGGACTTATAACTCGATGATGGGCATAATAGGAAAGCCTAAGCAGTCTGAGACAATAGTGTCAATGAAGGAGATGGACGTTAACAGGGTGTTGACAATAGAAACATTTGAAATTGCAATGAGAGCTTTTGCTGAGGCCATAAAGCGAAAGAAGGCTGTTGGGATGTTTAAGTTGATGAAGTACAAGTATAAAGTAGTTCTTCAGACATTTGATTCGTTGCTTGATTGTCTTGGTAAGGCAACGCTTGGAAAAGAAGCGAAAGCGGTGTTTGGGAAGTTGGGGGATAGGTTTGTGCCCAATCCGAGGACTAACACTGTGTTGCTCGATGGATGGTGCAAGGTGAAGAATTTGATGGAGGTGGGTAGAGATAGGAATCAAATGATTGATAAGGGCTTTAAGCCAGATGTTGTTGTTCATAATTTTATGCTTCAAGGGCTGTTGAAGTGTAGAAAGAGGTCTGATTCAATCAAGTTGTTTGAAGTTATGAAAGCCAAGGGTCTATCTCCTAATTTCCGGAGCTGTACGATTTTGATTCCATATCTCTGTAATCAGAGAATGATGGAAGATGCAATTGACTGTTTTGATGAAATGGTTGATTTTGGGTGCGTGCTAGACACTCCAGTTTATACATGCTTGATCACAGGTTTTGGAAATCAGAAGAGTGTGGATATGATTCACGAATTGTTGAAGAAGATGAAAGAAATAGTTTGCCCACCTGATGTGAAGACATATAATTCAATTATTATGTTGATGGCTACTAAGAGAAGTCGAATTACGCATTGAGAATATACAGGAGGATGATTCGGTGTGAGTCGGAAGTTTGCGATGAGATGAGTAGGAAGAGGTGTTGTCTTGATGATAAATCTTTACACTGTTTTAATGGAGGTCATTTAAACCTCGGAAGAGTAGGAGGAGATGATGGATAAAGGAAAGAAAGCTGCTCAGCTTGACGACAGGTAGTTTAGCTCTGATTTCTTGATAGCTGGTAAGCCTAATATGCTTGAAGACCTTGCAACTCTCTGGTAAGTTTGTAACTTTCCAACTTTTTTGGAAAACAGCTATGAGAAAAAGGGACGACGCAACTGCCAACACCTTGCAAACTTCATGTTGATCTAATGTGGAATGGTGATGTGTTTAATTAAATATTAGTTCTCGTCACTCATAGTTGACTATTAAATGTTTTGTACTGATTGTAATATGTCTAGGGCAGCCGTTGGTGGTTCATATTACTTGCTGTCGTAAAGTTTCATGTATCGCATGTTTTGTATTATGCTGAATATTTTTTCCTTGTAGCGTGTTGTCTTATTCATCTTTCAGGTACAATATTGATTGTTTTTTAATTTTCTATACCACATATTTCCGCTGGGTTATACAATTCATGATGCTCGTAAGTAGAATTTAGAGCAGCCAAGTGGGAAGGCAGCTATATGTTTTCCGTTTGTCTTCGTCATTCATTGTAGTTTGACCTCATCTAAGAAATACCAGAAATATAGGACATTTCTGGGCCAGTTCCCAGGGATTCTAATTGCCAGAACTGCTGAATTTTTCAAGAGATGGAATAAAAGTATAAAACTAAACTGGGAAAAAGAATAGTTCTTCATATGTATGATGATATACATAATACATATTGTGTGTCCCCGTCAACTCAGACTTCACTTAGAACTATTTTAAGACTTGCCAAATATTCCATTTTGCTAAAATATCAACCGAAACTACAATTAATGAGCTGTCATACTATCTCTGGTATCCTCATCTCATTTTATTTCCTCGTAAAATTACCAAATTAGATCCATCCGTCGTGAAAAAGGGAAGTTAGAACTGCAGGCATGCAATTGGTCCTAAAATCTCATTTAGCAACACTTCAACTTAGATCTTACGAACTGAAACAACACTCAATTCTCTGTACAAGTTAAAGTAGCGACCAATGGTTAATCCAAAATAATAAATATTGAAATTAGGAATATTTTGCAAAAAGGAAAGACCAAAATTGATTCATTTGAAGCATTAAAGATGTTCAAGGGTAATCTTCAGTGCCAACCGGAAAAAATTATCAAGAACTTCCAATAATGAACTATGCTAGCAGCACATCACTACAATAGTCTTGTAACAAGAATTGCCACAGAAAATACCTAGCCTAAGCCACAAGAGTGCTAGCAGTGGTGGATTCGCTGCAAAACACGATGAGGAAAAGAAAAAGGTCAGAGCGAAAGGATACTAACATAAAAATAGAACTAAAGGTGGATGTAAAATTACAAAAAGTGTAACATGCAACCATATGCCAATGAAAGTCCAACGCAGATCATAAGATGGAATACTATAAAGATAACGGGTAATCTAACAACAAAATATAATGTCTTCTACACAAGAGTCTCAATATAAACTATCAAGAAAGCAGATAATTAACCTAGGCATACTACATGACATCCATATTGGTTAAAAAAAATCAAAGATACAAACATCTGACTCTATAAATCAGTATTTTGTCAATTTAAATAAAAATCTATAGCAACAATTCAAAGATTTGAATTAATCATTCTGATCATATACAACGGCAAGGTTGGACAAGGAAGAAAACAAGGAATGGCACCTATAATTCTGTTAAGAAATATATCTCTGACCTAAACCTGAGTACTCTCTGATTACAAAGAGGAAATTGAGTACTTGTAAGTACGAGTAAAAGGGAAGTAGATACTGCTCTAAATGTGAACTGATGTAATGATTATAAATTGTTGAATGAAAAACGACAAGTTATAGGCTTACTATTTCCAGACAGGTGGAAGCTTCTTTGTTTTCTTGTAGTAGCGAGCCAACCTATGAATCCTGCTCTCTACAAGGATCAACCGGAACTTAGAATCCTTATCCTTTCTGTTCCTCTCCAAATGCTTTCTAATAGCAACAGCCTTCTTGATGAGATGATACAAATCTTCAGGGATTTCAGGTGCAAGTCCTAATCAATTAAATCAAAACAATATAATCAACCAAAAGGTACATACCCTAACAAACATTTTTTTTAACTACATTATGCCACAAGTCACAATAGACACTTTTAAAAAGGCAGACGCAAGCTATCCCTTTTAATTTCGTTTTCGATAATAGGGACTATTCAGCATAACCAACAACAACATAGCCTCATCTTTCTTCTTTTAATAACTATTCACTCCAACTAAACCCTCTCCCTCTCATTTCACAGAGACCAGAAGGAACCAAAGACCCTAAATCCTTTTACCTCCATTCACTATATCACCTCAAGTTCAGATAGACTAAAATAAGCATACAGAACCAGAGAAAGGAAAAAAGAAAAAGAATTACCGTTGGCTTTAAGAATGCGAAGGATCTTGCTACCAGTAACACTCCTGACCTGAGCAATACCGTGCGAATCACGAAGAATGACACCAATTTGAGATGGAGTCAGACCCTTCTTCGCAAACTTGCAAATGTTATCTTCCACCTGATACACCAAAAATATCACACATTCCTCCTTCACAACTAACAGTTCAGGTCCTAATGCTTTAATCCTCTCAATAAATAACTATCACAATCCAAAGCAACCTAACCGAACCCAGTGAGGTTAGGTTAGTCATTGCAATCAACATCCCCAGAACAAAGTAATAGGCATGGAGAGATAGATAAAAAGAAAGAATCCAACGTTGGAAGAGAAAAAAAGAAATGGGAGTTGAAAATTTACATCTTGAGAGGAGATCTTAAGCCAGCTTGGGGGAGTCCTCTTGTAAGGCAGAGCTGAAGCTGAAATACCCTTACTGCAGCAAAACAACTCTACATCAGATGCACAGAATCACTACTCAAATGCTTATACATACACCCAGGAAAAACTGATTTACCCTCTACTGTGCATACGACCCATGGCGGCGTCGACGAAGGACCTCTCTCTGTGTTGTTGCTTTTTAGCTTCTTCTACAACAAGCTGCGAACCCTAGGTTTTTATGAGCACCAATCGACCGCAACGGGCCTTGGGTCTTTATAATAACTATTTTGGACCCAAATAGGCAATGGACCAATTAATTGGTGAATTAATCTTGTACATGCAATTTACTGAAAAATTTCACCCCACTAACTTTTGACCTTGTGTTTTATGATTATTAAAATGTTTACAAGTGAATTATTTCACATTGGAAAATAATACAAGGTTTAAGATTTATATAAAATAAAAAATTTAAAACTTAATTCTTTAAAATTTTAAACTAAAAGTATACATAACTTAAATTAAATTATTTAGTTATTTAAATTGTGATTTATTTAAGAATGGCAAAAAGACCACAGCTCGGCCAGCTGAGCCAACTGGTAATGACAAAACAATGTTTTTTTGTGAAAAACAACATCATTTTATCATTTAAAAAAATAATTTATAGCTGAGCTAAGCTAAGCCACCTTGGCCCTGGTCAAGCTAGGGCTTGGGCCTGGTCCAAGCCAGGTGGGGCCTCGAGTCGGCCCCGATCCCGAGACATCAAGGGTCGGACCTAGCCAAGCCTGACCCACTGCCAACCCTAGATTTATTAAGATAAGTGATAATTTTATTGGTTAAACAACAAAAGAAATTTGCTAATATAATGAGTTGTTATGAAATACTTGAACAAAATATACCAATAATTAAGAAACTCAATTGATTTGGTCGATTTAATCGTAAAAATTTTAAACCGTCCAACTTGTTGATCCAATTTTCAACTTTTCAGTTCAATTTACTTTAATAACTCTTATTGTTAAAATTTGATTAATCTATTAATTAATCGGTTCATTTTTGTAGATTAATAATTTATTATAAATCGACTAATGTTCATTTAGTAACTCTTTTTTAATTAAACTTTCAATTTTTAATAAATAAGGACAATCTTTTTAAATCATATTTTAAATTCTTTAATTTTACTTAATCTTTAGTTAGTTTTATGACAATATAATATCAGTTTAATCTTTTAAACCTTAAATATCTTGTCTTACTAGTTTAATTTCCAATTTAATTTTTAAAACATTGAAATT
>JANIHZ010000004.1:11263007-11284413 GCA_027478365.1 Erythroxylum rufum | reverse complement strand
GAGGGTTTGATTGTTAAAATTTGCAAATTGGTCCCTGTCCACTTCTTTTTTTGCAGATTTGTCCGAAACTTTTCGGAATTTATGGTTTCGGCCGGAATTTTGTCCCGGAATATATGAACCCGTTTCGGTACCGAATTTCAGCCAGAACGGAACGTTCCAGCCGGTACCGTCCGGTATGGAACGGTATTCGATACACTGATCTAAACTTTACACTTATATTCTAATTGTTTTACTTTGTTGTACTTCAATTTAAATTGGTGTGAATGTTGGAATGAAATATGTGTATTATAGATAATGATGAAGGTATAAATGTCTAGTGCCATATATGGTTGTGTTGAGTTATTTTCTTTGTTGAATAAGGGGTAAATATCATAAAAATAGAGGAGATTTTGCTAAATTTTTTATAAATTCTAGTTAACTTGTAACATTTTATTGTTATGCAGGAAAAGTCTATAAGCATTAGGCCTACACTCCATCAACTTTTTTTGCACACTCACACAAAGAAGCATGACGGTGTGACATTCGTCAACAACCGATGTAGAGAACTGAATGTATGTGAAATTTATGCTTTAATATTAATTCCTAACAATTATCACTTACTAATATAATTATTGCCTCCTAATAGGACCAAATACAAGAAAGCATTTAGCGATAGTCTCAGTACGAACAAGCTGTTGATGAGAGTCAGACATATCTTGATGCAATGGGTGATAGGGACTGTCGTGGAAGGATCTTCATGCTAGGTTCATTTGCGAACACATGTTATTCGCAATCCTCTATATCCAGTACAGCAACATCTAATAGACGGCCGGCAATGGAACAATACCATCAGCTTCAGAGCACAGTACAGACATTGACAAGTCAGTTGCAACAGACAATGGAGTACATGGCTAAGCTGCAAAATGACATAGAGCAGTTGAAGGGGAGGGTAAGCACCTCAGACCATCTGCGGTCACCGGGACAATATGATTGTTGTAGTTATTTGGTATGATTTTACCAAAGATTTATTATGTAAAATTTAATGTTTTTATTATCAATGAAGAAAATTTTAACTTTATATGATAAATTAACTTTCTATTTAAACAATTTAAACATATAAACAAATCAAAAAATTTTGCACAGATAATTCATAACTGTTGAAACTTGAAATTATGCATTAATCATAACATTATGAAATAAAATTTAATGTCGTGATTTTTTTAAAAAAATTTTCCATCGGTACAATGCATTATATGATAAACCGTCGGCAAAATGTAAGATATTTACCGACAGACATTCACTACCATCGATAAAAATACAAATGCATTATTCTTTCCGTTGGTAAATTTAGCGACGTTTAACGCTTTGATGATTAGTATGGACTTGGAATGGTCTTCCATTAAGGTAATGGTGCCATTATTTAATTGATTTAATGATTTCCAAAAATTCCTTCTTATAAATGAAGAGCTTTAAGTGTTTAGTACCTAATGTCTTGCTTAAGTGCATAATAAGATGTGTTTCTTATTAGAGAACAACTCTTATACATATGTCACATGCATCAGCTTTTATAATAATTGGTTAGGAGAAGTTAAGCATGACTAGTACCGAAGATGTCACAAGGACCCTTTTCAGCAGTTCAAAGGTTCTTATTGTTTCTCTCCCCAGTTCCACTCCTTGGCTGCTTATCTCTTTAATAACTTTGTCAAAGGCCGAACTATGTTTGTATCATTTCTATTGAACCTTCAAGGATAGTTAATAAGCCCTAAGAATCCCCTTAGTTCCTTAAGTGAATTTGGCATTGGCCACTTATCGATGGTTTCTATCTTTCTTTCATCAATAGCCACTCCTTTAGTTGAAATCAAATGTCTCAAGCATTCAATTTGCTTTGCCCCAACTACACATTTAGGTCCCCTCATGAACAACTAGTGGACTTGAAGAGTTATCATTACCTCTCAAAGATGCTCTAGGTATTGAAAGAAAGAGTCGTTCAATATTAAAATGTCATTAAAATATAACACAATTCCTCAAAAATGGAATGAATATCACATTCAATAAACTGTGAAAAGTTATTAGGGGTATTGGTCAATCTAAAGGACATCATTAAGAACTCATAATGGCCTTCTGGATTTTTGAAAAGTGTCTTAGTTGTATCTTTCTCATGCATCCTAATTTGGTGATAACTAGATCTCAAATGAAGCTTGGAATGCTAGCTTAATCTATGTAATTCATCCATCAACTCTTCAATTATAGGTATAGGGAACTTATCCTTGATTTTGTGCTTATTGAACACCCTATAATCAACTCACATTCTCTAAGAATTATCTTTCTTTGTCACTAATACTATTGGAGAGACATAGGAACTAAAGTTATGTTCGATAAACCCTTTTTGGATCAATTCCTTGACTATCTTCTCTATGGCATCCTTTTTGCTTTCTCGAGTATCTATAAGGCCTAATGTTAATTTCTTACATCCCTTCCTTTAATCTAATGATATGAGCTTATGCTCTGTTAAGAGGTAAATAATGAGGTTCCTCGAATACAACCTTAAATTGAACCAAAAATTCTTCTAACTCATCAAATGTATTAGATTGCTCCTCCAAATTCATCTACTACAACCAATACTCTAAGGGATGTGTCATTTGCTTCATACACAATCCCCCAACTTTAGACCCTTTTAGTATCTTATTCAACTCTTTGCTTGATACTAACTTAATGTTTTTTTTAGATTTCCTTTCATCATCACTGCTTGGTTTTCCTATTTAAACTTCATAGTTTTAGTTTAAAAGCTATACAACAAAATTTTTAGGGTTGCCAATTATTGTACACCCAATACTATATCACAACCCTCTAAAGCGATAACTAATGCATTTGTTGAGGATGATAATCATTGCATGTTTCACACAAACCCTTTATAATATTGATAACAATTCAATTCAAGCCCACCTCTTACACTAATTTATATAGCAGATATTGTTTCCAAGTTACTTTGACTCCTCCTTGCTATATCTTCATCCAAGAAATTATGTGATCTCATTGTCAATTAATATATGTATAGGCTTCCTCTTATGGTAGCCCACCACTCTCATATTTTTATATTCATCTTCAGCCTTTACTCCAATCATAGTTTAGAAAGATACACTGGATGTCACTAGTTCTTCCTAAGTTTCCTTTACTAGCTCTCGTTCTTCCTTCTCCATATTGTCTTTTCCTTCTATTAGATACAAATGCAGTAGCCTCTTCTTACACTTACCTATGGGAATATAACACTCATCACATCAAAAATATTACCCCTTTACTCTTCTCTGATTAAAATCCTTATCACTAACTATGTTAGAATTTTTAGAGCTTTTAATGAAGCTAGCTCTAGCTACCCTTATTTGGGCTCCTAGGATAGGCAAGATTCATCTTTGAAATGGAGTTCTTGTTGTAGTTATAGCTTGTTCCCTCCTTTAGCTCCCATATTGATGTTATATTTATGTTAAAAGGTAAGAAAATGGTATGAATTATTATCACAGCTTCCTACTTTCTCACTAAAGATTATGCTTGTTGAAGGTTGCATGGCTCCAGGAGCTTCACCATCACTTCCAATTCCTGTTACAATCCTTTCAGGAAAAATGTATCAGGTACTCTTCAAAGAGTGGTAGTTTGTTAAAGTATTTATCGAATTAAACTCAATACCTTTGCACCGATCCCTTTTATTTAAATTCATTGAAGTCACCTACTGAGTCTTCAGATATCTCTTTATCAAATCTCGATTTGAACGTGCTAACAAGTTTCTCCACTCTATAGGTTCCCTTCTAATTCAATTTCTTGTTACAACTTGGTACCATTCCTAAACCGGTCTCTCTAAGTGTATAACCACTATTCTCACCTTAAGATTACCAAGTGCGTGAACAACTATAAAAAAAATGCTCATACTTGTATACACATCTCTTAATTCGGTTTTCATCAAATATTAGGAAGTCAATTTTACTAAATTTAGTCGAGATTGTGTACCCTTCTTTGTCAAATGAATTTTTTGTAGAAAGGATCACATTTTCCTTTCCAAGTGAAATTTGGTCCTTGCTTCTTCCAAAAGTTTGTATAAATTGATGAAAACATAGATTTCCATTCTCCCAATTCTTTTTCTTGTTTGTTAGTTTTGATCTGATTTTCCAGTAATAGGTTCCCATTCTACATCTAATTTTCTAGTAAAACTTTAATGCTTTCCTTAATTCTTTTCAACTATACACCTCAGGTTCTTTCAGTCATGTCACAAGTTCTTTGAGATTCTTCTGTTTAATTACATGCAAGATGAGAAGTAACATAGGGGGTATGTGAACGGAAGATAATACAGTAGTTGTTGAGGAAAGGGGTTCGTATACCAGAAGCAATAAAACAACCCAATCAATAATATACCAAGACTAATTCATCTTTCCTTACTACCAATAAAATAGGATATCTCAAAACAACCAACCAAGCACAATATCATAATAACAACAATAATAAGAGTGATAAAAATAACAACACAGAGGCACCAAGATTTTTAACATGGAAAACTTAACTAGGAAAAACCACGGGACCTAGTCCAGTAAAAAACTCCACGATATCAGCAATGGGTACACACAGTCATCACCAATATGAGGATACACATCATAGGATCAACAGTACATCTTCTAAATACATACTTTAAAGTCTAAGTGGGTTAGAAGGATCTTACCAAATAAAGTGACCAATATGAAAACCTAAAGTGGTAGATATGTAGAACGCATTGAGAGGAACCTGTGGCTAAAATTTCATCTTCATCAGACTCCGTTTGACCCTCCGATCAAGGCTTCAAAGGTGTTACACTTCTCTTTTCTCTCTCAAAAGTAAAAATCACCAAAATAATAATTTTCTCTCTCCTCTCTTGATTGTGTCGACTGCCCACTTCAAGAGAAAAACAAGGGTTCTTGTTTTATTGGTCAAATTATTAATGGGAGTCAAAATGGGTTTTTAGGTCATAGGCCACACAATTGGGAGGAATTATTTTTGGCCCAACAATCTCCCCCTTCACCTCAATTGGGGGCCAAAACCAAACTAGCTTCTTGTCTACAAAACAAGAGCTTATTTCTCAGCACTGTCTTAGTCAACATATCTGCACCATTATCATCAGTATGAACTTTCTCAAAGAATAACACTTTGGACTCCAAGACATCCCAAATCCAATGGTACCTCACATCAATGTGTTTAGACCAAGTATGAAATGTGGAATTCTTATTGAGGTCAAGAGCACTCTGGTTGTCATAATAAACTACATACTTATCTTGCTTCATGTCCAACTCTTGTAAGAACTTCTGTAACCAAAGAGCTTCCTCACAAGACTCGGTAACTACGGTACTCTACCTCTATAGTAGACAAGGCAATACATTTCTACAGCTTACTTTGTCATGACGGTGCTCCCTCTGTAAAAATCATTAAGTATCGAGAAGTGGACCTCCTATAATCAATATCACCTACCATGTCAGCATCTGTATATCCATCTAACATGGTCTTCCCATTGCCAAAGCAAAGAAACAACTTGGAAGTACCTACAAGATACCTAAGAATCCACTTAACTATATTCCAATGCTCTTTACCATAATTGGAGAGAAACCGACTAACCACCCCAACTGTATGAGCTATATCTGGCCTAGTGCAAATCATAGCATACATCAAGCTACTAACTACTAAAGCGTAAGGAATTTTCTTCATGTCTTCTTTGCCATTCTCACTTTTAGGGCATTATTTTATACTTAACTTGAAATGAGCCATAAGTGGAGTAAAGACTTCCTTAGCTTTGCTCATGTTAAACATGTTGAGGACCTTCTCAATATACTTCTCTTGAGATAACCAAAGCTTCCCATGTTGCCTATCACAAGAAATATTCATCCTAAAAATCTTTCTAGCTAGACCCAAATCCTTCATTGCAAAGGATTTGCTCAACTCCTTTTCAACCTATTAATCTTCACAGTATCATGGCCAACAATCAACATATCATCAACATAAAGCAAGAGAATGATGGAATCATCATCAGAAAAATTCTTCATAATTACACAATGATTGGTTGTAGTCCTTTAATACCCTGGTCTTCCATAAAGGAGTCAAACTTCTTGTACCACTGCCTCCGAGCTTATTTCAACATATACGAACTCTTATTGAGACAACATGCAAGGTTCTCTTTACCTTTCTCTTTGAATCCCTCTGATTACTCCATATAAATTTCTTCTTCCAAATCACCATGTAAGAAGGTTATCTTTACATCAAGTTGATCAATCTCCAGGTTCAAGCTAGTTGCTATAGCAAGAACAACTCAAATAGAAGACATCTTTACCACAGGGGAGAATATCTCTTCAAAGTCTACACCTTCTATTGATTGAAACCCTTCACAACCAATCTGGCCTTGTACTTTAAATGTGAGTTGTTTTCATGCATCTTTAGTCTATACACCCACTTGTTCTTGATTGTCCTCTTACTATTTGACAACTTCACTAGATCATAAGTGTGGTTTTTATGCAAGGATTTGATCTCATCTTGCGTGGTTGCTAACCACTCATCCTTTTTCTCATAATCAAGAGCCTTATCATAAGACTCTATGTGAGTGTGAGATCCTATATTGGTTGCAGAGGAGAACGACGTATGCCTTATAAAGGTATGGATACCTCTCCCCCTGAGACACGTTTTTTCAGGTGTGGGAAAAGCAAAACTGTGAGGGTTTGGTCCAAGGGGCAATCCAAAGCGGACAATATCTGTGGGCGGGTGGTCTGGGCTGTTACAAATGATATCAGAACTGGTTTCCGACCCGTTTTGCCAGCGTGGGACGTTGGCCCCTAACAAGGGGTGAATATTGTGAGATCTCACATCGGTTGAAGAGGGGAACAAAGTATGCCTCATAAGGGTAAGGATACCTCTCCCCCTTAGACGCATTTTCCTTGGTGTGAGAAGAGCAAAATCGTTAGGGGCAACTCAAAGCGGACAATATATGTGGGTGGGTGGTCTGAGCTGTTACACTCTAGTTCTCCACCATCTGTCAACATAATAATCTCATTTGGATTATACCTAGTGGAAGCTCTTCTATCTTTGGTGGACCTCCTCGGCTCAATAAAAGGTGATTGAACTGATGGTGACTCTGGCTTAGGAGTAGGAATATCATCAATCACATCATCCTGCTTTGTCTAGGCTCCCTCATCATGAGCATCAACTAGTTATGGAGGGACTGGATTTAAGTTAGCAAGGATTTCAACTGAAGGTTTTGGTTTTTCACTTTTCCCCAGATCTTCGATGGTCTAATCTACAAAGAAGATAACATCTCCACTTCTAACCAACTTCGTCTCTACAGGATCCCATAATTTGTACCCAAATTCTTCATGTCCCTATCCTAAGAAAATGCACTGCTTGGATTTTCCATCAATTTTTGATCTCCCATTTTTAGGAATATGAACGAATGCCCTGCAACCAAAAACTCTCAAATGTTTAAAAGAAACATATTTCCTTATCCAAACTCTCTGTGAAATATCACCATCCAATGGAACTGCGGGACATAGGTTGATCACATCAACAACTGTCTGTATAGCTTCACCCTAAAAAGATTTAGGCAGCTTAGCATTAGATAGCATACATATAACCCTTTCAGTAATTGATCTGTTCATTCTTTCTGCCATACCATTCTGCTAAGAAGTCTTTGGAACACTCTTCTCAAGTCTAATACCATGAAACTTACAATATTCCTCAAATGGTCCCTTATTTTCACCACCATTATCTGCTCGAACACACTTCAACTGTTTGCCAATCTCTATTTCAACTTTGCGATGAAAATCTTTGAACATCTCCAAAACCTGGTCTTTAGATTTTAATGCAAAACACCAAAAATTTCTTGCAAAGTCATTAATAAATGAAACAAGGTACAAAGCACCATCAAGAGATCTATCTTTCATATAACATACATCAGTATATACCAACTTTAAGTGACTGGACTTTCTAGATGGAGAAAAATTTTGAAATGCAACCCTATGTTGTTTTCCATAAATGCAATCAACACAAGGTTTTAAAACATTACCTTTGACTTCAAGGATAAATTTCTTTTGCGCAAGTACCTGGAGTCCCTTAGCACTCATACGCCTAAGCCTTCGTTGCCAGAGATCAATGGAGGAATTTTGGGCTACATTCACATCTCCATTCTTTAACTTTACATGCATCAAATACAAAGTATTATACTTCTTTCCTCTGGCAACAATGAAACTCCCCTGTGTGATTTTCCATTTACCATCACCTTCAGTATTGTGATAACCTTCATCATCAAGCTTCCTAGTGGAGGTAAGGTTGAGACACATCTAAGGAATATGTCTCACATTTTTCAAGACAAGAGTACAACTAGTGTCTCTATCCAAGACTACATCTCCCATACCAATAATATTGCATAAGGAATCATTTCACATCCTTATATGGCCAAAGCTTCAAGCGATGTAAGATGAGAAAAATTGTCTATGAGGGGTTATATGATATGATGCACCCGACTCAATGATCCAATCACAATCATAACTTGCAACACTAACTGAACCATCGTCACAATACACAAACAGGTCATCCTCGGT
Source organism: Erythroxylum rufum (assembly GCA_027478365.1). Classification (NCBI taxonomy): domain Eukaryota; kingdom Viridiplantae; phylum Streptophyta; class Magnoliopsida; order Malpighiales; family Erythroxylaceae; genus Erythroxylum; species Erythroxylum rufum. The sequence continues at coordinate 11,275,846 of JANIHZ010000004.1, read as the reverse complement.
AGTCACTACTACTGTAGTATCCTCTTCATCACTCTATTCCTCTTTCTTGCCTTTACCTTTTCCCCCTAATTGTTCTCTCTTGAGCAATCTACACTAATTATTTAATGCCCAAACTTTTGAAAATGAAAGCACTGGATATTTTTCTTTGACTTGGATGTTCCTCTAGATTTATCATTTCTGTTGTGGGGCTCTCAGCTCTTGCTTCTTCCCTTTTGGCCTTTCTTTTTTGTCATTAGAGCCTGTAACTCAGAATCAATGTTCTCTCTTTTCTCCTAACTTCTTCATTCATCAATGCATCAGAAACATGTTCCAATGTTAAAACGTTATTTGGCACAGAATTGCTGATAGATACCAGCAATGTTTCCCAGCTATCAAAAAGCGAGCTGAACGACAACAGAGCCTGCACCTCATCATCCAATTTTAGCTTCAACTTTACTACCTGATTTAATAGGCTCTGGAAGGTGCTTAAGTGCTCACTCATGTCAACACCATCTCTGTACCTCAACTAAATAATATGTTTCAACAAAGCAGCTTTATTCCTCCCAGTTTTCCTTTCATATATATTTTCCAATTTTTTTCAAAGTACATCAGCCCGTGTTTCTTTGGAAAAAGGTGAAAAACATTGTGGTCTATCCAATGTCTAATTGTGCCAACACTCTTTCTATGCATGTCATTCCATTGTTGATTAGTCATATCACTTGGTCTAGCATTATCTCCTAAAACAGGATCAAACAAATTTTTACAGTACAATAAATCTTCCATTATAGGCTTTCAAATAAAATAATAAGATGCATTCAATTCAATCATTGAACCCAATGTTGACTCTCCCATTTTATCAATACAAATATTCAACCATGGTCGCACAGTGGAAGCAATAAAACAACCCTATCAATGATATACTAGGACTAATTCATCTTTCCCTACTACCAATAAAATAAGATATCTCAAAATAGTCAACCAAGCAAAATATCACAATAACGGCAATAATAAAGCTGATAAAAATAACAACACAGAGGCACCAATATTTTTAACGTGAAAAACCCAACTGAAAAAATCACGGAATCTAGTCCAGTCAAAAACACCACTATATCAATAATAGGTACACACAGTCATCACCAATAGGTGGATACACATGATATGATCAACAATAGATCTTCCAAATACATACTTTAAAGTCTAAGTGGGTTGGAAGGATCTTATTAAAGAAAAGTGATCAATTTAAAAATCTAAACTGGTAGATATGTAGAGTGCATTAAGAGGAACCCGTAGCTAAAATTTCATCTCTATCGGACTCCGTTTGACCATTGGATCAAGGTTTCAAAGGTGCTAAAATTCTTTTCTCTCTCAAAGCTCAAAACAAACAAAACAATAATTATCTCCTCCTCTCGACTGTGCCGGCTGCCCATTTCGACATAAAAACAAGAGTTTTCCTATTTTGTTGGTTAAACTACTAATGAGAGTCAAAATAAATTTTTGGGTCACAGGCCACACAAGTAGGAGAAATTATTTTTGGCCCAATAATAGTAACAGAAAGTGCGAGAGGACATGTCCTCTACTCTCACAGTGCACCATGTGTAACATTGTAAACAGTGCACCATGTGTAACATTGTGTTAGAGACCTCCTACTCTAACCACAAACTTAATCACAAAAAAGAGCCCTGCACTACAAGCACAAACACAACAGCAGAAAAAATAGGGAAGATGATGGAATGAAGATGAAGGTGTACTGTGAGTTGTTATTCCTTAGCTAGGCTTAGAGGGCTAGCTGAACCTCCATACAATTACCAATCAAGATATCACAACCGAATGCCAATCATTTTTCCCTCTAACAACCTTATATTCCCTCCTTCTAACTAACTCCGACATGATTCATCTCTCCCTCTCATTCTCCACTTTACCCTCACAACCTCCCACATATTGTCTGCATTGTCACATTTCGTATCCCCCCTCTTCTTACTATATTTCTGCTGAAACCTAGTCTCAACACATTGTAAATATAGTATTAATAAGAAGCAAATAATTCAGGTTTGCTTTTCCTAGTTGATTCTGTTCAAGCCGGATTTATATCAAATTTGGACTGAAAAAACTCAAATTCAATCCAGTAAACAAGTTTCGGATGTTTGTTTAGGCATACGGGTAAGTCAAATCTTCCCAGTTTGAGTTCAAACCCGATTTTTCCTGTCCTAGTTGGATTCGAATCAGATTTAACCTTTACTTTTTTTGGTAATTGAACTTGGGATCTAACCGACCAAGATCATTGCCATGCCCTTTTTCTGTTAAACCCTTTGCTTTTTATCCACACAATAAGTATCCATTTTGTTTCCTCAAATCCAGGCATCACGGTAGCAGTACCAAACACTAGTTGAACAACGATTAGAAAGAGAAATGGAGAAATGCCACAATTTGAATGCAGTAATGCATATTCCTCCTTACCATTCTTATGGGTTTACCCTGTATATTAAATTCCTTCTCTATGTAGGTTTACGCATGCGTGAACAAAGAATCCAAAAAAACTAGAAAATTGGACAGAAGGAATCACTCTTATAATATGTCCTTACGCCTTTGTAATATGTACAAAAGTACCCAGTTCCAAGAAGATGTTTAAGTGACTTAAGGTCGAAGATGATACAATTACAAAGCTTCTAACTTGTCCAGGACAAGATAGTACGTCAAAATTTATGGGGGAAAACAAAAACAGGGATCAGATCACGCCCACCAACGAGTTCAAGAGTAAACTTTAGAATGCAGGTGAGCATTAAGAAGACAAAGGCCTTTGTCAAATCAAAATGCAGACTGGGAAGAGGTGGTCTTAAAAAGGTTTCATAGCCTTGCAAATTGGTAAACCAAGTCTAGGTTGACCCAATCTTAAAATCAATGATACCAGGATAATACTTGGAGTTGGTTGGTGTTTCTTTTTGAGAAACAATTATGAGATCTTCTATTATTCGTTTGAACCTCCTGGTGGATTCAGTTCCCTTGTTTTTGCCAATTTTGCTTGTATTAGTCTATCCAGGATAGGAGGCTCCAAAGGATTAGGGTCAAGACAGCGTTCTGCAGCACCAACAATAACCTGCTCCACCAAAATCCAGCACCCATCAGTTCTCAAAGAAGTTTCAAAGCTAACACCAAAATGACTCTTAAGAGTGGGATATTGAGTATGCTTGAAAATTGGAAGTGTGAGGCCGTTTTGAAATAAGGTTGCATATTAATACGGAATTACTACTGAAGCAAACAATCTACACTCTGGATGGGCTGATTAAATCCAGTGAAGCTATTCTCTGTTACCTCATCAAGCAAAAAGTCGACGGCTGCTTCATCCTCAACATTCTCTTTAAGAAGACCCCGTAGGAATTGAATATCCAACTGAATTTGTTGAAATCCACTCCGGTTGAAAGTTTGGAGTCGAACCAATTCTTGCAAACTTTTCAGGCAAAGTTTCACTATAGTATTTATAACAGAATCCTGTAAAATGACAAGCAGACTCATTTGAAATCATATCAAATCCAGCTTCTCTTCTTGCTACAAATCCAAGTAATCATGATGCACACCTGTGTATATTCAATTTTTGTAAATATTTCAACTTTTTGCTTGAACAATTTTGCAAGGTGAGTTTCCAAAAGCTGACTCCTCGCCTTCTGGGTATTTGACCGACTGAATTTATCATCTCGTAATGGGTTGCTGCGGGAGGAGGCAGTGCTACCATTGCTTTCAGTGCGACGATGCTTACGAGGAACTCCCTGAGATAAAATCTGCTTTACCTCAGCTCTAACTGCCTCCAGCTGGTTATAATCAAAATCATAGTAAGTATCCTCATTTTATATTTAGGATTACCACTCCGTACCAAAGCTAGAAGTTCTCACAATGACATTTTGAATAAAACTCTTAACTGGATAAATTAGCATGCTTGAAAATTTTCTTAAATACTCAAGAGACCAGGGACAACAACTGAGGAGGAGATTATATATACGAGCACAAACCTCTTGGAAAAACAAATCGACAAACATATGAACTTCTCGTGGCTCCTTGTGCTGTTTTGAAGCCACAAATATTAGAGAAGATCAACATCAAGAAACTAATTTTTTCCTCAAGTTAATGGAACATGCTGAATATATGGTACTCACCTTGACCCAATTTGGAGTTGTGAACCTTTTTCGCAGGAGAACTGATATTCTCTGAGTTCTCATATTTATGTACTGAATGAAGAATAAATATATGTTAGGCTCTGGGGCTGAGTTTCAGATACCGATACTTGAAAGATAGAAAGTTAATAATTGAATCACCAAGCCCACATTGGATGAGGAATTGCACCAACAATGTGACATGTCCAGAACCATGCAGGAAAAGGACAGACTGAAGATTCAAAAATGCTTTAAATATTACAGAGTAGGCTCCAGCACAAACACAGTATATGGAGAGATTTAGCTCATACATGGTGAAGAAACTTTTCGCCAGCTGATCTAAACATTCTACAAATTTCACCAGGCACAAATGCTGGTCCATTTTCATAGCCCCGAACACCTCCACCAGGGAAAGAAGAAGCTATTTCCTGAAAACACAGTAGCAACAGTATTAACATTGATACAAGCCCATTGGATATGAGGAGTGGTATAGTAATCATATATGCCTCAAAATTAACAAAAGAAATAGAATAAATTGATTCTCACCTCAGTAATTCTAGGTATGGCAGTTTGCTTCAAAATTAACAAATGAAACAGAATAAATTGGTTCTCACCTCAGTAATTCTAGGTATGGCAGTTTGCTCAGCAAAGACACAAAGTTGAGACAATATTAGGACAAGACCAGTAACCACTTTGTCAACCTGCTGTCCCTCAGTCAAGCCTTGCTCTTGCTTCCCTAACTTAATTCTTCCTGAAAGTAAGAGGAAGTCATTATCCAGTTCCCGGAAGAAATCTTGAAATCCTTCTTGTATGAAGTCAATAATCAAGTCTCTCAGTTTAACTACTAGCTCCAAGTCATCATCAATAAGCTGGCGGAAATCCTGAAAATAATAGATCATGCAATAGTTAAAGATGCAAGTGTGATATTTATGACATGTCAGAAATAGATGTAGTTTCGTAAAATAAAGAAAATATACAGGGGAAGAGAAAATTAGAAGCTAGAAAAGAAAATAGTACAGATAACCCAAATGAATGAACAGTGAAAAGCAAGAATGCGGCATTTACCAGCGTAAAAAGATCACATATTTTAATACAGATCTGATCGTGTATTGGAACACAATAGTTTGCACAGCTTAGAAATTCGCTAGTAATGATTCTTATTTTGCAAACTTTAATACATGATCAAAATGATAGTTTCTTTTTATGCAAGCACAAGCAATAACAGTAAGCTTGGCTGGTATTACCAGTAAGACATCCATGCTTCCCTTGAGGACTGTGGTTTTGCCTGCCTCCAGAGCGACCTTCAACGGATGCTCTTCTGCTCCTTCAGTGTGTTTGACATGATTATTGGTGACTGCATCTGCAAGTTCAAACAGAACTTAACTCAGAAAATTATAATATATTGATTGATATTTTTAGAAGCCTTTGGCAATACAAAATTTCCAGACTTGCAGAGACAGCACCATCTGCATGGAGAGAGGAAGTAGTGTACACAGTGCTCGCACCCCTTCCCCATGCAAAGCCATTGGTCATTCAATCCATCAGCTTACACACCATTGGTCACTCAAACCCTCAGCTTACACAAATTTATATGAACTAGAGGTAGCTCAACAGTCAGGGCTCATGCTAGCGGTCATTAATACAAATGAACAAAACAGCCACCTGACAAAATATTTGTTCTCCCAGATCTATAAACTAAAGAGGTATATGATAAAACCATAAAAGTGACCTGAAATATTATGCCGAAGGCCAGAAAACTTGCTCACAACATACTGTTTGACAGCAACCTGGGCAGCCTGAGACCATTAGGATTAATTAGTTTACATTCTTCAACATGGCAACAAATCCCAAGATATTTTAGATAGAAATGCAGGTTGAGATGAAAGGAAATGTGAGGATGACCTCCAAAGAATGATCAGGGAGAAAAGCCTCAAACAAGACTTCATTCATCATCAGCACATCACTCCATATGGCTCCTACATTTGGCAAGGCATTTCAGGCCAGATGACAAATAAAAGAAAAGGAAAAAAAATAGCATTTTGCCATTTAATCAATTGATAAACAAGTTATATCCAAAGAACTTAAAGAAACCAAATCCGAAGAAAAGCAAAACAAAGAATTTTAAAATTGAAGAAAATCAACGGTGGCATAATAGAGACAGCTAGAGTTGAAAGTGCATTACTATATCTACCATTTACCCTTCAGTGCTCTTAAGAAGAAAAAGAAAAGAAATAAGAAACTCCAAGTGCTGCGGAGAGAAAGGATAAAGAATCTGGACATATTAAAGCACAAAGATGCTTCAAGCACAAGCAGACATGTGAAATATAGAAAACAGACTTGACAATCTACCGTTGTCAAGTTTTAAGTGCATTGCTACAATCTATGATTTACCCTTCAGTCCTCTTCAGAAGAAGAAAATCTTAATAAGAAACTCCAGGTGCTGTGGAGAGAAAAGATGGAAAATCTGGATATATTAATGCACAGAGATGCTTCAAGCACATGCAGATAAGTGAAATGTATAAAAAGGACTCGAGATTGAAAAAGATCTTTTTGAACACAAAGAAGCAATAAATCTAGACAGAATGCAGCCACATAACTAATTAAGAGAAAATGCATTCAAATAACAAGGAATATATGTGATTGAGCCAAGTTTATATTATAAATTGGCTGCAGGTTTATAAGTGTTAATGAATCGTCTAACTCCTAATTGATGACTTTTATGCTTAAATTGGTTCCTTATAATGAGCTCTTGTGATTCACAATTTGTGAGTAAATTGTTACAATTTGATATTAATTGCATTATAATTTTTCTGAGCACAATTGATACTGTAAATTGCTATTTTATCTTGTAGGAAAACAAGGTAGTCAACCCAGAAAGTCAACAGGTCGTGAAGTCCTTCACGCACGTCGCGACGCCTGCATACGACGACACGTTGCGGCGCACACAATCTGACACGTTGCGACTAGCAAGTCAAGTCCACACGTCGCGACGACAAATAATTCATACGATGCGGCGAGTAAGCCAGAGCACACATCGCGACGAGAATTAATTCACACGTCGCGACGTGTAGATAGATACCCGAACCATATTTGGAAATTATCTCACTATTCCGACCCGACCCATCTCGGTTCTTTAAATACTTACCAAATTAGGTCATCCAGGAGTTGGCCGCATAACAGAACACGATATACACAGACACTACATTTTTCGGCAGCCACTAGTGACGACGCTAGCACCACCTGCATCATTTCACCTTCGATCATCATCATTCATTGTCGCACACTTCACTGCCACTTCCACCGTCAATGTCTGGAACCATGTTTAACATCGGGACTTCAGCAGTGATGGAGATCGCCGGAGTCATGCACGGCTAAAGGCTTCCGACCTCTTGAAGCGATGGCTTGAGTTTTCGGGCTTCAAAGGGGAGTAATCATTCATTGTCTGAAGTTTGGTTATATTATTGTAAAACTCTGAGTTAGAGTTTACGGTTATATGATTAAATTAGCTTGGTTATAGTTTAACTGGGTGTTGAACAATGTTTTGTGATATGGACATAGTTACATGTAGAACTTTGTTGATTAATATATGAATTCTCATATATGTCTTCTGGTGATTGTGTTAATCCTCATTATTTGCCTAGTTGTGTTTAATAATTGATGATTATGCTTGATCCAATTGACCGATTGCATTGACTTGTCCATTCACACACTAAGATGCTTTCTAACAAAGTTTTAAGAAATGGAGTTCATTAATTAAAACTTTGGACCTAAAGAGTCCTTTAGGGTTGATCATTTGGAAACTTTGTGGATTTCAATCCCCGATAATTTGTTTTGAACCGTGATAGCCTAAGCTCGTTTTCAAGAGGATTTTCTATCATTTGATAAATATTTGAATTTTCAATTTCATTTTTCCAAAATCCAAAAATATACTTTTACGCATTTTCTTTGCCTTTGATTTAATTTTCTAAATTCCGTTCAACGATACAAAACCCCCCTCTTTATCAGCTTTAATTGCATATTTTTTAACTTAGGCTAGCTTTAAACCTTTTTCGTCGGTTCCAACAAGTGAGACGACCCAAGATTACATCTATACCGCAATCTTGGAATTTTTATTAATTTTTGACCGGTTTCCTAGAATCGATTTTAGGATCGAACGACGAGCCGCGACCAATATGTCAAAAGATTGAATTTGTACTTACGAAGAATAAGGTTTAACATGAAGGTTCGAAAAGAGGAAAGAACAGGAATACACTAATGTTAAAACTCAATAAACCCACGTCCAAAACGAACCACATACTGAAATCTAAGTCAAAAGATTCAAACTTTCCGATCCACACCCACAAACAAAACAACCAAACCCAGATCTGAATCAAAGCCATTTAACCATAAAACATAAGCAAACAGATACTTACCCCAGGGGACACTGAGAGATCCAACCAAAACCTGTCAATATTAGCAAAGGACCTAGACATATAAGTTAGAAATTTAACCATAAAACATAAGCAAACAGATACTTACCCCAGGGGACACCGAGAGATCCAACCAAAACCTATCAATCTTAGCAAAGGACCTAGACATATAAGTTATAAATTTATAACCTGGCAGAGGCGACCTGTCCCCGAGCGTGGAGCTGAGGAGCCGAGATGCCAGAGGACGGAGTATTGTAGAGACCGACGAAACGAAATAAAGAATCAAAAAATCAGAAGAAGAGAGAGGAAGAGAATGGGACGATAATATAACCTGGCGGAGGCAAGCCGTTCCCGAGAGTGGAGCTGAGGAGTCAAGATGTCGGAGGACGGAGTATCATAGAAATCGAAAAAATAAAGAAAAAAAATAGGAAAATTTCTGGCAGATCTGATAGAGAACAGATCAAAAAATAATAAGAAAAGAGAGGAAGAGAATGGGTCGGTGAACGAGTCGAGCTCTACTGGTGACCAAGAGGAAGAGAATGGAAATCATTCTTTGAATCTTACAATTCATCTTCTAAATCTTTTTAAGAATGGAAATCAACAGGAAGAGAAGAACAAGAGATACTCACTGACGGCAAGGGAAGGAGGTGAACGACGAGAGAAACGTGAGAGCTGTAATACTGAAGAACTTCTTTTAGGGGATGCGAAGAGTCTCTGGTTTCGAGAGTGTCGTGACCGTCGGATGAAATGGACGGAGTAGATGGACTGCGTGGTCATCCATCTACTCGTCCTTAGTATATATATAGTATATATACTTTTTAAGAATGGAAATCAACAGGAAGAGAAGAACCAGAGATACTGACGAACGGCAAGGGAAGGAGGTGAACGACGAGAGAAACATAAAAGCCGTAATACTGAAGAACTTCTTTTAGGGGATGCGAAGAGTCTCTGCTTTCGAGATTGTCGTGACCGTCAGATGAAATGGACGGAGTGGATGGACTGTGTGGAACAGTTAATTTGTTGAAAAAAAAAAGAGAAAAGATAATAAAAGCCAAACTTTTTACTGATCTTATTTTGAACTCAAAATAATGACAGCCTTAAATAAACATAGAAATGAACTAAGCTTCCTAAATGTTAGCAACTAGAGAATAACATGGGAATCAAGAAAAGACTCACTACACCGCAAACTTCACAACTAACTGACTAGATAAACATGGCCACATAATCAATAAAAATAATAATTTTGAATTAATATCTAATAGATTTAATATATATAGTGGTAGAAATAATGGAACAAGAAAGTAAGACGGAAGCAGAAATATATGAGACGGAATGAACAAGTCAAAATCAGACGGAATGAAGAAGTAAAAATTAGACGAAAACACAAGCAGAAATTAGCTTTCACTTTCACTCCTTCCTTTCATTTTCCCTTTCACTACTTACTCTGATTTTTTTTCCTGGTAACAAAAGTTGAATTGTCATTACAAGTAAAAATCAGACGGAATGAACAAGTAAAAATCAGACGTAAGCACAAGCAGAAATATGCTTTTCTACATTCAATTTCCCGTTCGTCTTAGTTTTCCCCTCGTCTTAGTTCTCCCTCCCTCCACACAATCCATCCCAACCGCCCAGTTCTCCATCCCCATTTAATCTGAAGGCTATATCTTTCATAGAATGTTGTGCCATGCATCTCATGTCTTACATATTTTATAAAATGTTGTGCCACGCATTCCATCCTGTTCTTCCATTTGTGCCTTTGTAGATCCATCCTATTCGTCCATTTTATCTCGCCATTGAATGTTGTGCCTCAAAGCTTTCTTTATTACTCTCCATGCCTCAAACAGTTCTGCAAAGTTTTCTCTCTGTTTCCTTGACTCTCTGTTCTTGCCTTCCTGTGCAAAGTTTTCTCTCTCGGTGCTGGACGTGCTTGGTCGTCGTCGTCGTCGCCGTCGGTATGTACAGATGGCCTACAGTTTTGTTCAACACGGTTTTATTCTGTTTGTCTTTCGGCTTTCGTATGTTTTCGTTGTTGCTTTTGTGTTCTCTATAGCTATGATGAGTTTTCCTTTTCCCTTTGTCCTTTTTTTTCCTTTTTTTTCTTTACAGGTGTTGTAGTTTCTCTCCGGTAGGTGTTTCTCTTCCGACTTTGGTAAGTTTTCGTTTTTTTTTTTCTGTTTCTCTGCAGCTGTGATAAGTTTTCCTTTTTCCTATTTCCTTTATTTTTTTACCTTTTTGTCATTGTGTTCTTAAGTTCTCAGTTTTTCTTTTCTTTCTCTGCAGTTGTTGCAGTTTGTCGTGGTCGTTTGTTTCGTGTTATTTTATTGTATGTACGGATGGGTTTTGTTCAACACAGATGGTTACAGTTTCTCTTTCGGCTTTCGTAAGTTTTTATTTTTTCTTTTGTTTCTCTGTAGCTGTGATAAGTTTTCCTTTTCCCTTTTTCCTTTATTTGCTTTTGTTTCTCTGCAGGTGTTGTAGTTTCTCTCCGGCAGGTGTGGTCTTGAGTTTCTCTTTCGGATTTGGAGTTTTCGTGTGATAAGTTTCCCTTTTCCTTTTTCCTTTTTCCTTTATTTTTTGTTTTTTGTCTTTGTGTTATTAATGTCTCGTTATTTCTTTTGTTTCTCTGCAGGTGTTGTAGTTTCTCTCCGGCAAGCCTCATAAGTTTTAAGTTTGTGCTTGATTTTGTTTTCCTTTTTGGCTTAGCTTTTTTTCCTTTGCCTTTCACCCAGGTTTTATTGTGTGTACAGATGGCCGGCGGTTCTCTCCGGTTCCTTCGACGTTTCTCTTTGGTAAGTTTTCGTTTTTTGTTCAGCATTACTTTTTTTCCGCTTTTGTTAACTTCTCCTTTCGTCCAGCTTTTATTGCGTGTACAGATGCCCTACGGTTTTATTCAACATTTGGACAAACGCGCTGATCAAGACCCTCGATAACATCTCCGAACAATGTCGATGTTTTCAAGCGATGCCATGCTGATGATATTGAATTGGTTGAATTCTATAACTTGGACCTAATTGAGTGAGGATATAAATGCATTGATCAAGACGAGGAAAACATCTGAGAAGGCTTAATATCGCATCGTCTTACATTTGTTTGTCTGCTTTGTCCTACTTTGAATAAAAGAAACCTTGTTCTGCATTCAACTGCTTCGTCTTAGTTTCCACTTCTTAGCTTTCCTTTCGTCTTACTTTTCTCTTTCTTAGCTTTTGCTTCATCTTACTTTTGGCTGTGCGCTATTTGTACATGTCAATTAAATGATTACTTATTTCGGTATGCAAACCTTGCTGGAGGTTGAAATTGGAAAGGCCTATGTTATTTGAAGCTAATTAATTAATTAAGTTGCACAACAGCTAAATCAGTTTCTGATTATCGTCTTAGCTTCCGCTTCATCTTAGTTTCCGCTCTGTCTTTGTTTAAGTCAGCGTGGACTTGGATATGAGGATATAAACGCATTGATCATGACTGGGATAACATCTGAGAACAATTTCGTAATTTTCAAGCCATGGAATATGTTTAAAGACTTCGAATAAGTTTAATAGAAGAAACGCTTTTATACATTCAACTGCTTCGTCTTAGTTTTCGGTTCGTCTTAGTTTTCGCATCGTCTTACATTTATCTGTCTACTTCATTCTACTTTGAATAATTATCTTAATAAAAGAAACGTTTTTTCTACATTCAACCGCTTCGCCTTAATTTTGTCTTTCTTAGCTTTTGCTTCGTGTTGCTTTTGTCTGTGCACTGTTTCTACATGTCAATTAAATGATTACTTGATTCGGTATGCAAATCTTGCTGGAGGTTAAAATTGGATATGACTGCCGATTTGTTTCTACACTCAACCGCTTTGTCTTAGTTTCCACGTCTTCGCTTTCCCTTCGTTTTACTTTTTGCTTAGCTTTTGCTTCGTCTTACTTTTGTTTATGCTCTATTTTTGCTTCTCCGGTTCATCTGTCATTTGTCTTTGCATTTCGTGACTCCAACTCATTCTGTAAGTAATTTAAATATTTACTGAAAATTTCATTAGTCAAATTTTTTTAATTTAATTACAAAGTTTTTAATATTGCTTTATATATTTTTATTTTTTCATTTTTATTTATATATTTATTTAAATTATATAATAATATAATCAATTAGATCCATGATATATTAATTAAACTATAATTTATTTATAAAATGATATAATGAATTTGGCATTTAATATAAAAATTAGATCTTAACGATTAGGGATGGCAATTGTACCCGAACCCGATGGGTACCTGATAAAATTACCCGAACGGGGGCGGGTATGGGGAGCAAATTTTTACCCGTGGGGCGGGTA
>JANIHZ010000004.1:11231588-11242235 GCA_027478365.1 Erythroxylum rufum | reverse complement strand
AATGAATTAACGCTACAGGGTAATGCGCACATGTTTCTTGATTTTCGAAGAGAAATAAATAAATAAATAAATAAATAAGGAGAAATAACGGAGATCACGTTTCATGATAATATGTACATGTTTCATGATATATATAGTAAGGGTTGGACTCCAGAATCAAGCGGTGTCTAATATATGTGGTATCAAAGCAAGAGAAGATTTCAAGGAAATGGAACAATGATAGTTATAGTTTTCTCAAGAAGTTGGGTTCCGAAAACGGAGCCCAACACGTACACACAAAGTCTTATCGTGCCCCTCGGTGGATCTCTTGGAACAAGCCCCCCGTTGGGATTGTTAAGCTAAATATTGACAGGAGCGCAATTGGAAACCATGGACGTGCTAGTTATGGCCGGCTAATCCAAGACAAAGATGGTAGATGGTTGGCGGGCTTCTCTGGCTCTATTGGCATTGCCACAAATGTGGTCGCTAAATTACAGGGACTCAAACATAGCCTCCAACTTGCATAAGATTTGGGTTATCGCAAAGTAGTCTAAGGAGCTAGTTACCTTGCTCCTCCCCTTCGTACCAAAAAAAACAAAAAACTGATAATGATATGCTGTCTTGAGTTCCTACCAGCTCTCCCAATCTCCACCAAACTGTAGATACCAGTTTGATGTAACATTGGCTCTTCTGTGTACCCAACACCCCCAATATTTGACGAGTAAAGGAATCCCTTGAGCATATTCTTTTGCTAGGTAATAGGTTTCAAAAGGAGTTGTTGGAGTGCCTTCTAAGGACAGCTGGCGTCACTTCACACGCGAGCAATTACAGCAACGCCACCTTTTCCATTTTCTTTTTCAAATTTAATATGAAAGCCCGTACACCCATTTCCTCCATAAAAGCCCCCATCCTAGCACATTGTAATCCTTCTTCCGTTTCGATCGCGTCTCTCTGCTTCAGCTAAGTGTTCCCTTCTTTTCTTTCACTCTGTGCCTCTCAATCATCTATTTTCCTTTTTATTTCTGTTCTCTCTCGCTTTGATAGGATATCTGGCTTGCTTCGTCTTGAATCCAGATCTAGGGTTTTTGGCTCAAGTTTTTTGGTTTAGATCTTGAACCTCTATTGTCATCTTCGATTTGGGGGCTTACGACTGGGGTTTTCTTGTGACTGAAAAAGGCTCCAATGTTTTTAGAATTTCTATGACTTATTCCATCTTCATGCGTCGGATCCGAATACTCCACTCCTTCTCTGTTGTGTTTCTCTACTGGTTCTATTTCTTTTCATGAACCAAATCATCTATCTGTCAACTGAAATCTGTAATTTTGATCCCTAAACCCGTTACTATAACTCTACTTAGGCCCGATACCTGCATTTTTATTTTCTCAAAATATTTTGGATTTAACCGATCCTCTTGGTAGCTGAGAACAAGGCTCAAAAGCATGTCTGCAGTGCAGAAACAGACAGCTAGCTCCGGCTCCGATTCGGACCCTCGATGCGCCAACATCGATGAGAGGAAGAGGAAGAGGATGATCTCAAATCGCGAATCGGCGAGGCGGTCCAGAGCTAGGAAACAGAAACTGATGGAGGACTTTGTGAAAGAAGCCGATCAATTGAAGAGCGAGAACAATCAATTGGAGGAAATCATTAACACACGCTCTCAGTATTACGTCCAGGTGGAGTCTGACAACAACGTCTTGAGAGCTCAAGCTATGGAATTAACCGAGAGACTTGCGTCTTTGAACTCGGTGCTCCATCTATGTGAGGAGGTCAACGGCTACAGTTTGGACATTCCCGAGATTCCAGACCCTTTACTCAAACCGTGGCAGCTTCCTTTCCCGGGTCAGCCCATCATGGCTTCAGCTGATTTGTTGCTGTAAGCAAATGTTATCAGTCCATCTGTTTCAGTTCGTCTAGTGGATTAAGTTATCGTCTAGAGTCTTTTTGTCGTCAATCGTCCGTTGTTATTGTTCTGTTATGGGTCTGTTTGGGGCAAGGTCACTCACGGTGTGGATTCGTGTATGGACCGACATCTACGCGTTACTATGTAATACGTTGTCAGCATGTTATATTGTGCTGTGTTCTCGTTTTTGTTCAAATTCTAAGCAATCATATTGTGCGCATCTTCGTGAATTATATCTATGAATTGAGCGTTTTAGCTGGAATTAGCATTCATGTTGGATCAGGACTTTTGCGATCATACACTAACGTGTCCCACAATTAGACATCCCTAGATAAGCCTATAAATCGGGGATTCTAATTGGTTCGATCCTATTAATTTAATGAGATGGGATTGTGGATTATCTCATCGTTCTAGGTATTTTACGTATTTCGGCCTAGCCGGAGAATATGATGGGAAGATTAGATATTTCCGGCGCCGGCGATTGGAACCGGAATACAATGCCCTAGTATTTAGATTAAAGCAACCCCCAGTTTCAATTTGTACTGACTGCAGCCTTTTATCTTTGACTGGTTTATGTCTATCTACTTATGCGCTGTTGCCTTTGCCAGCCAACTCTTTACTGTCACTTTGGTTCTTATCTCGTTGAATAATTCTGTAAAGAAACTTGTGGGGTATATCTCTGCAGAAAAATGGTCATCAAGATATTTAAAATCACAAACATCTTACGACGTCCTCTGTAATTCCATCATCTTTTGTCTGAACTATAATAAATTTCATAAATTACAGGAATTAAGGCGATAGGTGGTGGAGATCAGAAGTTTGTTTACAAAGCCTTTCGATAACGTGTCAGCGAGTTAATGACATTAGACTATATGCCTTAGAAAGATTAACTGGGTATGATTATATGGAAAGCGAAACAGCAAACAATCATTCTTTGTCTCCCTGGGCCAAACGCAAGACCTCCCAAGAGTCAAAGGCAGACATCTATATCAGGTAGACCTCGCGTTTATGCTCCAGGTTGCGTCTCCTCACCAGACCTTCGATTTCTGAAGCATCTAACCACAATCTTAGGGTACATCATACATCATGATATTAAACTTTTATCCCCACGGCCAGTATATTTTGGTTAAGGCGAAAAGAGGGGAAGTTACTGAGACTATGTTATTATTACTGGTGCTTTTCTAACCAATATATTCTCTATAACATAAACCCTACTCATTCGACAAATAGTCGTAATCTTAAATAACACAAGATAACACATGCAATCAAAAACTACACCAACTGATTAATACTTAAAGATATGGTATGCTGTATTCCACATCACTCGAAAATGATATTCCAACACCTTCATTGCTATCACTATTGCATAATGAACAAAAAGAAAAGCATTTTAAAAATGGGTTCTAGTTGTCGTAAGTGCGACACTCATCTGTCTCCGGATTATCCTTGCAGTAGTTCTCCAATGGATCAGACCCTTTCTTCTTGTCCCTCTCGTGGCTTGCGGCGGCGCTCAGCTCTTCAACTTCGTCCCACGCCGCCACGCACTCCCCGCTTGCCGGGTCTCCTTCGCACGCCTCCTCCGCGTTCTTGATGCTCTGTTCCACCTTGTCCGTCAGTCCCTCCGGCGCTGCTCTTACTTGTCGGAGTTGCATGCGACCGTTTCCGAATCTGTGGGTTCTCCCCCAAGGATTGTTTAGTCTAATAATTGGTTTAGCTTTTGGAGCATCTTTTGCTGCTGTGGTTAAGAATCTAGGTGTATAGATGTTGAGACCCGATACTGTCGCCATTTTCGTTGTGGATTTGGTAAGGCGAAGGAGTGATAACCTGGAGCTGTGAGGATGAAGATAGCATATAGTTGGGCTTCACCTTCTCGTCGAGTTATGGACAACCGTTTCTTATCTGGTGATGACGAATCATATGCTTCCACGTCACACTAGTTGTACCAATATTTCCAAAAAAATCCGCGGTTGAAATATTTTTTTCAATGAGACTTTCTCAAAATCTGCAAAAGCACGGCACGTAGTTTGTCGTGACGGCGAGCGTTTGAAGAAGGGACAGAATAAAACCGGAGATATGGCACATCGATCGGTGATCTTCAATCCAGTACGGACTAGCTCATCTCCGAACTTATATTTTAGTTTGCTTACCTCTTTTTCTTACTAATGAATCACGGTGTAAACGTCCCTCGTCCATATGCTTCTCAAGTTTATGAGATTAGGACATCCAAATTATGACTACTCGTAGACTGAGTTCAATAGGAGTGCATTCATTAATGGCCAAGCACATAGAAAGTTGTACAAAATCAAATTGGTTTTTCAACGTATTCAAAATATATTCTTTCGTTATCTTCGTGGAAAGCGAAAGCGATCCTCAGATCGGACGGCTTTTTCTATCACGTGTTGGCCGGTCTTAAATGGCCCAATCTGAACCCCCAACAGCACATCGACGGACCCGCACGCACTGGATAAAGATCCAAAGGTCTAGATTCCTTAGGCGGCTTCTCGGATGTTGATTGGATATTCAATCACAACTCCATAACAGCATCTTTCCTTTTAGAAAAAGGGGTTTTAATCAAGCGCTCCATCATGCTGCGCCTTTACAAAGTTTGTCATCGACTCTCTCTCCTCCCTCTCTTACCTCTCTCTCCATCACCACCCAAACCCCGTTGTTTCGCATCCGCCCGTACGCCGTCCCGCCGCCGGAAAGCTCCCTCCAGACACGCCGCGAGATTGAAGTCGACCATGGCCTCTGCCGCTTCTCGACTCGCCAATCTTGCGCCTCTGAATTCTATTGAAGCGGAAAATGTTGGCGGTGGCTCCAATGATTCCGTTTCTTCTACTAATGAACTGTTCGACGACGAAGGTGCTCGTTTAAGTCTTTTACTGACTGGTTAATAGATTGTATCTTTAAGTTATTAGATGCTTCTAGATTCTTGTTGTTATTTGATAGGTTGTAGCATTACGTGCTTGGTTCAGTAAAGAATTTGACTGTTTTTCCTTTCGAACGCTTTGATATTGAGCCTATTGTAGTATTACTAATGTGTATTGGCCATATTTTTAACAGACGATGGTGTCTTGTTGGCCAGAAAGTGGAGCTTTCTTTTAGCAAAATCTCATAACTAATTAGTTAATCACCAGTTTTCTATTACGAAATGTATTGTTTTTAATAATTAAAGTTTGAATCTCAATCTCCGAGTTTCTTGAATTCATGTACAAACTTTATATTTTTTGCACTTGTTGAGCTCATGAAGAGGAAAAAGGAAGATATGTGACTTTAATCGCACCATGTAGTTGTATACGAAGATTTAAGTTTAGCCATTGTCTTGTGCCTACTTAAGGCTTTTAGTCGTTTCCCTGGATGTATAGGAGATTTTACTAATGATTTGTAAATTCATAAATGCAGAAGCTTTGGGAGGTGGGTATCGACTTCCTCCGCCAGCGATTAGAGATATTGTTGATGCGCCACCTGTTCCTGCATTGTCACTTTCACCACAGAGAGACAAAATCCTTTTTCTCAAGCGGAGAGCTTTACGTCCACTGGAAGAATTAGCTAGAGCAGAGGAGAAACTGGCTGGCATGCGCATAGATGGGAAATGTAACACTAGGAGCAGGATGTCATTCTACACTGGTATAGGTATCCATCAATTAATGCCTGACGGTACACTAGGGCCAGAGAAAGAGGTGCATGGGTTTCCAGATGGTGCCAAGATTAACTTTGTCACTTGGTCTCTTGATGGTAGGCACTTATCTTTCAGTGTTCGGGTCGATGTGCAGGGTAGTGACAGCAGTAAACTTAGAGTATGGGTAGCTGATGTGGAAACAGGGAAAGCTAGACCATTGTTTCAGTCACCTGATGTTTACTTAAATGCCGTTTTTGATAATTTTGAGTGGGTGGATAACTCTTCTTTATTAGTTTGTACCATCCCATCATCACGAGGAGACCCACCAATCAGACCTTTGGTTCCTTCTAGACCAAAAATTCAGTCTAATGAGCAGAAAAATGTTGTTCAAGTTAGATCCTTTCGGGACTTATTGAAGGATGAGTATGATGAAGATTTATTTGATTATTATTCTACCTCTCAACTTGTTTTGGCTTCTTTGGATGGAACTGTGAAAGAAATGGGGCAACCCGCTGTATATACATCAATTGATCCTTCCCCAGACGAGAAATATATCCTAACCAGTTATCTTCATAGACCGTATTCTTTCATTGTACCATGTGGAAGATTCCCCAGAAAGGTTGAAGTATGGAGAACTGATGGAGAATTTGTCAGGGAACTTTGTGATTTGCCCCTCGCAGAGGACATTCCCATTGCATTCAATAGTGTGCGCAAAGGTATGCGCTCAATCAATTGGAGATCAGACAAGCCTTCCACACTATACTGGTACATACTATTTGATCCAATATAAATTACTTAGATGACATCATCATGCGGTGAATGAATTAACTCATGACAATGTCAGTTCACTGTTTGGGCTTTTAGGGCTGAGACTCAAGATGACGGTTATGCAAAGGTGGAAGTTTCTCCCAGGGATATTATTTATTCACAGCCTGCGGAGCCACTAGAAGGTGAACAGCCCGAAATCTTACACAAGCTTGATCTTCGCTATGGGTATGGCACAATCTTCATGTTTGATCTCCTTTCCTTACCAATTTCAAATAGTTGTTTAATTTGTAAGAATCTCTTCAAGCCCATTGCTTTGGGATTTTGTGAATTGCTTAATATTACTCAAACAAGTCGCAAGCTGATACTGGCTAGTATTTCATGCGTTAGGTGCTTCTATCATGTATATCTTTATAATTTGTCCACAATATAGGCACCAGGTTCAAGCAGGTTTAATTGTTACTGTAATTATGGAAATACTATTTTGGTGATTATATGTGAGAATTTTGGCTTTTGTGGCTTATTTTTGTACAAAATTGAGGAGTTAACCTTTAGCAATCTTCAAATATTTGCAGTGGGATTTCTTGGTGTGATGACTCATTAGCTCTAGTCTACGAATCCTGGTACAAGACAAGACGAACAAGGACCTGGGTGATATCTCCTGGATCTAAAGATGTGAGTCCTCGCATTCTATTTGATAGATCATCGGAAGATGTGTACTCCGATCCTGGCTCCCCCATGATGAGGAGGACTTCCACTGGTAGTTATGTGATTGCAAAGATAAAGAAGCAAAATGATGACAACACTTACATCTTACTGAATGGTATTGGGGCTACACCAGAAGGGAACATCCCTTTCCTTGATCTATTTGATATGTGAGTATGATCAACAACTTAGTCGTATCTTCCTTGGCCAGTCTTGAGTCCTCATTGGTGCTATATGTTTTAAACCATATTCTTTCAGAAATACAGGCAGCAAAGAACGAATTTGGGAAAGTGACAAGGATAAGTATTATGAGACTGTAGTTGCATTGATGTCTGATCAAGGAGATCTACGCCTTGACCAATTGAAAATACTGACCTCCAAAGAATCTAAAACTGAGAATACCCAATACTATATCCAGATTTGGCCTGACAAGAAATCATGCCAGATTACAACTTTTCCTCACCCGTACCCTCAGTTGGCATCATTGAAAAAAGAGATGATTAGGTACCATAGAAAGGATGGGGTCCAGCTTACTGCAACTTTATATCTGCCGCCAGGATACGATCCATCTAGAGATGGTTCCCTTCCATGTTTAGTTTGGTCTTACCCGGGAGAATTCAAAACCAAGGATGCTGCTGGACAAGTTCGTGGTTCTCCGAACGAATTTCCTGGCATAGGTGCAACATCTGCCCTTCTTTGGCTGGCCAGAAGGTAGAAACTTGCTCTTTCTTGAATTTTGTACTCTCTGTTGTGTAAGCGATTCCCACTAATATGATAGCTTCTAGTTTTTATTATTCTGAAAAACCGAATTGTTGTGAATTGGTTTGTCCAGGTTTGCCATTTTATCAGGACCAACAATACCTATCATTGGTGAGGGTGATGAGGAGGCAAATGACAGGTTACTTCATGGCACTGTTATATAACGCTGATTACTGTGCAGCTCATATGCACTAATTTCCTTGTTTGTATCCTCAGTAAAATTGTTCACACTTTTTTTATGCCACAGTTCTTCCTGTGGTAAGTCAAATTTGCACAAACCATTTGATCGATTCATATCTTGTTCATGTGAAGGAACAATGACTTTGATAACTCGAAAGAATGGACTTGTATTATATCTATAAAACATTTTTAGAAGTATAGGAAAATAGATTAGGTTGGCCGTGGTTGTACTGTCTTTAGCCCTTTTTCTTCTTCTAGACATATATTCAGTTTCTTCCTGTACAAGTCAGAAGTGTAATGATGACGTATTTGAAAGATGTTATTGGAATTCTAGCTGATACATGACTTTCAGATATGTAGAGCAAGTGGTTGCGAGTGCAGAGGCAGCTGTTGAGGAAGTTATCCGACGAGGAGTAAGCTTCTCCATTCATCCTTGTATGACTACCTTTCATGAAAATATATTAATTCCTAACATTACTTTTAATGCTGCACTCATTAAGGTTGCTCACCCGAGCAAAATTGCTGTTGGAGGACATTCATATGGTGCATTCATGACTGCAAACCTATTGGCCCATGCTCCTCATCTTTTTTGCTGTGGCATTGCACGCTCTGGTGCTTACAACCGGACCCTTACACCTTTTGGCTTTCAGGTAGAATACAAATTATGGGTGTTTTAGCTTTAAAAATGCAGTACTTCACAAGAAATTTCCACTTTCAGTTTAGATGTTATGGTAACGGAACGTTATTTGTGCATAGAATGAGGACAGGACTCTTTGGGAGGCAGCTAATACTTACATAGAGATGAGCCCGTTCATGTCTGCAAATAAAATTAAAAAGCCAATATTACTTATTCATGGAGAAGAAGACAACAACCCAGGAACACTAACCATGCAGGTATTTCCTCCCTTCTCTGTTGAACGAACCCTTTCAATTTTACATCGCCAATCAAGAAACATGAAAGTTTCATCCTATCGGTTTTGCTGTTTGATAATGGTTTTTAGGATATAATTTTTCTTATTGTCAGCTTTTGACTGGTTGCTTATTTCACATTTCAATATGATGCAGTCAGACCGTTTCTTTAATGCATTGAAAGGCCATGGTGCTCTTTGTCGTCTGGTCATTCTTCCCTACGAAAGCCATGGGTATGCTGCACGAGAGAGCATCATGCATGTTCTTTGGGAAACTGACCGCTGGCTGCAAAAGTATTGTGTGCCCAACTCTTCTAAAGTAAATGCTGAACTTAACGAGTGTAAAGATGAAGTTGGCAAAGGTTTGCAAAACTCTGAAAGCAAAGTAGCCGCTGCCAGTGGAGGTGGTGGGCCAGAGTTGGCAGACCATGAGTACGAAGGATTCCACTCTTTGCCTAGGTCATTGCTATGGTAATGTCTCTTCCTCATTTGCCTACAGCAAGAATTAATTAAATCGAAATCGAAATCAACATCAGGTCGATTTATTTCTTCGGATCCCCCTGACTTTAAGTTCATGAGAAATATTCGGATAACGTATCCTATGGTGTCTTATCACACGTCTCACCGTTCTTTGCTATGTTAACTGAAACTGAATTCAGTATCCTTCTTCTTTTGCCTTGTTTGGTCACGAGTTGAATTACCTGAAAGATTGGAATGATATGACCTAATAGTTTGTGTTGATCTGGTAATATTACGTACATTGCTTATGTATGGTGGTTTCCTCCACATTTCCCGCTAGGGGTAGGCTTTAACATACCATAGTGAGTATATGGCACCTGAATGAAATGTTCTACACTTTATTCCACCTATTATTCCCGCTTCCTTGTTTTGTTTATATACATTGCTCTCGTATTCCTCGACTTTGTAGATTGTATTGCGGATGTTTGGCAGCGGAGGACTAAAACTGGAGTAGCATAAAAGCTTCTGAAGTAGTGGGAATCGGGTATATGGAATATTTAATTAGATTCAGTGCCTTTGATCACTGTTTATTATCTCTTTCTTGCAGTTTTGCACATCATGGCTGCGAAATAAACACGCAATTGCAGTCAGGTTTACGATGATTTCCCCGTGTAGGGACAGGTGGATCTATTACATTACATCTATTCCATATTTGCTTAAAAAGCTGTTACACAAGGTCCCTCAAAACTATAGTTACGACGACATTGGTGAAGCATTCATGAGCAGAAGAAAAGTGAATTAACTAATCCAATACCTCTAAGCTGAAAATTTTAGTGCACCTTGTTATGAAATAGCTTTTATTAGTTCCGGAGGTACAACGGAACAGATCTTCCTCATGAGTGAATTTGGAAATACCAATTGCAATGTTCTATCTTTTAATTTTAAAGTTGAGCTCTCCGTACCCGAATCTCGTTACTTTTTAGTGAACGTACACACCGATGAACTTGTGCTTCAGTCTCTACTCTTCGGCTTCCACTTCCAAATAACGTACAACCTAAAAAGTCTGATCTCGTGCTCTTTCAAGACAATTGACGTTCTGTGTAAATTAATAAACCACTTATTAATTTTATCTTATTAAATAAAATATTGCGAATAAATATTTCTACGTACATTTTAATACATGTTATATAAATAAAAATATCAATTAATAAACTTAAAATTTTCAGCCAAACGTTATATTTGTTATAAAAGATAAAAATAATATGGTGTGCCACTAATTGTAGATGGTCACATGTATATTGAGATGGTTTGGTTTTACCCACACATATGTAGTAGTTGGTCATGTGTATTGGGATGGTTTGGTTTTACCTACA
>JANIHZ010000004.1:11137435-11150498 GCA_027478365.1 Erythroxylum rufum | reverse complement strand
TCATACTTTAAAATTTAAAATAATTGTCATTTTATAGTGAGGTTCTTTTCATAATTTATTTGTTTTATTTTATTTTTACTGAGTCTATGGCCTAGTCAATTATTTTAGAATTAAAGCAAAGTTAACACATTTTTAGGTAAAGTTGATAACTTGTTTTAATAGTTCAATCTGTTTTCCTATTTCTTTGGAAAAGAAAAGAAGAAGACAGGATTTGTTCTGTTTGTTCGAATGAACATAATGAAAATGAAGATCAATGAATGTTCTTGGAAATAGAAAAGGTGGTGTTGTTCGATAAGAAAATGTGTTGAAGAAGAAAAGCTAAGAACCATAAAACTAAAATGCATCGGGTAATAGAAAACTTGCTATTTTATTGAGTAAAGACACTTGAATCGAACAACTTTTGAATCAGTGAGATGGTTCTACTACTATGACGCCTGTCCGAAGCTTAAATTTGGCAACAACCGTCCGAGTCTATCTCTACTGAACTTCCAAGCTGAGAGCGAGAACAATGGTGTTCCCTTCCATCCGAAGAGTAATGCTTTGTCGTTCCTGTCTAGGCTACACAGGTTTCCGTGAGGAAATTTCTTGAGAACCAAGTTTGCTTGATACAGAGAGGACTCACTTAACCCTATTTCCACCATTCTAAACTTGGAGAAGAATGCTCTCCACACGTCTATTTTTACACTTCTGGCAATCCTCGCGGAGCCCTCCATCGCCACAATTTCTCGTATTCCGTGTGCGAAAGTTGCCTCAATTTCGTTTCTGTGCTCAATGTTGTGACTCATGCATGTGTTGAGGCAATCAAAATGAGCGCTGTAGTAGAACAACGCTTCTATGAAACGAGTGACGAATGCTGGAGAATTGATGTTTGCTTCAGTTTCCGTGACCACCATCAGCGATGGACTCATGCTTTTTATCACCCTCATTAAGTTTTCCAAGCAATCAGGCTTCCAGATCATAGTTCTTAGCATTATATGAGCCGAAACTATAAGAGATTCATCAGCAGCTAAATCAAATTGCTCCTCTCTGATCACATACCAGCCTGTGACATAAACGACCTTGTATGAGAAAGGGATGTTCACGGACCTTGCAAAATTTTCCAGCCTCATACCAGTTTCATTTAGACTGTCCCTGTGTCTTAACCGACCAACGGCTGTTATTTTAAGATGTCTAAGTGGGGGTAGTTCCCGTTCTGCAAGTGCCTGCATCAAAGCTGTCCACATGATTCCACTCCTAATCTCAAGGTCAACTACATGGAGCTTTCCCGCTGATCCAATGTTTTCAATTATGCTTTGGATTGCTGTGAGTTGAATCACTTGGTTTATTGGAACATTTTGGTGGTGAGTAAGGAAAGCTAGACTTGAACTTAACCCGTGAGCAGTTTTGCCTTGGTTTATTGGAACATTTTGGTGGCGAGTAAGGAAAGCTAGACTTGAACTTAACCCGTGAGCAGTTTTGCATCTCACGTCCTTTGGTATGATCTCAATCCTCTCTCGCAGGGCTTCAGCGAAATAATACACAACGCTCTGAACGGGGTTGGATTTTTTAGATGAAATCCACTCACATAGTGAGAGCAATCTGCTTGCACGATCAAATTGCCCGAGGCCTACATTCTCAGCAGCTGCTAAAAGAAGGTGGGCTAGTTCTACATCCCATGTTTCTTGCTCAGAGATGCCCGAGAGAGCATAGCCAAAAGGGTGCATGAGCATAGAGAACTCATCGTAGTTTCTGTCTGAGAATTGTATATACCTTGCTCCGGCAACTCTAATGACCTCTTCAGTTGATAACTTACCTCCAGGCCCTGAACAAGCTTTATCTTTACCATCATCCCATTGGTTCAGGTTCAATTTCTTAATTCCACTACCATAACTGTTAAGAAGCTCTAACGACGACGAGACAGTCGATGGCTGTGGCAAGTGATCTTTACGGTGTTTGAAGATGTTCTCTAGCTTTCTGATTTCATGTAGTGGCTGTGATGGTGCTGGAAAACACGACCCTAAGTAATCATCTAACGACAGGTAGTTTGACTTCGGTGGTGGTTGAGCCAGCTTTTGCTGATCTTTAAAGAAATGCAACTCCTTGCTAGCTACACCATCTCCACAGTTACCGCGTTCAGGACACAGAGAAGGTGACCGGCTCGGTTCCTCCATTAAAGAGAAATGGTCTTGGCTTCTTTTCTTTTCTTTCTCGTATCTTCGGGGAGGACTATTATGACCATCTTGGAATCCATTGGAGTCGAATGAATTGGAAGAGAACAACGGATTTGCCATCTCAAAATAGAGACTCTAATCGGAGAATTCAAACACAATTGAGACAACAAGGTGTTGTTACTTATATGTAATCAACCTAAGTGGTAGTCTCTACTTGTTGTGGTGGATCACACAATCTTTTATGGTAATTGTCGAAGTAACAGAACGACAAAAGCATATGAAAAGGACTGTACCGATGATGCTGATATATCGATGATAGACACCACGGCCTGCGTTAAATAATAATCGACATATGCATAATATGTTCGAGATGTCATAACTCTTTAAGTTGACAGACAAGGGATCGATGCAAAACATCCAAGCAAATGTTGACAAATTGCAAACCACCCACAAGCATTTATCTTTAACTATTGATTAGTTGATCCTACTACTCGGAGATACACAGCCAAGCAAGAGAGACGAAATTCCAGATGAAAATATGCAACAAAAAGGGATGTGATAACATCAAATCATAGCTCCATCCTGTTATGGAATCTACGCCGATGCATATTTATGAACTGTTACTTTAGAATAGCATTTATAAGGGTATTCTTTGTTCCAAAAAAGAACTTAGCCTATGTATTTACTATTTATAATTGACCGAGCTAATCTCCCAATAGTTTAAAAGGGTATCTTAATCTATTTATTTGTCATCAAATCTCTTAATGATGCGTCCAAAGAATCATTTATCCAATCTAAAGGGTGTGGTTGAGTGGCAAGAACTCATCCATCCTTAACTAAAGGTCAGGGGTTTAATCCTTAACTTTAGGTATGGAGCAACCTTAAATCTTTGGACCAGTCTTCCCATCCTATGAGGTGCCTACAAATCAGAGAGAAGATTAGTCACTGAATCCGCCGGTGGATACCGTGAGACCCAAAAAAAAAAAAAAAGAATCATTTATCCCTATCTTTTCCCTATACTTTGAATTGGTGGCAATAAGAAGCAAGCAAACTTATATAACCGTTCAAACGAACTGCTTATAATAGTGCACGTCGATTGTTTTAGTGGGTATAGACATACATGTCATCTAAGTCTGCGTTCAACCCGGTTTTCCTGTGACGCATATTTGCTTAACTATAACCCTTCTTTCGGAATTTACAGAAAGAACGTGTCTTCATCACTCAGACAAATGAAAGGGTTAACTATTGAAAGGTACATAAGGGTCATAAAGAACTCGTAGTGTTTCTTTGTCCGGCTTCGGCTAACGTTCAATCCATATATAAAGTCCGATTGTCTTCTCGATTGCTACAAGGAGAGAACATATACCTGACACACGTGATAATCCACAACGTTTTTACACTTTGTGACTGCTAGAGGGTTCACGTCAGTAACGGTAATTTAATTACTAAACTGGTCTCGTATCATCTTTTCAGAATCTGTCATAACGCCATATGTTGTATAACAAAAAATGATAACGGTGTATACTTGTAAATTTGAAGTTTTGAGCAGAAGTACCCATAATAAGTCGTGCAATTGATCTTATTTAGATGATTAAGTAGTAAATTGATAGAATTCAAGTTTTTGAGTAAAATTGTACATACGTAGGATTTTCGTTATGATATAAAAATTTTGTCATGTTAATTAAAAAAATTATTTAATAATATTTTTGTGTAAAAGTTAGTTAATTAAAAATGTAAGTGTATACATCTACCATTATTCTTCACGATTAAAGGCCTCGACTCTTTTCGATTCGAGAATAAACAAATGATGTTTCACGTCCCCGGAGGACAGTATCATGATTCCTTATAGCACAAAGCGAAGGACATTATTTTCATGGAACTGCAGGAACATAATAGCATCAACGCGTCATTTAGTTAGGTAATTCTGGTAAGTTTTTGCAATAATCTGCCAAGGATTTACCTGAAGAAGGAAACAAACACACATAAAAAACTAAACACGATCGATAACTCGTCCTTTGTAACCTTGCTATTTACGTTATTATTTATTGCAGCCTGCAAATTAAGTTTAAGTTCGAAAACGCCAGTAACCAAAAAGTTGGAAAGAGGAATAGCACGATGCTGCGTGCGTCGAAATAAGAAACAAAAATACACATTGGATTGTTCAGAATACTATAGATATCCCAAAGATATAAACAATCTTCCTGAATTTAACAACTGTACGACGATTTGTGCTCTATACTATATTACTTCTATCAAACCTCAAAAAATCCTTTTTGTTTTCCCTGTTCCTATGCTCTAGTAACGATCATTGGAAACTTAAGATTAAAGATTTATTGTTCATTTTATTATCACAAGTTTCGTGAAAACTTACTTGGTAATGCTAATGCCAACAAAAGCATATAAAATTGTCCTCACTTACTAGGTAATTAATCAGCAGTTTAATGCCACAAACCAAATAAAGGTGTAAGTCGTGAAATACGACGCCTGTGTGATTGTCGCAGTGTACGAAGATTTGCTCGATTTTGAAAGAGAGCACGAAGTGTACTGGTATATTGTTACTAAGAAGATGAGATGGGAAAATATATGTCGTTAGTGTTAGTAAAAAGATTAGCATCTTTAGCATTATTAAAGTAAAGACGTTACTATAGTCAAGCATACATCCGCATAACAAGTGGTGCTACACTGAACTCTGAGCCTCCTCGTGCGTTGCTAGAGATTTATAGTTTTCATCTACATTTCAATCCATCTTAGATAAGTACAAGAAAAAGGTTCTTTTTTAATTTTCTTGTCTACATTAAAATATAGACAATACCTTTATATTTTAGAATGTTCAAAAAAATTAATATTTTAAAATTATCTAATTTAAATTATCACTATAAGAAAATTATAGATTTCTGACAGAAAATTACCGATGGAAACAATATCATTGCAAATTTGTGACAGAAAATCACATTCCGTTGGTACAATTGTGTAATTTGCGATGGTCAAAATATCTGTCGGTAGAGTTGGATGGGAAATTATCCCGCTGATTTTTGTGATGGAATATAGCGACAGAATAGGAACCTCCGTCGGTAAAAAAAATATGAATAGTAACTTCAAAATAATCATCGTCGGTTATCGACGGAGGTTTATTCGGTTGGTAAAGTTGAAAGTTAAACGTTGCCGTTTGCTTCGACTGCAACGTTTTTAACAAAACGTAAACAAATCGGGGTGTATCGACAGAAGTGTATTCCGTCAGTTATTTACCGACATGATGGTTATTATGTTGGTAAAATTTAAATTAAAACAACACTGTTAGCTTCGTCTTCAGCATTTTACTAAAATCGAAAACGACGTCGTTACCACGAACAGTAGCTTCAAAATAATCGTTGTCGGTTATTGACAGAGGTATATTCCTTTGGTAAAGATGAAAGTTAAACGTCGCCATTTGCTTCGAATGTAATGTTTTTAACAAAACGTAAACGAATCAGGGTATACCGACAGAAGTGTATTCCGTCAGTTATTTACCGACAGGATGGTTATTTCGTTGATAAAATTTAAATTAAAATGACACTGTTAGCTTCATCTTTGGCATTTTACTAATATAAAAAATGACGTCGTTACCAGATGATGTCGTTTTCGTTAAACATTGCCTGCTTACCAAGAAATATCATATTCTTTAAAAGCTTGTTGTAATATAGTGTTTGAGTTAGGGAAATGATTTATTCTAGCAAGTTACACAACCAAATCAACAGTGTTGAAAGCTCCTAGGAAAAAAAAAAGCTCTCAATAATTTTCTAAATTTCTTGCCATCCTCTCCTTCCAAAAAACAAAACAAATAGTTCCTATCAATAAATTAAGGAAAAAAGGTTAAATTAGAACCTAACATTTTAATAAAAATTTAATTTAAACCCTAACCTCGACTTAACTTTTTATCAATAATTCATTATCAAAAGTATTTGTGGCATTATTTACTATTTTTCTATGGGCCTCTTGTCACCCAAAAAAATAAACAATGGAAGAGTTATTTTTTGAAACAGCAACGTTTGGATTTTCCCTAATTTCATGTCTTCTTCTCTATTTTGGTCCTGTTTGGCAATCAACTGATTGCATTTACCTGTTAGTTGATTCTATCAGCTGTTAGTTAATAGCTGATTATATCAACTAATTTGACCAGCATATTACATTATCTGTTTGTTAGAGATGTTTGGTAAAATTAATTATTTAGTATTAGCTGTTCATGTGTAAAATGATTTATGAGGACATGACTTAAAAAAAGGGATATGAATATTATATATTTTAGTATTTCAATGAATATTCTTATAAGAATTTAGATTTTAGATATTTAATTCTACAAAAAGTAAGTTTATAACTCTAATGGTATGTTTTGTTCAGGTATTCTATATCCCATCTATTCTTAATTATTAGGAATTTTACGTTTGGTTTTTAAAAAAACCCACAAAATAACCATTCTGTGGATTCCTAGACTGTAGCACCCCACTCTCGCAGGATACATACTCGACATCCTAATGATATTAGACTATGTATGCCACAAGAGTGGCATGCTAGACCAATCACGACACTAACTTAATCATGGAATCATCATTTAATGCGTAAATATCACGATATTTTAAAACCCAAATGTCTCTAGTTTAATTTGTAGCCATATGTCTCTAGTTTAATCTAAAATTAAAATCATCCCATTTGGATATGTGTAGATCAAGTTATGGCTAAAATACAGATGTTTGTTTAGTGAAACCACTCCATTTAAGAAATTCTAGCTTACTTCATCATTTTCATCATAAACTTATCAATCAATCATTATCAATCCTTTCTTAATGAATTCAGATGGCCATAAAATTTGGTGGAGAGAAAAAATAATGTGTGAGGAGTTTGTGGTTCAAATTTCAAGTCAATTAGAGGTTCAGAGAAGAAGTTATGGTCAAAAGAGTGAAGGATGTTCAAAACTGTCAAAAATCTCTGCACTCTCACTATCACGATTGTGCATTTCTAGTTGGTTGCAAGCACGATCGTGCATTTTCAGATATCTCCTCTCAGTTACGATCATGCTTTTTTAAATATCTCCTCTCTATCATGATCGTGCAACTCCTCTAAGGTTCCTTTCTATCACGATCATACTTCTCCACGATTGTGCAAGTCCTCTGGGGTTTCCTCTCTATCATGATGCACGATCATGACAGACGATCTTCCCTAGATTTTACGAAACAACATATTTTTCATCACTTCATCTCTTTTGCTTAGTCTATCATTTCTAACTTATGTCCTCATTATTTCCTCTTCATTCCTACTTCTATTTCAATTCAACTCATTCAAACACAAATCAAAATCTATGATGATCATAAATATCAAAAATAGAACATATCATATAAGCATATTCATCATATTTTATGCACTTCTTTGTTTTCTTTAACACCTTCATTTCATCTTTAACTATCACCTTAATCTTTTCCATTTCAAGACATCACATTACACTAGCCTTTTTTTTAAACTCCTACTCAATTTAATCCATCTGTATAACACCCAACGAGATCCACGTATATAAATAGTGAAAACAGAACATAAGCATATCATATTTTCATGAAATTTCTACACTCTTTTTACATTATCATAATGATCTTTCTATCTCAAAGATCATCTCAAGAACAACCTATGAAAGGTTAACCATCTAAAATGCAGAAATAAAACATTTATACACACTGTTCATCACTCACGATGTGTATTAATAATGAATACTATTCTCATGATCATGTAATATCAATTAATCACCATATTTGTTTCATATTAGTCACCCCCATGACTAGCCACAGGGTGAATTAGTCACCCCCATACACACACAGTTTCCACCGTTGTTATTTCTACTGTAGAACTTGCAAAAGAAGTGATGAAGAATCTTGACTCCATCTTTGATATAAGGCCTCGTGTATCTTGTACGATTATCTTATCTTATGGTTATAAAAATGTAGCTTTTGCCCAATATGGAGAGTACTGGAGACAAGTAAAGAAGCTTTATATTTTGGAGTTACTCAGCGGAAGACGTATTCAGTTATTCAGATCAGTAAGGGAAGAAGAGATACTAAACTTAGTCAAAACCATTTCTTTTAAAGCAAAGTTGTCATCGATGATTAACCTGACTGAGATGGCAAATGACTTAACACTTAACATCACTACAAGGACAACCTTTGGTAAGATAAGGGAGAGGTAAGAAATCGCAAAGCTTGTTAAAGGCATAGTGGAGATGACAGAAGGGCTCAGTTTTCTTGACGTTTTCCTTCAATTAAGCCTCTGCATTTAATAACTAGAGAGAGCTCCAAACTCCTAAGAGTGCAATGAGAAATAGATACCACATTTGAAAAGGTCATCAATGAATGTAGAATGAGGAAGGATTCGTCCATGGGTGACAAAGATTGCATTATCGATGTACTTTTTGAGGTTGAAGACCAAGGACCTGATCTGGTTTTACCGTGAGAACCAAGAAATGTGAGGGATGCAAGGAAAGAGCCAAGGAAAGGAATAAGACTCTAGAGAAAACGAGAAATGAGACGGTCAAAGAGTAAAGCATCAAGAGGGAAAAATCAACATTAAAATAAAAACCAACCCAACTAGCTCATAACCAAACAACCCAAACAACTTTTTTATAAAGTCAACCAGCTAATTTGGGTTAATCAGGCATTTTTTGGCTGATCAACCAATAATCAAACAGGGCCTTTTATCCAAATCCCTAATCCTCTTTCACTTGTTGTTATTTTTGTTTTTTTAACATTCCTCGACACTTCTTTTGATTTTCTTTTCTCTATTCCACCATCATTCCTTAATGTTTGGCTGCTCTTTTCCTAGGTTTGATGTGACTTCTCCTCTGACAAAACATAGTGGAACTTCTCCTCTAACGAAGGTATCCTCCATACTATTGCATTGTTTAATTTGGCTATTTTTACATGATTACCATTTATAGTGTAACGACGATTACATACCCATCAGTGTTATATTTGGTTTGGATGAATATTCTATGTATTTAATTAATTGAGTACTTGTATGGAGGCAGTAACTATAGTCATAAGGAGGTGGCAACTTGTTTTTAGTTCTTTTTATAAATTTTTCTTCAATGCCTTTTGTTATGAATTTGAATGACCTAGATTATACTTTAATGGATTAAGTAATTGGAATTATCTTAATTATAGTTTATGCAAATTAAAGGAAGTGGAGAAGTGGAAAAGAAGTTAGGTTACTTCTCATAATCTTTTTTTGAAGCATAGTTAATATACATATGTATAACTTAATTTTGTATTGCACATCATTTATTTCTTGTAAGATCAAGATGTACTCTAATTTTAGCATGTACTTAACTATGCCAAAAGGAACTACTTTATTTTATATTTTCTCAATTTCACTCTTAAAATGACATGATAGACAAATGGCTTGGTTGTAAGTTAGAATCTATATTATGATAATGTAACTCTTCTTGTTGATAATTTTTGAAGATATAGTATACTTTAGGTAGGTTAGATCTAGCCCTATTAGCTAAAGAACTCCTAGCCTTTGAGTAGTGCTTTTTTTGTGTTAAAGTTAAGATCTTTAGGTTTCTATATAGGCTAATGCATTGCATGATAAGGGACTATCCTCATATCATGATTCTAATTTAAATAGTTTACATGTGTAGAGCTTTTTATTTTCCAACTTAAATATGATGAACAATTTCAATGAGTTTTATCTTGTTCAATTATTAAGTGGTAAGTCTTGTGTATATTGTGCGTTGATTATAATTGATATGTAGAGAAAGAAGTTTAAATGTAGACTTGTGTATGTTCAGTAACAATTTGATATGTTAGGAAATAAGATCGAGGAAACACTCCATGCATGTTCCCATATTAAATAAAATGATAAAGCTTTGTGAATGTTCTTAAAAAGGTCAAATTTTGTTACGTTTGAAATAATTATGTTGTTGATCAAACATAATGATATGGAACTCTTGATATAATTTCACATATATAATTCTAAACATCTAACAACTCTAATCATAATAATGTTAATAAAGTAGTTTACTTTTGTGGGTTAAATGCTTCATTAAGAACATTAAAGAGAGATAGTAATTCAGGAAGAAGTTTTTTAGGATGTCTTAATTACCCTATTAGTAATCATAAATTTTTCTAATGGTGCGATAAGCAATTTCTTGAGAGAGTTGTATATGTAATTTAAAATTAAGGAAAGATATATTTGTACTAAATATAACAAACAAAGGAACATGTTGAACAATTAAAAATTATGATGCAAGACATTTGAAATTTTGATTAGAGAAAAAATAGTTGAGGTGATATTTTCAATATAATTGTATCGTTTATTTCAATTTTTGTTTCATTGTTCATTTTTTATATGGTTGTAAAATTTTAGTCTAACTAATGTGAATATACTTATGCTTTTTATTATTGAATGGAGATATAAAATTATGTGTTAAATTTTATTCAACATTGTTTTACTACTAAAAGACAAGTATACTTAAATGTAATATGTTAAAACTCATAATTTGGTAAAAACATACATTAGTTACATAGCCAATACACCACTGGATCCAAAAACATCGTTTGTCCCTTGCATATAAGATCTATCATACATAGATACTTCTCGTGAATTTATCATATATATGCAACCTCTAAGAAAATTAATAATGTTCGTTTAGTTTAAGTAGCAAATATATGATCTGGTTACAAAATACACCAAATCATTTGTCATAGGTTGAAATACAGTGATATACCATATTAATTGTTTAGTTTGTCAACTTGGTGGTTACTAGTCCTAATTGATGCTCTTCTTTACTTACAGTAGCTTATAATTGTCTTGAAGTGATGTTAGACTTACCCTTAAACCTAAGATCTCTTGGTTCAAATGACAATTTAAAAGATTTTAGATTGACTTGTCCATATTTCCTTTAAATAATTTTTACAGAATTGATAACCTATGAACCAACCTATTAAAGAACATGCATATGAATACAACTTATATTGATGCTTTTTTGATTAGGATGACATTCCTCAGTACCTAACATGTTACTTTGAATCTGGGTTTGTTGAATATAATTTAGGTCAAATGAGTAGGTTGTAATTTGTAAGATATAAAAATTTAAAAATCATTAAGTTACCATTTTACACTTATTTGTATCAATTCTCTAATATAATGCCCTTCAGTTAAATTTGTTTCAACCTAGAAAATAATATGTATAACATTAACATTGATAATTATATGAAAATTAAAAAGATAAAAGATTATTAATCACTTACATTGATATGTAGTTCATTAGGTCTTGTTACATTATATTTTCTACCTTTGTATCTAAAAGCACCACATTTTCTACATTTTTGCACTTGACCTTCTTTTACGAAACCTTGATTACACTTGTTACTATTTTTAGTTTATTTTTATCTATCCTTCTTAACCTTCCTAACATCACCCTCTTAGTCGGTGGATGTATTTGCTCATAATCATTCAATGGACAAAAGATCACTTCCTTAATAGGCGGTAAGACTTGATTATAGACTCTTAAAAAGAAGCTCTTTTTATATAAATCATTCACATATGCCTCTAATTTTTGGTTGGAGTGAATGACAACCGTAATAGGGTTATATAAGTAATTTTACAGGTCTCATGCTCTGCAGCTACAACAATTATCCCTATTTAGTCTCAAAATATGTTTTCTATCCACTTTATTAACCTCGTATGCTCTATCATCACTCCACATTCCATTAAATTTCCCTCTTATTTTTTTTCTAGCTACTTCACAATTATAGGTACAATATTTGATTTCTGTGCATATGCATATACACTCCTTTCAGCATGTTTCTTCATCACCATTTTCCTTATGGTTTCTAGCATACTATTAACTAGTATGTCTCTTACTGGTAAGATTTATTCAATGAAACTCTTTCTCATATTATTATCAATGATTAGAAATTTTAACTTAAATGATTGGTATGACCTAGCCAACTCTCTTATGGATATTTAAGTAATACAGAAACACTCCATATATAATTTTGTCTAATTTCTTTGATTTTTCATTGAAGTCCTTGACATATGTAGACCATGAACTTACCCATAATTGTCTCCTCAGGTCTATACCACTCTATTTTCCATGTTAATTAGGGTAAATATGTCTGGGATATATTATGTGATATGCATTTAGACGCGACTTCTTAACAAATCTTATTAATCTTTGGATTCATAAGTTATACATCTATCAAATAATGGAATATAATAACGTATATATATAAATATAGCATAAGTAAAAAAACACAATTCTACATTTATGTACCTTTTACTTGTTAAAAATTATTGTGACTTCATCTCCATATTCCAACTCCAAGTTAACTTATAAGAGTGAAACGAACCAACTCTATGAGTTAGGATTTTGAACTTCAACAACTGCTTATGCTATAAGATGCATGCCTCTAACTTTACTACTTCTAACTGAATTAATTAGTTGCCCCTGAAATTTAGTCTTCAAGCATTTTCTTTCATTGCTACAAAAAAGAAAAGAAAAGAAAGAATAACCTCTTAAACTAGAACTATAAGGTTACCTAATTCTTTAATAATTGCATTTCCATTGTTGATTCTAGATTACTATGCTTTAAATCTTGGGTATAACCTTGCAGCTTGGAATATTCATAAGCATTGCCTAATTCTCTCTCTTTCCATAACCTCCTCTTAGTAACCCTACAAATAGTAGAATAACAAAAATGTTAGACTTTTCTCTGCATTCTTCAGCCATCTTCGTAGTGGTAATGCTTTTCTAGAATTCTATCCTAGAGATTTCTAACCAAAAACTTTACTAATAACATTTTAGGCTTATTTGTTGTGAAATATGTATACTTAGATATATATGTTGGACCCCAAACTTTTTGTGAAAGATTAGAGCTATTGAATAAGAAATT
>JANIHZ010000004.1:11116349-11137335 GCA_027478365.1 Erythroxylum rufum | reverse complement strand
TTATCATCATCATCATCGTCATCATCATCGTCATCATCATGAGGAGGAG
This sequence comes from Erythroxylum rufum, assembly GCA_027478365.1. Lineage (NCBI taxonomy): Eukaryota > Viridiplantae > Streptophyta > Magnoliopsida > Malpighiales > Erythroxylaceae > Erythroxylum > Erythroxylum rufum. The sequence continues at coordinate 11,137,286 of JANIHZ010000004.1, read as the reverse complement.
GAGGAGGAGGAGGAGGAGGAGAAGAAGAAAATTAATAATAATAATAATAATCATCATCATCATCATCATGATGTAGTTAGAAGGGACTATAATAGATATTTTGGTCTTTTTGTTAGTTATTCCTTTGTCATTACAATTTTATGTTTTCAAATCAAATATTAAAATACATCATCATTAGAAATTCTTAGGAATAAACCAATGTCATGACCCAAAACCACATCGGACACATAACAACCGCCGCATACCCAGGCTAAGGATACTCACGGTATCCTTAACCCGATTATGCAAGGCTAACTAAATGTCCTTTGAAAATATTAGGACAACACAATGATTGTATCTTGAAAATCTCAAAACTTAATTAAAATACCTATAAATCAGTTTTAAACGCACTTCTATATTCACATTTAAAACTTTACCATAACTTATGGACTTTTAAGACCACTCAAGAGCAATCTCAATAATAGTACAAAAGGTTTATACATAAGGTCATTTACAAACCACAAGACAGTCAAGAGTTAATTTACAAAATCATAAAGCATATCAACATAACCAACTTAATAAAAACAGTTCATGAGTCACTATACAACAAGAGTACAAAACAGAGACTACTCACGTGTAGTAATGCCCCAAAAATGTCAAAAATCGCACGATACACTCAAAGCTTCAAGCTCACCAAATTAACATGCATGGTTGGAAAGCGGAGGGGGTGAGTACACTATATACTCAGTGAGCAGGAAAAACATATACCGCAAGCAGAACTCGATACACACCAAGACAGTCTAGATAACCTAAGGATGAGTTTTTCACGCATCTAGCATGCACATAACCACCTATGAAGTGAGCATACATGATATAGAAACACATAGGCCTAGATTATGATTCAACATATACTGGTTGGGAACCATATAGGCCTACCTTATTAATCACTTATCCAGTGAACATAGGTTCCGGTTCTATTACACAAAAGCAGAAAAGCATCACATGAATAAATCAAATCTCGTCAGGAAAACAAATTTCAGAATAGGCCAAAACAATCATGTATGTCGCCATTAGTTGGCCAAATTAGTGTGCACACCCATCGATTCCTGGTGTTGGCTCAACTTTCATCTATGGTGGGTTTGAACTATGGTCAACAAGAGTGCCATGACCCTAGGTGATGACCTCGTCGGTGACCAAACCTCTAGGTGTGAAATCACCTACAAGTCCCGTAGAAAGGTGTCGATACGGGGACTCAACTTTTATTTACCAGCGTCAAGGATATGGGGGTCACTTAATCTGTTATGCCTAGCACACGATTGGCCAATCATTACCTCACCAATCACAAAAATCATATACATATATTAAGTACTAAAATCAAGTAAGGCATCATGCCTTTATTTATTTGCCCAATCGATAAAATGGAACCTTGCCATGACCCTAAGCCAAAAGAGAAAACATACACGCAACATACATGACTCGGTTATACATATGAAAGTTCCAAAATATTATTTCATGCAATAAAAGTCATCTTTGGCACTTCAAGTGCAAAGTTGTTCAAAAATGTAGTTTCAAAAAATAAAGCGTTGTCCTTTGCACTTTAAGTGCAGGTTTGTTGAAAACAATATCATTTCTCAAAATACGTAATAAAAACATCAGTTGCACTCCAAATGCAAAGAGTTATTCAAAACAATGTCATTTATTAAATCCACAAGTATTCTAGCATCCATTTGAGATTCAATTCTACTATGCATTACTTAGATTCAAAATTCACATACAAGTCATCATGCATATCTTGGGATGTCCTAGTCCCATTTGAGAAGTATGGTTTCCCCAACTCATCTTAAAAGAAGGTGTACACTTCCTTGACTTCAACAATCCTCGGTATAAGCTCTTTGATCCACAACTCCTGAGCCTTTATACATACAAATATACAATGTATTTACTACTTAAACATGTACCTCATATTTATACACCACCACATAAGTGTAAAAAACACAATATCACTATCTTTTAGCTATATGATTTGACCATTAAGCTTCTCACATGGTTACTTCCCTTATTATTCATATAAGCATTCTTTTGCATTTTCCAAGGCATTTAATGCCTTTAATCCAATACTTACACATTTCAAAGCATAATTAAGCACATTTTTATCCAAGCACATTAGGCCACTGCTCATCAATCTAAGCCAAAAGTCAAGTTTAATCTAAGTAAATATGAAAGCCTCCTCCAATGCACACCGTTATGATCCTTGAATCCTAAGCCAAGTTTACTTAGGCATTTTATCAAACACCTAATGTTCATGACTTTTAAGTCATATTTTTAAGACTTTATCATAGTAATTCTTGCTCCTATTTTGTTATATAACAAGCACTTCCAACAACAACACATTTCACCACTCCATTCAATCCAATTCCCTTCATTTAAGCCATATTCATCATAATTATACAACTCATTACATTAGTCTATTTCTTCCCCCATCATTTCGGCTAAGCCTTATCCAACATACATCTTCTTCATTTCTCATCATCAATTCACATTATACATACACAATTAACACCATAGAATTCATTTAAAACATCAATTTATTAGAGATATATTACATGTTTAGATATAATGGGTTATCATAAGATGCTTCCAAGGTGAGGCTATTCCCATTCATGCTTAAAGATCAAGCCAAAGCATGGTTAGGTTCTCTTAGCCCAGGGAACTTGGCAATATGGGAGTAATTGGTATAAGCCTTTTTGGCTAAGCACTTTCTCTTAATGAAGACTATAAGGATCATAAAGGAGATAACAAATTTCCAAAAAAGTGAAGGGGAATATTGTACTAAGGGTGGGAAAGATTTAAGGAGTTGCAAAGGAGCTGCCCACTCTATAATTTACCTAAGGAGTTTCTTTTGCAAACCTTATATAGTAAAGTAAATCCACCCACTAGAGGTGCCATTGATGCAACAACTAGAGGTTCGTATTGAGGAAGATAATAGATGTTGCATATGATTTTTTAGAAGCGATAGCAAATAATAGTTGTTTATGGATGTTGGAGAGGAGTAAACAAAAACCAACCTTTGGAGATTATAAGGGAGTACAAACCTGATTAAGCAATTAAATAGCCCAAAGGCCACTTCATCTAAGCCACTAAAAGCGATACGACATGTATGTGCATTGTGTGCACAAGAATGTCATGTTACATCTGATTTCTTTCTAGTGGACAACAACAATATGGAGCAGCTAAACTTCATAAGACATGAATAAGTCGAGTTGGTAACAATCCTTACTCTAATACGTATAATCCTAGGTAGAAGAACCACCCAAATTTCTCTTCGTCTAATAATTCAGGAAAGCAAATAAGAGCACAAAGCCTACCAGGATTTAGCAAGATACGCTTGGTCTATTAGAATCAAAAATGGATAAGCTAATAGATGTGTTAAAATCCATGTTCACGAACTAAGATGAGAAATAGAAGAGGATGGAAGCTAAGGTCGACCAGATTAAGAAAAATCATACTTCTTCCATCCATAATTTGGAGGTTCAAGTGGGCTAATTAGCTAATGCATTATCTACACAAAGTATGGAAGTCTCCCGAACATCACAAAGTCTATTCCAAAGGAGCAATAGAAGGCCATCACATTTATAATTGGAAGCAATTTAGAAGAACCAACCAAGAAGAAAGCTGAACCTAACCAAGAAGGAAGACAAAAGAATGAGCATAAAATAGAAGATAAGAAAGAGGAACCACCATATATTCCACCGCTTCCATTTGTGCCAAAGATCTCATTTCCGCAATGACTAAAAAAGAATCAAATGAACTTGCAATCAACAAAGTTTTTAGAGAAATTAAAGAAATTGAAAATTAACTTATCCTTTGTGGAAGCTTTGGAGAACATACTAAAGTATGCAAAGTATTTCAAGTATGTCCTATTAAACAAGTGGACTTAGGAGGATAATCAAACAGTTTCTTTGATTGAGAGTTACAACTCCTAAATTACCAGCCACATGCCTTCAAAATTAAAGGATTCATTAAGTTTTACTATACCATATGTAGTTAATTTAGAAATTGCTAAGTTTTTATGTGATTTATGTGTAAGTATTAATCTTATACCTTTATTTATTTTCAGGAAATTAGGGTTAGGAGATGTGAAGCCAACTTTTATGCTCATTTAGTTGGCATATCAATCAATAAAGAAACCATTTGGTGTGGTGGAGAATGTGTCAGAAAAAGTGGACAAGTTTATTATTCCTGTGGATTTCATAGTGCTAAAATTTGAAGGGGATCAAAACTATCCATTAACTCTTAATAGACCATTTATGAATACAAAAAGAGCCTTGGTAAAGTATTGAAGAATATGAAGGAGGGAAACTCTTTCATGAAGATTGATAGAGTTAATGAGTGCATAAATGAGCAAGAGGAGAGCCATAAGAAGATGCTAATGTGGAGAATGTGTAAGGCGATGAAGAATTAGAGTAGGAAGAGGAGTTGGGTGAAAAATCAAAGCAGAAGATCTTAGTAAGGACAAAAGCACCCATGTCACTTTCCATTAAGAAACCACCCACTTTAGAGTTAAAACCCTTAACCACATACCTTAGATATTGTTAGGTTCTGATCGTCCATGTCATACATAATATATATCAAATATACGCAGCGAAAAATAAAACGGAACCTTAAAAACCAAATATACTCATGCATATAGATATAGAAAACAAAAACATGAAATGTAAGATGTTTACATATCTTTCTGACGATCTCCTTCATTCTTTAATATTCTCAGCGTTGGGTTGTCATAAACCACAATTATCAACTTAGAACGTCTCTAATGAAAGTCCACACGAAGATAGAAGGATGAACCTCACTAGGAGATAGCTAGAATTCTTTCTTTGTGCTAGCAAAGACAAGAACTCTTGTGAGAACTAGAGAGAAAAAGAGTGTGTGTGTCATGAATAACATGCATTAATGGAAGTTATGGGAAGTTAATGAGCATGAATAGCATGCATTAATGGAAATTTTAGGAAGTTAATAACCAAATTGGCAGCCAACAACACTTATTTCTAATCCATTCCATGCAATGTTTTCTGCCACGATCACAATGCGATACAATCCCGAAACACTCTCTCATATCTTAAATCACCGTTCAAGACTATTTTACTCATCCTTTGGATCTCCTATATGTGTGACCCATTAGGTTCCCGGTTATATTGTCCATTTGAATTAACACTTAATTCAAGTAAGTCAAGAGCGGTATCTACCAACACGTCATGACCCCCAATTGAATGGAAAGTCAATGGTTTGACTGCGAACCCTTCCATACACATGCTGCCATGTAATTCATCCTTTCACCATCTATACCCCACTTAGTTCAGAGTATGGTCAAAGTGTCAACTCCCACTAGACTGACTACATCACATCTAGTCCAAGTGATATTAGATCTTGTCCTAAGGATCTTATTACTCTATGTATCATTGAAGACTCTCTTCATAACACATATCTACTATAGCCAAAGACTTCTGAGTAATGACCGCGACAAGAGATCGTGGGTATCATCTCCTTCTATTAGGAGTGGTAAATCCTTTATTGGCTACTCAATTACCACCCTATAAGTAACCCCTGAAAGGCACCGATGAATGGAGTCAAAGCACAGAATCGGTATCTGAGACATCTTTAAGCACCTCAAGTCAAAGGATACTTGCACCATTGCTATGATGAGACTATCATTGACACTAGAATAGAATATCCATATGATTGTCTTATAATAGGTCAATCCAATGTACTTACTACCCTTAGTAAGCATCCACATATTAACTCTAAAGAATTCATGTATACAGCTTATGAGATCTACTGCTTGATCCAATCAAAGAGTATACATGTGCTAGTCTATCCGAATTATCTCATCTCATTAATCCTATGACTAGGGAAAATTTAGATACTAACATAATTATACATGACAGGAATCTCATTATCATGATCTCATCATGATTTCCTCTATGCGATGTGACTTCATTAAATCAATTTAAGATTAACATCAAACCCATAAATGTATGAACATCGAAATAATAAAAAATGCCTTTACTAATTATAAAATGATTTGTAAAATAAGTGCTAAAGGTGATTGCCTTTAGAGCACTTCTCTAACAGATATACCTCTCTACGTGAGGATTATACTCTAACCATCATAATGTCAAACAAGCTGGATTAGGAATAAGGACAGAGAGTGGTGCACAAGGGTGTAGTTTCAGGACATAAAATACCGTGCAAATGTATTGAAGTGGATGTAGCCCAAATGGAGGTCTTTGAGAAGCTTCCACCACCCTTTGATTGAAAAAGTAAATTTTAATGGCCAAGCTAGTGACCTTAAAATTAGCATGTTATATTTTTATATAGATTTTTGTATTTTTTTGTATGTGTTTGTTGCAATATTTTTATGACTTTCAAATGAGTATGATTGATGGATGTTTATGGCATGAAGTCTGTCAAATTATTAAGGAAAATGTTCAACATACACAATTTTGTAAATTAGAGCTGATCACCCTCTGTCGCGGTCATGCATTTTTGCATGATTATAATAGAGGATTTAATAATAAGGCAATGTGCAAGATCATGCAAGCATCGCTTTTTAACCCCTCAAAACCCTAGCCTATTTATTACGTTCTTTCTTCTTCTCCCCCATCTCTTCTCTCTCTAGTCAGCAAACCCCACCTCTTTTTCACTTTATTTCACTCAAATTTCAGGCAAATTTCACAAATTATTAGTTAGTATCTCAAAGTTACTATTTATTATGATATATTTACTCATCTTCTAAGGACTTTAATTTAAAAAGTTTTTATGGAGATCTTGGTGATAAAAAAAGTACTTATTAATTTATGCCCTTTTAAAAAAAATTCATTCTTTTGGTGTTAAAAAAACAACTCATTATCACACTCTTTATGTGTAAATTGTAGTATATTGGAGCTACTTCTTGTATTTGTCTTACTTTTTGGTCTAGAAGATTGTTAAAAGAGTTTTATTTAGAGTAAAGCAATAAAGATCATGATTGAAAATATATCTGCTTAAACTTCTGCTAATAATCCAATGTTTCATAATAAGAACAAGTATATTGACACAATGTTTTAATTGATTTAAGAATGCATTGGTAAGAAGTATACTAATTTGGAGTTTACTATGTCTCTTTGATCAAGTTGATGATATTTTTCCTATTCCCTCAAGTTTATTATTTTTCAAAATTATTGATGCTTTCAAGTTTATTATTTTTCAAAATGATTGATGCTTAGGTAATTTAAGAAGAGTTTTAAAGTTACGTATGTTTAGATTCAAAACTTTGTGTCATTTGGATTTACTTTAAGATCGTTACGATAAATTAAAGAAAGACTGATATATTTTTACTATGATGCAAATTTTATAATGTTATTAAAAATTGTATTCTCTTTATAACATATTATTAAGTGATTTTAAATTAGAAATTTACATTAATTATACAGCTATGTAATATTTTATTTTATATAAGAGAGACCCTAGAACAAATTTTTTTATTATAAATATGTTCTTCCTTCATAATTTGTGAGCACGTGTGTAAGTTTGTAAGCATGTTACCTCGTCAACAAATTTAGAAAGGAAAATATATTAATTACGAGAGTGAAGCAAAAAAAAGAGGTAATGATAATTAAGTTAATCATGAATTTTCATAATAGTAAAAATAATTAAGCATATTTAGCGTGTACTTAAAGTCATGACATGCACGTGGAAAGACAAGAGACAATAGTTTCAGCTGAATGGTAGCTGCCGAAATTCGTTGTTGGAACAGTTTGTCGTTAAGGAAGATACTTTATGTAACGTGAAAAGTGTTATGAACGATCAATCACAATAATCAAAGAATAGTGCAGAAAATAAACAAACACACAGATTTACGTGGTTCACCAAAATATGGCTACGTCCACGGGCAGCTAGGGTTTCTTTTTTTATTCACAGTGAATGTTTTCAATACACTAGGAGAATAGAATACAAAAGGCATAACATGTTTCGTGAACTTGGGCCTGGTGTAAAGTCCAAAATATTTTATCAGGATCCATATCTTAACAATTCTCCCACTTGGAGACTGATCCAATCATCTTCATTCTCCATGTCAACGTACCCACAAACTCACCTAACCGCAACATCTCCCACGTTATAGTAGAATACCAACTAAGGCCTTGCACAGCCCTAGTTTCCCAGCATCCACACCTTTAGTCAACATGTCTACTGGATTCTTAGCACCATCAATCTTCTTCAAACACATCTCACCTTCTTCCACCAAACTGCGAGTGAAATGATACCTGCGTCGGATGTGCTTGGTTCTAAAATGATATACTGGGTTCTTCACCAACTGTATGGCACTCTGACTATCAGTGAAGAGAACCTTGTTATTCTGCTTCTTGCCCAACTCTTCCAAGTAATCAGTCAACCATATCATCTCCTTACCAGCTTCAGTTATTGCAACATATTCAGCCTCTGTAGATGACATAGAGACACACTTCTGAAGTTTAGACATCCAGCTCACTGCTGTCCCATCTATAATGTAGACGTATCCGGACGTACTTTTGCTTGAATCTACATCTCCACTAAGATCAACATCAACAAAACCCTCTAATACCACCTTGCCATTCCCATAACAAAGTGAGATGCTGACTGTTCCTTTCAAGTATCTCAGAAGCTACTTTACAGCTTCCCAATGTTCTTTCCCTGGATCTGACATGTATCTGCTCACAGCTCCACTACATGTGCTATATCAGGCCTAGTGCAGACCATAGCATACATCAGGCTCCCAACTGCAGAAGCATAAGGCACTTTTTCCATATGCTCACGTTCCTCAGCTGTCTTGGGTGATTGCTCCTTTGACAATTTGAGATGGTTAGCCAAAGGCGTGCTCCTAGGTTTAGCATCATCAACTTTGAACCTGGACAACACCTTCTCAATGTATGTTCAAGGTGCAAATCCTCCGCTGCAATAATACTTAGCAAAATTCTGACTGTAGTTAGCTTCACAACAGGAGAGAAGATTTCAGTGTAATCAATGCTATCCCTTAACCACCAATCGAGCCTTGAACCTAACTGTACCATCAATTTCATTCTTGATCCTGTAAACCCACTTGTTCAACAGAGCTTTCTTCCCTGCAGGAAACTCAGTTAACTCCCAAGTGTCATTCTTCTCAAGTGACCATATCTCATCATCCATGGGTTGCTCCCACTTGATTGAATCCTTCACCTGCAAAGCCTCATCAAAAGATTCTGGTTCTCCTCTATCAGTCAACAACAAATAATGCAAGATGGTAAATACCTTTCTGGTGGCCTGATAACCCTGGTAGATCTCCTCAACAGTAGCTCAGGTGTGACTGGTTACTGTTCTGGTTATGCAACAATATTTTCTGGATTTTCCGACAACTGAACCTCAGCTCCCACTTCTTCTGTATCTTCAGATTTCAACCTAAACTTGTCCTTATATAGGACATTCTCATCAAATGTCACATCACAATGTCTCAAGATCTTCCTATTCTTGTCATCCCAAAATCTGTATCCAAACTGATCCAAACCATACCCAATGAAATAACACTCCAAAGCCTTTGCATCAAGCTTGTCTCTCTTCTCTGGATTAACATGAACATAGGCAGCATACCCAAAAATTCGCAAGTGAGTAAACTTGACCTCCTTACCCGACCAAGTCTCTTCTGGCATCTTGAAACCTAAAGGAACTGAAGGTCCTTTATTTATCAAGTAAGTTGTCGTGCTCATTGCATCTGCCCAAAACGTTTTTGGCAGCCTAACATGTAGTCTCATACTTTTTGCTCGCTCATTCAACGTTCTGTTCATCCTTTCAACAATCCCATTTTGTCTTACCTTGCCAGGAACTGCCCTGGTGCACCTGATTCCCTCATCAGCACAGAACTTCTTGAACTCTATAGAATCATACTCTCCACCATTATCAGACCTTAGACATTTTATCTTCAACCCAGTCTGATTTTCAACTTCAACCTTCCACCTCTTAAAGGTAACAAACACATCGGACTTAGAAAGTAAACCCATACCTTCCTGCTATAGTTCTCAATGAAAGTGATGTAGTATCTCGAACCACCAAGAGAGGAGACTGGAGATGGCCCCCACACATATGTGTGTACTAGTTCTAACCGTTCTGCCTTTGGTTCTCTGCTAGCCTTTGTGAAACTGACCCGTTTCTGCTTTTTCAGAACACAACTCTCACAAAAACCCATATCAACAAATTTCAAACCTTGCAGATACCCTTTTGAAGCTAGCATCTTCATCCCCTTCTGACTCATGTGACCTAGTCTGTTATGCCACAGACTTGAGCTCGATGTACTATCGACTACATAAGCCATATTCGAACACCCTACGATACTGTATAAAGTTCAAGATTTTGTGCCCCGTGCTATCACCATAGCTCCCTTCACAATTTTCCAGGAACTCTCCCCGAACACTGCCCTGTTGCTCGTACTGCCCAACTGACCAATAGAAATCAGGTTCTTCTTTAAGTCAGGAATATATTTGACATCTTGCAGCTTCCATTTACCTCCACCTGAGGTCTGGATGCACACATCCCCCTTTTCTGCAATCTCCAAGGCTTTATTATCAGAAAGATACACCTTCTCAAAATTTCTAGACTTTAAATTATAGAATAACTCTCTGCTCGGAGAAGAGTGGACTGATGCACCAGAATCAAGTATCCAAGAGTCAACCTGACTGTCCACACTGAGAATTAAGGCATCACCAATGTCTTCCGCAGAATATACAGAATCATCATCTTCATGAGACTTATTTTTCTTCTGACCTTTCTTCTTCTTAGGTGTAGGGCAGTCCTCCTTAAAGTGTCCTTTTTCACCACAGTCCCAACAAGTGACCTCGTTTCTGCCTTTAGATTTTCCCCGCCCTTTTCATTTCGATCGACCATGTTTACTATGGTCTCCCTTCGACTTTCTCCTGCCCCTTCCCTCGACACTGAGTGCGATATCAAACGAATCTCCAATTTTCCTTTTGCGAATGCTCTCGCTCAAGACAACATCTCAGACTTCATCAAACTTTAACTTCTTAGACCCACGTGAATTGCTAATTGCAGAAACAACAGTATCCCACGACTCAGGTAGAGAGGACATCAAAATCAGGGCTCCAATCTCATCATCAAAATTAATATCAACAGAGCTTAATTGACTGATAATCATATTAAATTCGTTAATATGATTTGCGACAGATCCACTTTCAGACATCTCCAGATTGAACAAACGACGCAACAAATATACCTTATTAATAGCCTACGATTTTTCGTACATGTTAGACAGAGCCTTCAGTACTACTGCAGTCGTTGTCTCCTTAACAATGTTGAAGGCAACGTTTCTCACCAACGACAAATGAATCAACCCTAGCGCCTGCCGATCTTTCAGATCCTAAACCTCCTGTCTCATAGTTTCTGGCTTCATCCTTGAAAAGGGTTTGTGGAGGTTTCTCTGATACAGATAATCTTCCATCTGCATCTTCCAGAAGCCAAAATCGTTTCCATCGAATTTCTCAATTTGAATCTTCGCGCTGTCCATCTTTTCAGATTGTTGTGATACGAACCAAGCTCTAATACTAGTTGTTATGGACAACCAATCACAATAATCAAAGAAATAAGTGCGAAATAGCAACACACACAGATTTACGTGGTTCACCAAAATATGGCTACGTCCACGGGCGGCTAGATTTTTATTCACTGTGAATTGTTTTCGATATCGGTACATTAGGAGAATATAACGTATTTATACACCCAGGAGAATACAAAACTGATTATCAGGCTCTATATCTCAACACACTCCACATCATATAAAAGTTTTAACACGTGTTCAATTATTTTCTAGATAATTATTTAATAAATTTAATAAATTCGATAAAAGAAAAACCTAAAGATTCTTCATCCATCTATTCTCCTTCTCTTCTTTGCTGGTTTTGTGTTTGTTTTTACTTTTCCCCTTGGTTTTCTAGGTAGCTCCGACATTCCTCTTGCTTGCTTGCTCTATCTTAAATTTACCTTATTGCAGGGATATGTTTTCCATGTTGTTATCTACTCCTTCCTTATTGTCTTCAATACCTAAGATTTGTTGTAAAACTGGTTTAAACTCAATCCTACAATCCAAATATAGAACCCTGTCTTAAACCCTAAGGTGATTATCTCTAACTAAAGCGCTCGTTCTTACTCTTCTCCTCTTTGATTCCTTATTCGCTCTCTATTTCATTCCTTGTATGGTCAACTAATGAGTAGAGTTCCAACTAGAATCCTCAGAAAATCAATACTTCTTTAATCCAATAGACCATCCTATCAGAAATTTGTATTAAAATCTTCTCTTCCTTCCTCTTTCTCGTCGTCATCATCATCTATTCACACTATATTTGGCCTCTATTAAGCGCTCTTTACCATTTCTTACAGAAAACCTTGAACCCCAATAACATGGTGAATCTTATTTACTCATCTTTCAAAAAAGATCTTACCAGTTTGACCATTCTATAGACTGACTTAAAAGGGGGTCCTTTCTCATCTAGATATAAATGGGATTTCAAGGGTTTTGGTGACATTGAAACACAAGATGTTCTCACCAACAAAGAAAATATAATTCTAACCTGACCCCAAGATGTTCAAGAATAATGTCTTAGCATAGTCAATCTCAGCTTGGTGCCTACCGACAAGTCTAACCTGTAAGTTTGAGAAACCAAGTCATCTTCATATTTCCCTACATGTGAAAATTAGGAAAGAGAACACATACAGAAACATACAGCCGGAGCCCAACAAATGACCTATTGCAGTGATGTTAATATAAAAAATGGAAATTCTATGGCATTCACAATCAAGAAATTTGAATATTCAGATAATAATATCCTGCACAAGAAAATATTGAGGGCATTCCCCAGAACCCATTTTAAGAAACACCATTTTTCTCTGAAAGTTCAATAAGAATCATAAAAGCATAAACATTTAGTTCACAAATAGCGTCCAGTAACATAATTGGAAGAAAAAAAATTTATCTTGGGAAGAAAAATTCTAGCTTCATGAACCCCTCACTTAATCACTTAATTTAGTATTCCATTCGTAAAGCAAATTTAATCGGCAGTAAATAAGAAGAACCCAGATAAACGATCATACTATAAGCAAGAAAAATCGATAGCTCGAGATTGAAGATCAGTAAAAACTACAACTAACATGAGATTGCAAATCTAAACCCTAAAAGATAAGAGATTTCAAAATATACGTTGCTGACCATGTTCGATACGAGGAAGGACATTTTTGAACAACCGAAGAGGAGGGTATCGATCCAATTGTAACAACGTTGCTTCGCTTTGGCTCATCAAGCAACGATATTTTCTTTAGGCTGTTGTATGTTAATTAATGGAATAAAACAGAACGAAATCAAACAGAACGGAACGGTTTATAATAGAATATAATGTAATATAATGAAAAGTTATTTAAAAATAATTGAAAGATTCATAATGTAATGTAGTGAAATATTATTTGAAAGATCAATAGAATGGAATGTATAATAAATGACTATTATACCCCTTAGATTAAATGACTATTATAAACAATGGTGATTCTTCTTCTCCTTCTGAGCCTCGACAAAATTTACTTCTTCTTTCTTTTCTTTTTAATCAACTTCTCTAATTCATCTCAACCATATTTTCGAATTCCATGCATCCCAACACATTCCAAAATAGATCAAAAATAAGGAATTAACACTAAATCACTACAAAAAATACATGCAAAAATTGGAATTTGCATGTATGAGAATCTGACTTTTTATGTTTAAGTTTAAACCTTGGATTTTTTATTTGATTTGTGTTGTTGAGCTGAAATTAAGCTAGAAGAATTGGTTTAAGTGTTTTATGTGTTAATTGAAGAAGATAGAAGTAAGAAAAATCTGGAAAAATATACAGTAGAGAGAGGAAGTATATATGAAGTTTCGGATTTTTGATGTTTGAAGTGTAAATTTGAATTTGACTTGTTTAGAGATTGTATTAGATATAGAAATGCAAAATAGATGATTTAGGAGGGAGTAAATTTGGAAATAATGAAAGAAAGAAGGAGAGAAAAAGAAAAGATGCTTGGTGAAGAAGAAGAGAGAAAGCCCGCCCATGCATACCATTGAAATTAGTCACGACCGTACACCTTTAATGCACGGCCGCGCACAACCAAATGACCATTTCAGATTTTTCTAACAATATGCTTTCAGGTCAACTTTGTATCATCATTTTGATAAGGTAAATGACACAATTAGGTAACACTTTCTTCTAAAAAATTGTTCTCCAATTCTTAAGTTTCTAATGACACCAAGATTATATAATTTGATTCAGTATTCCAAAAGTTATACTCAATTTACTTTCGACTGTTCTTGAACCACAACTGTACTCTGTCTTCAACTTCAAGTTAGATTCTGGAATTCTTAGAGATAGAATTAAAATTTGATCTCTGCAAACAATTTATAGCCATATGTATCTAGTTCAATTTAAATTAAGAATCATTCCATTTGGATACCTACTGATCAAAATACAATCAAAATACCGAAGTATGTTCGATGAAATCATCTCAGTTTTTCATATTCCAGTACTCCTCAACATTTTCATCTTAAATTCAACAATCAATCCATTTGGTTGAGATAAATAACAATGTGTTATGAGTCTATTGGTTCAAGAATCAAGTCATTTGGATGTCGGGTGAAGACGTTATAGGAAAAAGATCAAAGGATGTTTAGAAAACCATTTTCCCATAAAAAGCTTCGGGTTGTGATTGTGCAGAGGCATGATCACGAGTTTTCAAACCATCCTGCAAAGTCGCGATCATGCTCGAGACCTTCATCATCGAAGTCGTGATTGTGCATTTGTGACCTTCATCAGCAAAGTTGTAATCATGCTTCAGACCTTTATCAGAAGCAAAATGACGTCGTTTTGCTTACTTAAAACATTATGCTTCAGGAGCAAAACAACGTCGTTTGGTTTAAAACCAAATGATGTCGTTTTGGTTTTCTTTAAACCTCTACCTCAGTCTCCTTCCCTGCCCAACTGCGTTTTGCCACCGATCGCTAGAGCTACGTCATTATCGAGCTTCTCCTCCCTTCTTCTGACCTTCAATTGTCATAATCTATTTGTTACCTTCTCACAGATTTCACATCTTGTTCTTCGATTTGGGCTTCCAATGTCTCTCCCTTTTTTCAGTTTTAGCTGCGAGCTTCATTTTCTATAATACCCATTAAGCTTTCTACTATTGTTGTGTTGTGTTGTTTTAGCTATGCGATCGTTGTTGATGATGTAGTCTCTATGTACTAGTCATAAAAGTGACTAATGTTCTTGGATTTTCTAGGTCTTTGAGTGGGTTAAGTTCAATTTACAGCTGCAGCTTGTTTTGATTTCTATTTGAGATAATAGGGTGTACTTTTTCTTTCTTGGGCTTGGTAGGTGTTCATTTTTAAGGTTTTGAGTGTTCTGTGGTTGATAGATAGATGGGTTTTGGGTGTTAGTGTTATAGATTTTAGCTAAGGATTGGATGTCTTTACGTTTTGGTTTCATTTAGTAACATGGGATTATTTCCACTGTTACTTTGATTACTGGGAGTGTTGCTTTTGTTCTAAGTATATCGAGGTAATTGAGACTTTTGGTAACTTATTTATGCTTAGTGACTTGTTCTTTTGTGAAATTTATTGCTCGTGAATTTATCATATATATACAACCTCTCAGCAAAGTAATAATGTTCATTTAGTTGACGTAACAAATATATGATTTGGTTACAAAATACACCAAATCATTTGTCACAGGTTGAAATACAATGATACACCATATCAATTGTTTTGTTTGTCAACTTGGTGGTTACTAGTCCTAATTGTAGCTCTTCTTCACTTACAGTAGCTTATAATTGTATTGAAGTGATGTTAGACTTACCCTTAAACCTAAAATCTCTTGCTTCAAATGACAATTTAAAAGATTTTAGATTGACTTGTCCATATTTCCTGTAAATAATTTTTATAGAATTGACAACCTATGAACCAACCTGTTAATGAGCATGCATATGAGTCTAATATAAGTACAACTCATATTGATGCTTTGTTGATTAGGATGACATTCCTCAATACCTAACATGTTACTTTGAATCTAGGTTTGTTGAATATAATTTATGTCAAATCAGTAACATTGTAATTTGTAAGTTATAAACATATAAAAATCATTAAATTACCATTTTACACTTATTTGTATCAACTCTCTAATATAATGCCCTTTAGTTAAATTTGTTTCAACCTAGAAAATAATATGTATAACATTAACATTGATAATTGTATGAAAATTAGAAAGATAAAAGATTATTAATCACTTACATTGATATGTAGTTCATTAGGCCTTGTTACATTATATTTTCTACCTTTGTATCTAAAAGCACCACATTTTCCACATTTTTGCACTTGACCTTTTTACGAAACCTTGATTACACTTGTTACTATTTTAGTTTATATTTATCTCTCCTTTTTGGCCTTCCTAACATGACCCTCTTAGCTGGTGGATGTATTTGCTCATAATCATTCAATGGATAAAAGATCACTCCCTTAATAAACTATAAGACTTGAACATGGACTCTTAAAAAGATGTTCTTTTTATACAAATCATTCACATATGCCTCTAATTTTTGGTTGGAGTGAATGATAGCCCTAATAGTATGATTATATAGGTAATCGTATAGGTCTCATGCTCTGCAGCTACAATAATTATCCCTTTTTAGTCTCAAAATATGTTTTCTATCCACTTTATTCAACTCGTATGCTCTATCATCACTCCACATTCCATTAAATTTCCTCCTTATTTTTTTCTAGCTACTTCACAATTATAGATACAATATTTGATTTCCATGCATATGCATATACCCTCCTTTCAGCATGTTTCTTCGTCACCATTTTCCTTATGGTTTCTAGCATACTATTAACTAGTATGTCTCTTGCTGGTAGGATTTATTCGTTGAAACTCTTGCTCATGTTATTATCAACAATGAGAAATTTTAACTTAAATGAATAGTATGACCTAGCCCAACTCTCTTATGGATATTTAAGTAATATAGAAACACTCCATATCTAAGTTTGTCTAATTCTTCAGTTTCTCATTAAAGTCTTTGACCTATGTAGACCATGAACTTACCCATAATTGTCTCCTTGTCTTTACCACTTTATTGTCCATGTTTATTATGGTAAATATGTCTGGGATATATTATGTGATATGCATTTAGAAGCGACTTCTTAACAAATCTTATTAATCTTTGGATTCATAAGTTATACATCTATCAAATAATGGAATATAATAATGTATATATAAAAAAATAACATAAGTAAAAAAAACAAAAGTCTAAATTTATTTACCTTTTACTTGTCAAAAATTATTGTGACTTCATCTCTATGTTCTAACTCCAAGTTAACTTATAGGAAAGAAATGAACCAACTCTATGAGTTAGGATTTTGAACTTCAACTTTCTTGGCACTTTGTACTTATCCTTTACTTAAAGATAATTTAAGTTTTAAACCCTAATGCTTTTTAGCATTAGGAAATTTGGTAAGTTAGAATTATATTCTCTAAGTTTTCCAAAGCCCACTTATATCAATGTTAAAATTTAGGCACATTTTTTTAGAATGCGTCCCTAGCACACTCAAATTTTAGGTCGGTTGTAAAATATGATCAATAATTTGACATATTAAGTGGGAACACAGCACCACATATGAAGACTAAAAGAGAAGTTATTTTTCCTTTATCTTAGAGGAAGAAGTCCTTACTGCAGTAAGGAATAAAGGTTTTGTATCTCAAACGAATGAAAATTTGAAGAAGGCAACATTACCTTCAAATAAGCTTCCAGCTAATTAGAATTCAAAATTATCGCATCTATCAACAAGATGTGATGTTGTTTATGCAATTGATATTTCATATTTGATATCCAACTTGGTCTCTATGACTAAAGCAATAAGGATGATGAAAGAGATGATAGAAAACATTTTCACCGCTTTGGTATAGGTCGTTAGGCATAATTCTCTTTCTCTAATAAGACATAACTTTAAAGGGCTTAAGGGGCATATATTGCACCAAATATGATAAAAGTTAGTGACCGTAGTCATCTTCTAATTTCTACCTCTATGGATGAAGTATATGTTCTTCCTTATAAAAAGGACTATATTCCTGTTACACCTTTGTGCACAAATTCTAGAAATGGCCGATAGATGGATATGCCTTAAACTCTTGGAAGACAACGATTTGGTTTTGTAGTTGAAGCTAATATGTCAAATTATAGCTTAAGGGGAAGCTTTTGGTTGTAAACCACAATCAAGCTCCTCCATATATGAGGTTTAAAGTTGAAATGGAATTTGTTGGGAAGCTATTTAGTATGGGCTTGGCTTGAGATAGATTGAGACCTAAAATTTTAATAAGCCTTATCCGGAGTATATTGACAATGAGAATTATTATCCCCATAGTTATAGAATTCTTGAGTTTACTTTGTTTTCTGGTGAAGATGGTTATTTTACTATCTAGCATATTTCTAGATTTAGTATTCAGTACGATAAATTGCTAATTATGAAATTTTAACAATGTCAAGCTTAGGTTGTTTCCAAATTCTTTGACAAATACGACCAACTATGTTTTGTAGCCTAATGATTCAATCCGTTTGTGGTGGAAATGGAAAGACTGTTTCATACTCAGTTTTTCTGAACAGAACCTAAAGTTGGTATATTTGAGTTGCTTGAGTTACTGAAAAAAGTAGCGAGAATCCAGATATATTCATTGCTCGATTTAGGAGAATAAGAATTTGATGTCGAATTACACTCTTAGAGATTTGAGTATATGAAATTGGATTAGAGGGCTTCAATATTGAACTCCAAAAAAAAAAAGTAGGGAATTTGTGACTTTTATGAGTTGGCAGTAAAAGTATATGAGTGTGAAGAGATTTTTAGAGAAGTAGGACATCAAAAAAAGAATTCAGTTAATACTTATTTTATAGAAATAAGCTAATGTGATTCAACAGTGGCTAAGATCAATGTCCCTGGAACTTGTATTTTTCCTCCTTTAGATCGAAAATCACTTGAAGCCAAAAGGAAAATACAAGCACTAAATACTCAGATGCA
This sequence comes from Erythroxylum rufum, assembly GCA_027478365.1. NCBI lineage: Eukaryota > Viridiplantae > Streptophyta > Magnoliopsida > Malpighiales > Erythroxylaceae > Erythroxylum > Erythroxylum rufum. The sequence goes on along the minus strand of JANIHZ010000004.1, from coordinate 11,118,181 downwards.
ACACATTGTTTAGATCTCTGTGCATAGAGGAAACTTTTGATTTCTTATTGTATGAGAAGTTTATTATTTTGCCATCAGAACACATCATTCCCATAAAAGAAGAGATTTAAAGGAAGAATTACTGTAAGTACCACAATACATAGAGTCACCCTATAAATTCGGATTTAAGAATATTATTTAAGATCAAATTAATAAGGGAATTTTACTGTTTGCTAAATTTGATAACACCATATTGATATATGAAGATTTGTTTCCATCGGTTACAATTGTTAATGCACTGAATTTGATCAATAACCTTAAACTTATTTTTGTAGAAGTCTAAAAGGTCTTCAATATCATATATTTGGTTTTTTCAACCAAAGATATGTGGGGGAAATTGTTGATAGGTTGAGTGGAATTTGGTCCATTTGGACTAAAAATGAAAAGGTTTAATTATTAGGCTTTCCAAAAGTCAACTAGATTGTTTAAAAAATTCTTAGGCATGAGAATTAATAAGGAAGTCCAGGATTTGAGAGTCAAGATAGTTAAAATATAATTAGTGTGTGGTTTAAAAAACAATGGTGTATTGGTAGGTGATTAGTCAATACATGGCCATGAATGGAGATATTTAGAGCTTAAGTTGTTACAAAGGAACCATTTGGGGTGGTTGAATTTAAGAGGGTAAGAGGGTTGTATAAACATACCAACATCACAATATAGGAGGACAAATACATAATCAAAAACACCAGCTAGAAAAAAATTAAACCTTTTAATTTTTCATCTTTTTTAGAACTTTGTACTCATTATTTACTTAAATAAAATGATCCTTTTAATTTAAGTTTTAAACCTCAACACTCTTTATAATTAGGCAATTATTGGGTGTCGGTATAGGTCTATAACTGCTCGTAAATAATTGTGGATTTTATGTATTGTTGAGTGCCTCTTTATACATGTGTTATGTGGATTTGAGACCCAAATGGGTAATGTTATACAATTTTATGTGATATATTGACAAGTATGGTTGGTTAGGGCTTAAAACTAGCACAAAAATAAAACAAGTACCATTCATTAGCCAAGGTGAATTAGCTAGTGCTAAATTGAGGTAAGTACTAATTTGTTGGTCAGGGTGGAATAATTGGCACCGAAATAGGCTAGGTATCTATCCATTATTTGAGACGAATCAATCAGTGCCTATCTTAGATAGGTATATGATTATGTGTTAGTTATAGCACCACTAATTTGTATTTGGTCTACTTTTATTGAAATGTTGTATTGGTATGATTTCTTTCCTTAACAGGTATGTTAGAGTGGTTGATAGTATCATTTAGACATAATGTTATAGTTTTTCATACATGTACTAAATTTTGGAGATGATTTTTGTAACACCCCACTCCCGCGTGACCCGAACCCGACATCGTTGATGATATCCGAGTCCGTGCCCCGCGAGGGTGGCATACTACATCAGTCAGTCAGACGAAACTCAGTATAAATATTTTTATTTATTTATTTTTTTGAATACTCTCATGTGCGCGGAAAAGACAGTAAATAATCGGAGCCCACGTTAAAAGAAAGCATTTTCAATTATTACAATTATTCAACAATAAATTACAAAAGCCATAAAATGAACAAAAAGTCATAACCAAATTGGGCTCACTATACAGACAAATCAGTTTACAACGATTGCGGAATACAATTTTATGGGACACTAATGCAGACGCGAACTGATCCCGACCTCTACCTTTCACTTGCCTGCAGTAGGTATACTCCCGTGTCAAACGGGGTACTCTTCAAGGCCTGAAAAATAGATGCAAATTTTGGGTGAGTTTTGCGAACTCAGTGAGGAACCATCATCG
>JANIHZ010000004.1:11033044-11052959 GCA_027478365.1 Erythroxylum rufum | reverse complement strand
ATTATATAAGAGATTAAATAAATTTATTTAATTAAAAATAATTTATCTTTAAGTTTTATCTAAAATGTAATTATTATCAGTGATAAAAATACAACTACATTAACATTAACAACTAAACATGTTTTTGTTTTTATTTGAAAGAAAAACAGAAACAAAAAACTGAAAATAGAAACTAAAAACTACAACAGAAAAGCAGAAATAGAACCAAATGGCCCTTTAGATAGATAGAACTACTGTAATAGGTTGTCAAAGATAGTCTTAAAATCACCAAAAATCTGCACATTATCTTCATCAAGATATGGTGATTTTATCTCAATTAAATTCTATCTTCACTAGGATTTTATCCTAAATAAACCTTATCTTCAATAATCCCACATAAGGTAGATTACTCATCATAATGATAGTCCTCAAATAACCAAAGATGTTTAATTATAAATAATGCCCAAAATTTATTTAATAAGATATGTTAACATATATCTTAACAATCTTCCCCTTTTTGGCATTGTTTGTCACACATAGGAACTCCCCTTTAACAGGATAATTGGACATTCTCCCTTAATCGATCATCGAGTTCCAAATAACTTCCAAATAACATCAAGTTCACATAACATGAAGTTCGTCAAGTTCACATAAACAAATGGCAAATAACCAAAGAAATAGTAATCCTAAGTTAACAAAACAGCTAACAATCATCCAAACAAATAGTCCAATTTCTCAAATTTTCTCTATCATATGTTTCTCCCCTTGCTAAGAATGTCTTCAATGTGATCAATCTCAACAAATAAGGAGGTATAAAAATTAGCATTAGGTGCAGCGAAAAAATCATAAACACGTAGTACAATAGCAGAAGGCCAAGATGACAATTTACCACCGGTCAAAACACTGGCCAATATATTATTAATCACATCAAAGTCATATGCATATGAATGATTAAATTCATAAACCCCAAAAATGCATTCAACGAATCACAATCAAATTTAATTGATCTCCCCCTCACATACACCATATGAAAGCATATATTTGTATCATCCAACACTCTCTTATCTAAATTAAAATAAAATTCTTGCTCTAAATCATCATCAAATTGTTGTGGCAATAAAGAAGTATGTAACAAATTCCTCCCAGTTAACAACACATCCAAATTAAATTGTTTATACTCAAGTAAATTTATAGGATGATTAAGAACAAACCCAGTTGAAACGAGACTTTAAGCTAGAAAGACATCTCAGAACCTTCATTCTCAATGTTGACTGTTGAAGCATCAAAAAGTTGCTCGATAGTTTGCATTAAACTATCAGGCTTGGAAGATTCTCTTTCATCTAATGGAACCATACTCTTTTCTTCAGCATTAGTACCATTGGAACCAAAATAGAGAAGCATTGTATATCACTAGATGTGCAAGAAGCATCAATACTAGATCCAATTTTTACAAGAGTATTTAAAAACGTAATCAACATATCCCCTCTAAGTCCACGTAATAAAGAAGCATAATGCATGAGTTCATCTAGTCCACTAGATAAGACTCCTGATATCTCACCAACAAGGGCATGTAAATATATTCAAGAAGTAAATGTTTTCACAAAACATCTTAAAGCAGTGCCTGGAGACCATTGTTGTTTAACCACAAAGCAATGAAACATTAAGTAAAGTGCATTATTTCTTTTGTAAAGAAAAAGATGCCTTCCATTATGGCTTTCAATAAAGCAAAAGGAAGACCAGTTGCATCTAAAACTAGAAAACAAGAAGGATATTTATGAATCAGATCACTCATGATAGTGGCAGTAAATGAAAATACACCTCCACCAAAATCTTTTGCTCTTCTAAAGATGATATATAAGAAGTGCAACAGCACATTCTCCTCATATCCATATACATGGAAAGTGTTCCCTATGAAAGCATATTGCCTAAACTCATACAACTCACAATATGGAGAGAAACAAGATAAAACTTGAAAAACCAAATTATAGAAAACCCAAATCTTCCTATAGATCTCCAACCAAACATCAACATTTTCTCAGCATAACTCCATAAATCAAAATCCAAAAGCAAAACTCTCAAATCATCAAGTTGAGCCTCATTTTGACATCAAATATACCATTCAGTAAGTAAGAAAAAGCTAGATACACACCAATCACCTAAACCTTAGAAAATCCCATAAATCAAAAACTCAAAATGACTAGATGTTAACTCCTTTGAACCCTGCTTTTCTTATTTTGTTTTTTTAATTAACAACATCAATATACTTCAAAAATGTAAAGCACACAGTCCCTATGCCCTTGAAGAAATTCAAACCTGGCCTTATTTCTCGTCACATTATCTCTATCATCAACTATCTAGTTGGTTTCTTCCTCCGAAGCAATCAACTGGTCCTCTGTTTGAACAATTTCTTTTTCGGCAGTAACTAACTACGAATCTGGAAAGTTTCTGATTTTAGCTTCGTAGTGTCTCTATTATGACTTGTGAAGCTGATTTTGAAGGTTTTCTTCTACCATCAAGTTGGTTTTTAGACCATTCACATTAAGAACATTTTTGAAGTGTGGCAATCCATCCAGGCAAAGGGTCCCTCTTCTAATAATCATGGCCTTCTTTCCATCTCCAAAAGTAACGTGGCCATCCATACAACTTTGATAATCCATCAAGTAGCTTCTTTCACTCTTTCGAATCCAAGTATGCTTTGGTAACATAGGATGTTGCTAAAAATTGGCCAAAAGGGCTAAATGAACCTTAACGTTTACAATGATGTACAAAATAGACCTTAACATTTTATAGTGTTCAAATTGAACTTTAATGTCTGTAAAATGTTTAAAATGAACCAGAAAATTTGGAAAATGTTCAGATTGAACCCGGACTACTAACGATGTTAAGGCACCGTCAATTATTTTCTGACATGGTCCAAAAATTGCTGATGTGTTTTTTTAAAATTTTAGTTGTGGGATCCACCAAAGATTGACGTGGACATTTTTAAAATAGAAGTGGGTCCATCTCTAGTTAAAACGTCGACTACGTTCTTCACCTTATGTCTCTCGTTTTTAGTCAAATGACCAACCATAAATTCTTATTTTCATTTCTTGGCTCTTTTTCTTTCTAATAGAATAGGTTTCTTTTCAAACACAAAATGAACAAGAACTTGAGACATATCATGGCTCAGACATGTTGGACTGGCTTGTAAGATTTGTTTCAATCCTACCTTCTTTACTAGAAGATCCATATAAGACCAAAGACATCAGTACATCTCATCAATGGTGGAAAAAAGTTAGGAAAGTTGTCAGGAACCAATCAGTAATCAAACTGGTCTTAGCAATAAAACCAACAAAATCGATGCTAGTACGAGTAGCTTAGTAGCACAAAATGATTCCATCGTATCTAATAATTCACAATAACTAATGGCTAGCAGCTCATGGTCTCCAAGCATTTACTCGTTACCTATAATCCTCAGCAACCACCTCCTCTTTAGCCTCTATAAGGTTTGATAAATTTTTCTTCTATTGAGCTAAATTTTTTCCAATGATCTTTGCTCAAATTCTACGAGCTAAGTCCTTGATTTGCCTTTCCTAACAACATAGCAAATGCTTCTATCCTCCAAATTCTCACTTTGGAAATAGATCGCTCTTACACTCTACATATTGTTGATATTGGAGTCTCTAATGGTGTGCGATGGCTTACACTTCTTGAGGTATTGACTCGACGATCCGAAGAGCCTCCACCACTAGTAAGCATCATAGTAATTACTGCCCCTTCTGAAACTGAACAAAACATAAAGACCCCATTTTTTATCAGACCTCTAGGAGACAATGTTTCCATGAGGCTACTTTGCTTTGCAAAATCTATGAACATTAATTTGCAAATCAATAGACTTGATAATCATCCTTTACAAATCACCAATCCACAAGTTATAAATACTAACCATGAATAGACCCTAATAGTTTATGCCCAACTTAGGCTCCATCATTTGAAACACATACCCCAGATGAGAGAACTAAGTTCTTGAGAGTCTTGAGAAGCCTAGAACTAAAAGATGTGATACTCATTGAAAACAATATGGATTGTAGCTGCAATACTTGTGGTAATATAGAGTATCTTTGGAGGTTTTTAGATAGAACAAGCTCAACTTTCAAAGGCCGTGAAAGCAAAGAAAGGAGGGATGGAAGGAGAAGTAGTAAAGGCATTAACAAACCACTGTGAGATGTATGAAGTTAAAAAGAAATGGTGTGAAAGGATGAAAAGATGATAAATACTCTCTATTGACCCTCACTAAATGATGCAGAGATTTGGATCTGAAGAATGGGATTTTCTAAGAAGGGATTCTTTGCAAATGAATTAGAGAGGCCTATTTATAGGCCTCCCTCACATGTTCTTGGACAGCTAAAAATTGAATTTCTAGCCTCCTTTGCCTCCTCCCTTTCTGAACATGGTTTTCGTAATTGTTGACCACCTATCATTTCAATAATCTTCCACTTGAAGATTTGATTGAGTATCAATCATATATTCACATCATTTTTTCTATCTTGTTATTTTCATGTTGCTTACTTTCCTATTAGGCCATAAGAGGATCGACACCAAATAAATTTGTCAGTATTGATTGCATTTGTTATGAAATCTGCTAAGTTATCTTATGAATTTTTTGCATATCTATAACTCCTTCTTCAACTTTTTTACAAATGAAGTGATATTGTACTTGCATGTGTTTGGTATTTGAATGAAATGTTGGATTCCTTGCCAGATGCAAGGCACTCTGACTGTCATAAAGCAAAGAAAATTTTTCTTATTTGTGCTCGAGTTCTTCTAAGAGCATTTTCAACCATATTGCTTCTTTACTGGCTTGATTAGCTGCTACATATTTTGCTTTTATTATTGACGTAGCAATAATTGATTTCAGTTTTGAAACCCAACTTACAGTTCGGTCATTAAGTTTAAAGATATAACCTATAGTAGATTTGCTTTTGTCAAAATCATTTGCATAATCTGGATCAATATATCCTCTATAACATAATGTAACATCTGAGATTCTCTTAATGTATCTTAAGATCTTATTTACAGAAGTCCAATGCTCTCTACCAAGATTCGCCATGTATCGATTAACCACTCCCACTGTATGTGCGTTGTCTGATCTTATATAAATCATAGCGAACATTAAACTTCTCACTATTGATGTATACCATACTCGAGACATCTCCATCCTCTCTTGTTTATCGGTAGGACTCATTTTAGAGGAAAACTTGAAATTAACAAGAAGCAAGGTATTAATTGGCTTACAATTTTTCATATTGAATAGCCATAAGATTTTCTTCAAATAATTCTTTTTAGAAAGCCAAATCTTCTAATTATTTTTGTCTCAGTGAATTTGCATCCTTATAATCTTATTTGTTGGTCCCAAGTTCTTCATATCAAATTCCCTAGCCAATTACGCCTTTAACTCATTAAAATGATCTTTGTTAAGCCTTACGACCAACATGTCATACAATAGAAAGATAATGATATCATGTTCAACATGTCATTTGCATTTAGTTTGTTGTATCTAAGGCCTATGATAATGGAATCAAATCTCTTGTACCAGTATCTTGGTGTCTATTTTAGACCATACAGAGATTTTTTCAACTTACAAACCAAGTTCTCTTTGCCTTTTTCTTTAAAATCTTCTAGTTGGAGCATATAAACTTCTTCTTCAAGATCTCTATAAAGAAAAGTTATTTTTACATCTAACTGTTTAAGATGTAAATCAAATGTAACATACATTATTAAGACTACTCGGACATAACATGATAATTGTCACATTTCCATCATTTCAAAATGTCATACATGCTTCAATGCATGGCATAGCATAAAACACATCATAAAGCATTTTTCCACGTCATATAGTTCACAACTCAATTCTTATCAATGTCATATATTATGCTGCAATTTCCACAACACAACATATTAAACAAGCTATTTAGCACACAATACACAAACAACACATTTTAATCATTACACAATAACTATAAATAAATTACCCACCTTATATCTTGAAAATTTCAAAATCAATGGTTCCCTTCCTTTTGCTCTTGAATGGGGCTTTCTTGAATTCCTAAATCAACCAAAATCTCATTTTAATTTCAATTCAATAAAAAACCCTAAAACTCCAACAATCACAACCAATTAAATCAACCAAAATCAATCTCAATCTTAACCAACCCTTAGTCCATCTAGGTTAGAAAAACCAAAACCTAGCTTAAAAACTCAAAAACCCCATGGATTTTCTCAAATCTTCTTCTTCTACACAACCCCTTTCTCTCTCTAGGATTTCTTCATCTCAACAAAACACAACCTATTTCCTTCTACTAAAGCAAGAAAAAGATGAAAACTTACCTTGGAAACTTGATTCTTCTCTTTTCTTCTTCTTTCCTTCTTCTCTCTCACGAACTCTTTGCTTCTTCTCCTCTCTCTTCGTTCTTCTCTCTTCTCTCTTCTCTCTCATGGTCCACAACACTTCTCCCTCTTCTCTTCTTATTTTGCCTATTTATCTCATTGCTCTTCCCTTTTTACCCTTCACTTAAGTGGTTCTTCCCATTTTACCCTCCTTCGGTCTTTTAAGATCACAACTTATACTTCTAAATTCTTGACCAATTATCATGGAACAATTGAAGGAATTTGCTAACACTTCCTTCTAGAAAAATGTTCATCGTTGTCTTAATTTTCTAATGACACCAAAAATATTCAATTTGGTTTGTTAATTTGAAAATTATAACCCAAACATTTCCAAACTATCCTTAGATTAAAACAATATTTCGTGGTCAATTTCCATCCAAAACTTGAAACTCTTATAGACTAAATTAGAACTCGATTTTATCAGATAAATTGTAGCCCTATTTCTTTAGTTTAATTCAAATCAAAAATCATCTCGTTTTGATAACTAGAGAAAGTGTTATGGCTAAAACACTGAAGCATGTTCAATGTAACATTTTTCCACTTTTTAACTTCCAACATTTTTAATATAATAGTTCTAACTTCCAAAAACAATTTGGGATCCAACACTGTGTCATAGAATTCAATGGAAGTTGGGACATACACCTACCACTGATAGAGTTTGCCTACTATAACAGTTATCAGGCCAGCATTGGCATGGCCGCTTATGAGGTGCTTTATGGAAGAAACTCCAGAACTCCATTATATTGGGATAAGGTAGGTGCAAGGAAACTAATAGATCCCAAACTTGTACAGGTGAAAATAGATAAAGTTTAGATTATTTGAGATAGATTAAAGATAGCTCAAGATAGACATAAAAGCTATGTAGATAATTGCTGTAAAGGTCTTGCATTTGAAATTGGAGATATGGTATTTATTAAGATTTTCCCTTAGAAAGGAATATAGAGATTTGGGAAATGAGGTGAATTAAGTCTGCTTTATATGGGACCGTATGAAGTTATGGAAAGGATTGGATTAGTGGCGTATTGATTGAAGTTACTAGATGAACTTGCAAGGATTCACAATGTCTTTCATGTTTCTATGCTTCGTAAATATCTAGCTGATTCATCTTATGTAATCACAGAGTAAGTAGTGAATTTAAAGGAAGATTTGACTTTCGAAGAAGAACCGATGCAAATTCTTGACCGTAGAGACCAAGTTTTGCATAATAAGATTATTCCTTTTAGTTAAAGTGTTGTGGAGGAATCAAGTTGTAGAAGAAGCTATATGGGAGCCTGAGCACTAAATGCATGCATTATATCCCCATTTATTTTGAGCATATCATTGAACGCTTGGTGATATTTTGAGGATGAAATTTTTTTGTAAGGAGGGGTGATTATAAAACCCCAAAATGTCCTTTTCACGTGTCTATAAATTTTGAATGATGTTTTTTGTAGAATGTAAATTTTACTTTTGCTAAAAGGTGAATTAGGAACCCAACCCTGAATGACAAGTATTAAAGTCAAATGATAATCGAGAAATATTGGAGTTACTGGTATGGAAATGGACCAAAAATAACTTCGATTGGATGGATTTATGATAGATCAAGATTGATCTTGTTTTAAATTATTGTGGAGTAAATTTGAAGCATTTTTGGGTTGAAACATAAGGACATAAACCAAGTAAACGAAGTGTGAGAGAATCAGTCATAGTTACAGATACTTAAAGTAAATCGATTCAATTTATATATTGATATGCTTAGGTACAACATGTTAATAAGTGGACATGAAACTTCTACCGAAATTGCACAGATTTTTCTTAAGCCACTTAATTATTTTGGACAAGAAATAATACATGCATATATGAATAAGCCTTAAGTGGCAGATGTCACATACATGAAGAAGTTCTCATTATTTTGGATCAAGAATGCATGAAAATCTTATATTTCCATGTTTATAAAGGAGTAGATGTGAGGAACATAAAATTCATTACAAGTGAGGCCAATATATGGTGTGGGCGTATGTCATTTTGGTGAGACAAAAATGAAAACAACTTGTTATATATGGTAGACAAGAATTACCGTGGATGATACAAGAAGTTAATGAATTACTTAAAAAAAGATGGTGAGAGTTAAAATAATGGACAACTACTGAAAATAAACTTTGCAACATGTTGGACAACTTCCAACAATGTGTAGCTTATACAAGAATGATGGAGGAGCTACTCCACCTTCATTCTACTGAAGTTTCATTTATCCTTTAGACCAAAATTGATGATATTAATTGCAGCTGCTCCCTTCACGCATAAATCTCCCAAGTTATTACCTTTAGGAAATAATTTCTGTATGGTGTTTAAGCCTCCAATCGTGGACAACACCTTCACCAATGCCAACTACATGCAGGGAAAAGAGGGACAGCACATTACCACCTAATTCTGGTACACTAAATCACTCTTATCCATCCTCTTTAGCTGGTCACGTAAATGCTTAAGCTAGAAATATAAATTCCCTTATGAATTGCGTGAATGTTTGAGATGACTGCATGGTTAAATGAACAAAAAAATATGGTAAATGGAGAGGAAAACAACATATATATCCATATCTTATATATGTCGTTCAATGGTTATTAATCGGCAGCTTATAGGAGCTTAATGGTTGTTCAATGGCAATATGTATGTTGTACATAGTTTAATGGTTCAATGTAAGGAAAATAGAATGTATATACTATGTACATTATTTAAAAGGAAAGAAGAAAACATGTATAAATATTAGACAATGTTCAATGGTTGTTTAATGGTTGAACGAAAAGAAAACATAATTTTAATATTACTAAATGCTAAGATTTTGGCTAAGCCCTTTGTCATAAAATTTGTAAAATGAGCTAGTAAGTTATGGAAGTACTTCGCAAGTTTTAAGGACCCGTAAGGGGTCTCCCTTATAGATGAGTATGACAACAAAGTTTTCTCGTCAACGTGGATTCGAGACTAATAAAGGAAAAGCACTAAACACGTGAGGGTGGTTAACGATAAATGATAAACAGAGAGTGTGTATTTAAATTGATTTGTTAAGATGGTTTTTACTTTACTATGAAAAGTATGTTTATGAATAATTCCATTTATGATACTAATTGAATTTAAAAGTTAATCTTCATAAGGTTTACATATGCTTAGATTTAGCATTGAATTGAGTTTTGGATGCACTTGGAAACTAATAAGATGTACACATGCTTTGAATTGGCATTGAATTGAAATTTGTATATGCTTTAAATTGGCATAGAAATGGAATTTGAATATTTTTTGAATTGGTATTGAAATGAGGCACGTTTATGTATGAATTATTGTTTAGCCTATGGTATGTTGTTAGGTCTTTATACATACAATCATTTCAATCAAAGTACGTCCTAACGTGCATGGTGGTGTTTGGGGGGCATCTATAACTAATATGGGTGGCGTTGTGTTTGTCAGTATGTCCTGTGAGTCTCACCCTGCACGTGTGGAGTATATATTGTGCTAGCACTATTATAGATAAGCGATGTAAAACTAGCTCCGTAAGCCCTGATTTATATGTAATGCTAACATCGTTATGGGTAAGCGATGCAGAACCAACTTCATAACAATCGGTATATAGAGGTTTATCAAGCATGGGTAAGCGATGCAGAACTAACTTCGTGGCCTACACCTAAGGGTACCATATGGCAAAGAAAATTAGTGATAGGTTATGTTTCAAAAAGAAATTTCATGAAAGTATTGATTTCCATCACTGTATACTTTACAAAAAAAAAGTGGATCTTGATATCAAAAAAAAATATATGTTTTCTTTTACATATGCGTTGATCTTATGAAAAGAAAAGAATGTGTTTTGTATGAACATTGGTTATTACTTGAAAAGAAAAGAAATTGTTTTCTTTTATGGAGGTTAATATTTGTATAAATGTTTTTATCAGAAACTAATAATACTCACTGAGCTCATTTAGCTCACCCTTTATTTTCTGTTTTTAAATAAAACCTCTCAGGTGCACGCTTAAGGGCTTCAGTAGTAGGGACTCCACCTCGCGAGTATTCAACTTCGTCAAGTGCTGCTATGTAGGCATTTTTATTTTACCTTTTACATATTTTTGAGAACTATTGCATATCTTTGAACATGTTTTGGAAAGTAGATTTGTATAAAGAATGGATGTGTATAAAAGTGTATTTTTTTTATAATGGAATGCATGATTTTATTTTAGCTTTTCAAAATTTATTGATGTAACTATTTGTGACTGCATGTAAGTGGATTTGAAGTCCACAATTTGGAGTTAAGAAATTGATGTGATAATAGAAGTGTTTTGAACTTTTACAAGGACTTTGAAATTTTTAGGATGTCAAAATACAGTCATTATGCTGCCGAAATTTTTAATAAATTGAAAAACAAAACTCAACTGTTTACATTTCTTATTGTGAATTGAAGCTTTTCCTTAACAAGGGTAATAAGCTTAGCTTCACAGGAACTTTCTAGCTGACTTAAATATCGACTAGAGAGCCACCGTGGAGTGCTGGGTAGGTCGCCTAATCATTACATGATAGGGGCCTGTCACATTGGGTTTAACTTGGATAAAGAAACATATTCTAAAAGATATGGATGTGCCAACGGTTGTGAATATGAAGAATTCTATTATGAGAAGACTACTTACATTATGTGAGGATCTTGTTCTTAGGTGTACTTAAGGTGGTGTAATATTACTGTTCCTTCTTGTCAATGGCCAAAAACTTGTATGGTGGGCTAACTTCTAATTGAGTTCTTAATGCTACCTGGGTCGTTATTCTTGAAAAGGGTCATCTCATGTTGTCCACGGTGATGAGAGGTAAGAGACGAAGTTGATTTACAGTGGGCGACGTGTTTCTTCTTTGTGGTTTTCTTGTTAATGATCGGTAAATTGATTGGTCCTGATTTCAATTGGAACTTCAAGCAATTTAGGCAGCAATTTAAGGGTTTTCAATTGGTGAACATTTTTCGTATCCATCTTGGAAGGAGTTAAATTATAGGGAAGTTTTTTTATTATATCTCAAGTGTTTTCATTTTTTTTCCAATTTATTTTAATCACTTGAGTTTATTTATTTTGTTTTGTTATCATTAAACATTGTTTGAGAACATCCTCTGTTGAGGTTAGTACAAGGCAGTTATACTATTGGGTGTGAAATTTTTTCACGGTTTATGAGGATGAGAGATAGTGTCAAGGGTTGAGTGGTATCGACTCAGTAAAGCCTTATATAAAACTATTGTCGTTAGTAAAATAATTAAACTAGGTGAGGGCCCTGCAAACATAGGCAAGGTGTGCTAAATTGTGTTAACAAATATTGGTGTTGATCTGTTTAATTTTGTATTTATTTTTTTGTTTTCGTTTGTGCTAAAAAATAACAGTTACTGAATATAGTTACTTTAAATCAAGTAATCGACAGATACAATTACAAGCAACTATGGTCAAATTGAAGATTTTTGTGAAACTACTATTAGGTCCTTCGGGATTTACAATTGGTATCAGAGAGGGTCACCGAATCAAAACTTGGTACATTAAGTAGGTGCAAATCCGTGTTTCACAATTATGGCTATAAAAGAGGGGGCATCAATCATCAGGCCACCATTGTTAGTTGGTTCAAATTATCCTACATAGAAATCACGGATGAGAGTATTCATTCAGGCACAAGGAACAAAAACATATAACTCGATTTTAAATGACTGGACACATCCAGTGACGACTAATGAAAAGGGAGAAGCAATGCTTAAAGATGCATCTTTGTGGACAAGGGTTGAAGAAGAGAGAGCACTTGGAAATTCTCCAGTGCAATTGATGAAGGTCGCTTTACTATGATATCAGCTTGTGAATTGGCGAAAGAAGTAGGGGACACTTTACAAACTATACATGAGGTATCGAAATCGATGATAGCTGCGAAACTTCAAATGTTAGCTGTGAGATTTGAAGAGTTGAGGATGGAAGAAAGTAAAACTTTTGGAGACTTCCATAAGAGACTGCGTATATAGAAAATCAAGTAGATCAACTCAGGAAGAAATACTCTAACCTAAAACTAGTTTAAAAGACATTGAGATCATTGCCTTCGAGGTTCATACAAAAAATTATAACAATCGGGGAAGTTCATAATATCAAAGAATTGTTATTGGATGAGGTAATTGAGAATTCTTACCAATTTTGAGTTGAATTTATTAAAGGGAAAATAAGAGAGGAACACATGATTGACATTACAATATGAGATTGGTAAGGTCGTGAATAACTTCGAAGATGAATCCAATGAGAATGAGGATATGGAGTTATTGATAAGAAATTTCAGTAAGTTGTTAAAGAAAGTGAAGAAGGATAAATCCAATTTTAGGCAAAATGGTGGGTGCTCATCAAATAATAATTTCAAACAACAAAGGAAAACTCAAAAGGATGAAAGAAAATTCGATGTCATAAGTGTCAAGGATTCAGACATATGCAAACGGGATGTGTTAACACCTTGAAGAAGAGAAAAGGAAAGTCCTATATAAGCACTTGGAGTGAGAATGAATCCTAAAGTGAATATGGAAGTAAAGAAGAAGTTGTGAATAGTACTGCATTAGTTACTTTATACAACAAAAGTCTAGTCGCTTACTTAACATCAACTAAGAAGGAAGTAACCGATAAAGAAAACATGAGTAAATCAGAAAATTTTAGGAAAAATGAAGATGAATTAGCTCAAAGCATAATCTTAGATTATGACATTGATGATAGTGGTTCAAATGACAAAAAGGAGGATATCTATGAAGCCTATGAATTAATGTATGCAAAAAGGGTGCAAACATGCAAGAAAAATGAAAAGTTAAAGAAGGAAAACCTCTCTATGAAGAACATCATTCAAGATCTAGAGAAAAAGTTGTTGTCTTCATTAGATGAGCTTGGTGAAATAAAATTGAAGTTGGTCAGTACAGAAAAAGGAACAAGAATGCTAAATGGAGGTACAGAAAAATTAGAACAATTGCTAGAAATCGGTAAGATTAAAGGGGATCTTCAAGTCATGGCTACAAAGGTGAATGCTCTAAGATGAATGATGAGAAAAATAATTTAACCAAATCTGTCCAGGAAGAAACCTTAAGGAAGAATCGGAGGTTTATACCTACATGTCATTTTTATGGGGTTATCGAACACATAAGACCAAAATGTTACAAGTTGTTACAAAAGATGTTTAAAAGGGGTCAAAATCGAAAAACCATACACTCTCTATTAAATTTCCAACAATAACCTATGTTACCAAAACATACTTGGTTTAGAAAGGGTCAATTACAAGCACAAAGATGTAGTGAAGGAAAAACAAGAAATTGTTCAAATTCACAATTAGTTGCTGCTTTTGAAGAAACTGTTCAGACTGAGAATAAGTCAGTTGCTTCAGAAGAAGAAATGAACCAGATAGTTGATGATAGAGATAATGTGACAAGTAATAAGACCAAGTTTGAATTTTTTCGAGGGACACAGAGATTGTGTGCTTTAAATTTTTATATTGATGTTGTTTATTAAGGAGGTTCAAAGGAGTTATCGTCTAGGCTTTCTTAGTTTTTATTTATGGGTTTTTAAGGATTTAGTTGATTGGTGTGTGTTTAGATTTTTCTTTACTTGTTGAATAGTTAATTTGATATGAGAATGAGGCTCTCCTTGATGATCTGAAAGTTTTGCTTTTGGATTTTGATTGACGGAATTATGTCAAGAATATGTTTATGCTTGATTGGAAACCTATAGGAAGATTAAGATTTTTTATGATTTGGGATTTTTAATTATTGTCTTGGTTTCTCTCTATATCTTGGCATGTATGAATTTGGACAATTTTCCTTCATATGGTTTATGTGACGAGGAGATTGATTAAGTTTGATTATGATTCTTTGAATGCATTTTGGGGGTTTCTGAATTTAATCAGTCGTATGCGGATGACTCTGATGTGAGTAATGATACTTTGGCTAGAGTTTGGAATGGTGGCAAATTGTCATCATGGCATTCTATGATTCTTCCGCTACACCTACTGCTAATTTTTATGCTTCTTTATTCGATGAGATTGATCACATTAAAGGCATTCTTGTTTTGACATTGTTTTATCCCAAGAGGGAGACATCATATTCTTTTGGTGACTGTTCAATTTAGAGGGAGATTTTAAGGTATCTTTGTGACTATTAATCTTGCTTTTGGGAGAGAAATTTGGGTGATTGGATGATTATTCATTATTGTTTCTTTGGATGTTTCTTGAACTTGAAGAATTTGATGAATGTTCTTTGGAACTTGATGTTGGATTAAGGGGGAGCTCTTTTCTCATATAGATTATATATTCAATTATTTTATTTAGGGGGAGTTTTATATTTGTAACAAACAATGCCAAAAAAGGGGCAGATTATTAAGATGTATGGTATATATCTTATTATTTAATTTTGACATTTTTATAATTAGATCTCCAAGATAATAAAAGACTTCATATTCAAATCAAGATAAGGTAGAAGATACATTGAGTTTAAATTGGATAAAGAAAAATCTTCTAAAAGATATGGACGCGCCGACAGCTGTAAATATGAAGAATTTTATAATGAGAAGACTGCTTGCATGATGTGAGTATCTTGTTCTTGGGTATACCTACTGTGGTGTATTGTTACTGTCCCTTCTTGTCAATTGTCGAAAACTTGTGTGGTAGGCTAACTTCCAATTGAGTTCTTAATGCTACTTGGGTCTTTATTCTTGAGAGGGGTCATCTCATGTTGGCCATGATGATGAGTGGTAAGAGATGAAGTTGATTTATAATAGTTGGTGTGTTTCTTCTTTGTGGTTTTCTTGTTGATGATCAGTAAATTGATTGGTGCTTATTTCAATTGGAGCTTCAATGGATCTAGGTAGTAGATTAAAGCTTTTTAATTGGTGAACATTTTTCAGATCCATCTTGGAAGGAGTTAATGTAACATCCCGCCCCCATATTAAGGGTGAGAACCCGAAAGTTCAGTACATGTGAGCTCAAAGAGAAATTAAGACAATGCATTTTTGTGTTTATGCATTATGTTAGCATACATATAAATCTTGAATGTTTTAGCATAAAAAAAGTAGTACATACTTTCATTGACAACTTCCGGGTATAAATGCTATTAAATGGGGTTTTATTGAAAATGAGGAGTAAAAGGAGTAGAAAGGGTGATTTGGTTTGAGTTGTGATGAGGAAAGATTTAGAAACATGATTGGTAGCGATTTGGAAAATGTTGACTGAGTAAGCTTCAGTCTTTTAGCCACAACATTTTCTCTAGTTATCCAAACAAGATGATTCTTGATTTGGATTAAACTAAAGATATATGGCTACATTTTGTACGAAGACATTGAATTTCAATTCTATCTCTAAGAGCCTCAACATTTGTCATGAAGTGAAGAATTGGGTACAATGTTGGTGTATGAATGAAAAATTTGGATATCGGAGTCAAAAGTTATGCTTTTTATATGTGGAGATGTTCTGGGAAGGAAAAGCAGACGAAGGAAAAGCAGGCGGAAGGAAAAGCAGACGATGGAAAAATAGACGGAAGAAAAGTAGACGGAAGGAAAAGCAGACGATAAAAAAAAGCAGATGAAAGAAAAGAAGACGGAAGGAAAAGCAGATGATAGAAAAACAGACGGAAGAAAAGTAGACGGAAGGAAAAGCAGACAGAAGGAAAAGCAGACGATAGAAAAGCAGACAGAAGAAAAAGTGAGATGATATAGAAGCAAGATGATAGAATTAGACTTCAAGGTCTTCATAACAGTTATATATCTCAAAGTCTTCTTTTCAATGGTCTAAAAACGAAGTCAATCTGACATCTATAGAAAAAGTTATGGCATTCGTACTGAGACATGTACATTTCACGTAAGGGCATGAATGTGTTGGAGTATTTCGGCCATAACTTCTTCTCTAGACCTCCAAATGACCTTATTCTTGAACCATGGGATTCTTAAGACTTTTCTCTACATCTCCTACAAAAATTGAAGTTATCTAAAATGTATGGAGAGATATTGAGTGAAAAGAGTGAGACGGGTGCAGCGAGTGTGTTCTTCAATCATATGAGCTAGTGTTATCTCACTGAACACACTTCAGTATTTTGATATTTTCTGGATCAGTAGAGGTCCCAATGAGATGATTTTTATTTTGGGGTGAACTAGAGGCTACAAATGGTATGAAGAAATTGAAATGTAATTTAGTCTCTAAGATGTTTAAATTCCAGATGGAAGTTGTGCCTAGTATACTGTTTGGACAAGAGCAGTCCAAAAATGTTTGAAGTGTATCTTCCGAATCACTGAACCAAATGAAATGATTTCGAGGGCAGTAGAAACTTAAGACAATGGAGGATATTCTCTTCTAGAAAGTGTTATGTCAGAATGTTTAAGGATATTTTTGGCAAGACACTTTAGTTTAAAAGAGCATAAGCTCATAAGGAAGGATAAAATGGACTTTTTGGACTCATTAAGGGCATAATTGGAAAAAGAAGTGTTGTCTTGCTTATAAATGGAGAAGAACTACGGGAATGAGAAGATTCTAGAGAACAAAAATGTGTGGACAAGAAAAGAGAGAAATATTATGAAGAAGAGAGAGAAAGAAGAGAAAACAAGCTAGGGTTTTAATTTCCTTAGCCATCAAGAGAGATTTTGAAGTGGTTCAAGAAGAGAAAAAGGAAGAGGAGGAAAAGAGCTGTCATTTGAGTTCATTTGGTGAAGAATCAAGGTAAGACTATTTTGTGAAAGTGAACTTATGAATGCTCTACTTGAATGTGGAATACCGGGCTAAAGTCCAATGAGATGAAAAAGGGTGATTAAATGCGATCAAAAAGTGCATGTAATGTAAGTGATGCATTCTATTGCATGAATGCATGAATTCATGAAAGATAAAGGCAGTTATGATCGGAGTCGCCAGGAAAAAGGCTTTTCCAGATATGAGACTGTTATATACTGCCTTGTGTGATTGGAAAGGGCTTATGCCCTTATTGTTTATTGACTTCCGCATGTGTGTTTGTTAAAAAAAATGTACCAATTTCTGAGTGATTAAGTGTTTTAGCACACCACCTTCGCAGGGCACGGACTCGGATATCATCATCGATGTCGGGTTCGGGTCATTGCAGGAGTGGGGTGCTACATTTAGGTGGTATCAGAGCCCAGAAGTACAATCTTATATGGGCATTCTGAAAAATGTGTCAAGTTATATGCATATGCATATTAGTCATGTCATAGCAGACTGCGCCAACTGATCCCCAGTATGAGTCATATGCATGAGCATTTCCTTAAGAGCTTTAGAGGTTAAATGCATTGATGATTTAATAGAATGTGCGAAAATAAATGTGTATGGACATTTTGGAATTGAGGAATAGTGTCCGATTTTGTTTGAAGGATAATGGTTCACCCCAAAGGGGTATGTACCCTTGAGGGTGACATAAGTATGAGTAGGTATATTGTTGTGGATTGATCAAATAAAAAAGAGAGAGAAAAGAAAAAGAGGATAGGAGTAGAAATGAGGAGACTAAAGTGTACAGACAGAATGAAATGGAATCATAAAATTGTTATGATGATAAAAGCATGAAATTGGAACCAAAATGGTTATACGAGTACTGTGCTAAGAGTTTGCAATTCAATATAAGGGGATATTAGCGGAAGATTGAGACTGGAAATTCATAATGACTATGCATCAAAAATTCCGGATTGGTTGAGTATATATATAGATATATGGAAAAAAGAAAAAGAAATAGTATATGGATGGATATAACAGATAAAGATTCAGTATAACTGTATTGGTGGATGTATTCTTGAATATGAAATTGATACTACGCTCTGGTATCATGTGCTCGAACGTGATATAAAGGTGAATACACTGTCATGGATTGTTTGAGGAAAAATAAGGGTATAAGTAGAATTGATGAGATCAAACTGTATAAGCCAAGTTGATAGGACCTTGATAGGTTGCACTTGGACTTAGAACGTTTGTGTGATTATCGATATAAAAGTTATGATTTAATATGTGAATGAAAATGTGAGGGATGAAATCAATGACAAGTGGAAGATGAGACAATGATAGTGATATATGAAGAAGTTGTTAAGCTCGATTTTCCATTATAAATGCACGTCCGATAGTAAGATCACCTGACGAGTGAAATTATTAAGCTTATATAGATAATATGTGTGGGGATAATATAGGGAGTGATCGGTGGCTTATTGAATAAATGCCAATCAAGATGGGTTAGAGTAAGATGTGAGAGTACTTGTGGTGCTCGATTAGGAAGGAATTGAAACCGTTAATGATGTTTTCATATGTGATGAATTTGAGGAAAAAGAAGAAGGACACGACTATGGCGTAATCTCCATAATCGAGAACTCGCACACAAAAAAAGGGGGAGAGTTATCTAGAATTGCATGGGATTACAGTATTCTTAGTATAAGTTACTAAGTGGGAAATCGACATAAATAAATCTCTAGATGAGATGTAATAACTTTGGTGCTATTTGACAGAGTAATAGAGTAAATGAAATTGTTTAGTGCCTCACCGAGCGTTAGTGCAAGGGATGTTCTGATCATGTAAGCTATGGAATAAATTGATCTTTTTGAGATATTATGTATAGTTGAAATTGATCTTCTTGAGGTACTAAGAATGACTGATAAGTAATTATGAAAAATAGTTGACTGATAAGGATTTCACGAACAATATCGATGATTGTAGCAAGAAGTCTTCTTTTAAAGAAGAATGTCCCTAAATTGAGTTCAGTTGACCAGACGATTTAGTTTAAGAGTGATCAATGAAGAAACAAATCGGAAATGAGTGTGTAATAAATCTAAAGTGAATAATGGAGTCATGTCCCAAGTGGAGATTTAGGTATAAGAAGTGAAATATGCTACTGAGAGTGTATATGGTTTGTTTGATGTAAAGTATCCAATTGTATGAGTGGATTTTAATTGAGGTGATACTATTGCAAATGTGAGAAGAATATAGGTCTACATTACATTTGATGTACATAGGTTCGGGAGATCCAAATGAAAATGAGGAAGTGAGATCAACACGCAAAGTGAAGTATTAAATGAATTGAAAATGTGTGGAGGAACTAGTACGATCGAATAGGCATATGAATAAGTTGATGTGAATTAAAAGAGATAAAATGAAAAGAGAAAGTCATTAAAGAAAAGAAGTTAAGTGGGAAACTGAAAATGACATGAGATAAGATTATCTTCATTGAGGAATTAGTCACTTAAGGAATTGTAAGAATTAATTTTTGAATATAAGGAATATGTTTATTGGAGATATCGATGCGACGATAGTATCATGCAGTTGAAAATTTTTGTGATCCAAGTAAAATCAGAACAAATGGTAATGATGATCATGGATGAGATCGTGAAACTTGTGAGCAGAAAGGCTCAATGTTAATTATGCCATTTGGATTTGGAGATTATCCAGTATGAAATGAGGTTCCACATCAGAATTTATGATGCAATATGTTGGAACAATATAAAGTGGTTTTTGGTATGCATAGAGACAATTAAGGTCTTATGAGTCGATTTTGATACATTGG
>JANIHZ010000004.1:10853781-10869617 GCA_027478365.1 Erythroxylum rufum | reverse complement strand
TTATTATTCATTTATAGGAATAGTAATACGTGGACCGATAATACGTCGTCGTTTATTATGACTTTTATAAACCTGTTAAAACCTCCATGTGAGTGTGGGAATTGACTTAATGCTACGAATACTCCGACAACAGGTGCGAAGTAGAGCGGGAGTCGATGCGAACTAGTAGATTCTCTTTCTCGTAAGAAAGAAGAAAAATGGAGTTCAAAGGCGCTTTTGTTTGCTTATCGATCTTAATTTGCTTGTGTTCATGTACTTTAGCTGATTCGATCCATGGTTGCGGCGGATTCGTCGAGGTGATTTCTGATTTGCCTCCTTTGAACCTTTTTGCTGTTTTTTCGTTTTCGCTTGATTTGCAAGAAAAAAAGCGTAATGATTCTTAAATATATCAGAAAAAACCTGAAGTTCAGGCACCGTGATTGGAGTTAGATGCATCATATGTTTAAAATGGAAGTGGTTTTAGCATCTGAATTGGAGGATCAAATTCATCATTTTGTTTCAATTTTTTTTCATCGTTCTTTCTCTGTTACTTTTTTCTTTCTTTGTGTTTGAGATGGACTCAACCGACTACATTGAGCATGTATTGTGCATTTGTAGGCGAGTTCGTCTCTTGTCAAGTCGAGAAAAGCAGCCGATACGAAGTTTGATTATTCTCACATTACGGTATGGAATTCTGTGGCCTAACGCCTAAGTAGACTGGTAGTAGTCTTCAATTGTTCTAGTTAATTATGTAACTTTTTCTTTTAATAATTTAATTATTACTTTCGCAGTAAATGATTGTACTCGTTTGTAACATTAGGTTGAGCTTCGTACAGTAGATGGATTGGTTAAAGACAGAACTCAATGCGCGCCAAATGGTTACTACTTCATTCCGGTATATGACAAGGTAAAGCTTCAATCATTAACGCATTGATGACTGCATCGGATGGTCCTTCAAAGGGTTGGCGATTGTTTTTGATAAACAAATCAATTAGTTTGTAGCCTGGGATTCAAATTCCATGTTTAGGATATCATTTGAAAGTGACCAAGATGAGAGGTAGAATCGGGTTGTTAAGTCTATGATTAGGAATTTGTCTTATACCTTTTCCTGATATGCGATTATAATCACGTTGCTAATGTTAGTTTTTGTAGTCCAACTCTTCTTGCTTTTTTAGCTGGCTGTTTATGTTTCTTGAATTGAGTATATTCTTGGATAAGCATTTGAGTTTTTGATCAAGTGTATCCTAAACTCTTTAGCATACTGGGAAATTATATTCCAATTTTTTCAATTCACAGGGTTCATTTGTGATTGCAATTAATGGCTCAGAAGGGTGGTCATGGGATCCTGAAAAAGTTCCTGTTGTTGTTGATGATACTGGCTGCAATCAAAATGAAGATATTAATTTCAGATTTACAGGGTTCACTTACTTGATTTACGCCTTTTCTTCTGAGTATATCACAGCCTTATATGCAAACTCTCCACCGTCTCTTTACTTTTGTTATGCTTGTATACAACAGGTTTACCATTTCTGGTAGAGTTGTTGGAGCAGTTGGTGGCGAGAGCTGTTCTGTTAAAAATGGTGGTCCTTCCAATGTTAATGTAGAACTTTTGTCTCCTTCTAATGATGTTGTTTCTTCAGTTGTAACATCGTCATTGGGAGATTACCTATTCAAAAATATTATTCCAGGTATGAAAGTTGCTTTAAAAAAAAAAAACGTTTTGTTTTCAAATTCATAGGTATATATCCATATGGTTACGTTTCAATGGATTCTATTTGAGCAAGATCAACCTTAGCAATCAGTCACAGGAAAAAACAAATTGCCATCTCCAACTTTCTTTATGTTCCTTTAAATTTCTGTATGTTCTTTTAACTTTCAATAGATGGGAATACTCTCATAAAGATCCCTGTATGTATGCAGGTAAATACAAGCTTCGTGCTTCTCATCCTGACTTGAAATTGGAAGTTCGTGGTTCCACAGAGGTTGGATGCTTTTCTGATTATCTTGCTCTCTCCTCGCTGTCTCTCAACATGATACGATACTTACAATATCCTACTTTTTGACCTGTATTTTACCATACACAATTTGCAGGTGGAACTAGGATTTGAAAATAGTGTGATTGATGACATTTTCTTTGTCCCTGGGTATGAACTTCGTGGATTTGTTGTTGCTCAAGTAAGAGTCATTATAAGAGCAAAGATTTTGATTGCTGAATTGATTTTGTTTTGAACTTGTCTAATTTGCATAAATGGGTATTTGCATGGAAAGTTTTTCTTTTTGGTATAATTATGTTAATTGGTTCGCCTATTAATGGGCAATGCTGAAGATAACTTCTTTACTTGTTTCGTCTGGAAATTCTTTTTAATCATTCCTAACCCAATAGAAAGAAATCTTCATTGTGATTTAAGGACAGTCTAGCTTCTTCATTGTGATTTAAGTACAGTCTAGCTTTTCATGTATAGGTGGATGAATCTTGCTGGTGTTTCATTATTCTGGCTAGTAAGTAAAAGAACTTGACATTAAAAATATGCTGAATTAGAATTTTCTGCTTCAGCATTAAGGTTTTCCATTAATGCTTGTCATCTACCTTAATTGAGCTTTTATCTTGATATTTTTAGCTGTCATACTCTTAATAGTTTTTCTTTTTCTGTTTTTTAGGGAAATCCAATTTTGGGAGTCCATATCTATTTGTATTCAGATGATGTTATGCAAGTAGCTTGTCCCCAAGGTCCTGGTGGTGCCACTGGAGAAAGAAAACCTCTATGTCATGCTGTATCAGATGCTGATGGAATGTTCACATTTAAAGCAATACCTTGCGGTAGTTCTCTTTTAGTTGTTTTCTTCATCATCATGTGTATATGCGTACACATGCTTCCTAAGATTAGTTAGTAGGCACACAGTCAGAGTTGTATGGATGTTTATCTTTTTATATTCATTTTCTTCGTTGTTGAAGTACATTTAATCTGTTTATTGCTGCTAAATTAGCTGATACATGAGTGAGATGTAGTTGTTGAGCCCTTCAACTGCTCATAACTGTTTGGGCCTTTATATAGTTAAAACTTAGTAGAATCCACACAATGGTTGAAATAAATGATGAAAGGTAGCCAGGCTGTGGTGAACAAAAACAAAAAACAAAAAACAAAAACAAATCTTAAAGTCATTGTTGTTCTGGATCTGAATTTGGTGTTTTTTAACTGGATTTTTTGGAAAAGCTTATTCCCCTTTTGCTTCTTGAAGTAGTTTATTTTCGTAATTTAAGTATCTTTTACTTTGGTTACCATTTGTGCTAATGAGTCCTAAGATGTATGGTTTGACATTCTCTTTTGCACAAGTTCCTGAGGATTTATATTTGCTTGCATCTGAGCAGCTTCTGCATAGGTATTGATTCTGATCATAAATGTTTTGAATTCTTATAGGGCTTTATGAGCTTATTCCATTTTACAAGGGTGAGAATACAGTATTTGATGTTTCTCCTCCGGTAATGTCAATTTCTGTGGAACATCAACATGTAACAGTAGCCCAAAAGTTCCAGGTGAGATATTGTCATGTGTATGGTTTGGAGTTGGACAGTTTTTCCTTTGAGATCTTATTTTAGCATTGTTCTTTATCTTTTTCCCCTAACCATTTGGAACGTATAAAATGCATTGTATTGCAACTATGTTCTATGGCTAATATCTGATCGGTAGGAATCGCACTTTGTCTTGTGATTTTATTTCGGTGTTATGTGTTTTATGTAATATCTCTTTTGAAGCAGCAATTTGGATACTTTTTGGCTAGCTGATAGTACAGCAAATCTTTTACTTTGTGCCGCAATTGCTATTTAAGCTGAAATAACTTTGTCATCATGACTTGGCTCAATAATACCATCAACCTTAGTCCTCCAAATTTTATGATACACATTCTAATCAAGTAGTCCGCTTTTAATCTTCTTCTCTGTATAGGTCACTGGATTTTCTGTTGCGGGCCGCGTAGTTGATGGAAATGAGATGGGTGTAGAGGGTGCCAAAATTATTGTTGATGGTCATGAAAGATGTATCACTGATAAAGAAGGTTATTACAAGCTTGACCAGGTACTAATCCATCTATGATATGTATATCGGGGAGGTGGCTGTTTTGTGATCATTCAGTTCTTTTGATTTCCTGTTTATTTTCTTACAGTTAAGTGAGGCTAGTTTATGCTCCTCTCTGTATCTATTTACTGTTTAGCCATGATCTGGAGTGTTACGATGCATAATTTCTTACATGCCACCTTAGTCAAAATTAATTTGCCAATTGATTCAGTAGGATTTCAGTGTCATGGAACATGCTTAAGGACTATTTTCTTCATAACATTACCTACTTCACATAACCTAAGTAAAGGTATACAAACTATACCATTATTCAACTTCAAATTGTTCTCTTTTTCTACGCAGTAGTAGGTTGGAAATGGTCCTACATAGGGAGCAATCTATTTCAGAGTCCAAGAATCTTAAGTAAATCACCATTCTTCCTTCTTCCTGTTTCTTTTTCCTTCGCCTTCTTGGTGGAGTGTTTGTGGTTTGTACCGTACAAGAGTTGAACAATCTTTGGCATATTCTTAATGACCTAGAAGTTGGGCCTTTACAACTTTGTAAGTGACTGGATTGATGTCTTGTTGCCTATTGAATAATTCTGTCCTCTGGGGATATGTGATCTTTGAGATGTTCCCAGCCAAGTCACTATGGCATTATTACAGGCAATTCGTTTTCTTCCAATAGGGTTCTGACTTTTTTGTTGTGTTTAGGTTACTTCAAATCAATATACAATAGAAGCCAGGAAGGAGCATTACAAATTTGATAATTTGAAGGATTATATGGTAAATTATCTGTTGAATCTTGAGACTTTATATTGGCTGTGTATATCATGATTAAAGTGTTCATACACATGTCACTAATTATTAGATTGATTCCGTGCATAATATCTTTCATTCTCTAACTTTGTACTCTGTATTAGGTTTTGCCCAATATGGCTTTGATTACAGATATTAGATCGATCTACTATGATGTATGTGGCGTGGTAAGGATGGTCAATGCTGGCTATAGAGTGAAGGTATTCTACCTATCTCTACCTCTCTTCCCCTCCTCCTCTTCATGTTATTCAGGTGGGAATATTTTGTGGAATATAAAATATATCCTTTATGAGCTCTTATCAATTTTTACGTTTGCTGATGTATTCGTCTGAATGTGTATGTAGGTGGCTTTGACTCATGGACCAGAGAATGTTAAACCTCAAGCAAGACAAACAGATGCTAACGGAAATTTCTGCTTTGAGGTATGGTAGTCGAAAAAGTGATGAGAAACACTTTTAGTTGATGCCAGAAATCATTTTTCCCGAATCATAAGGTTGTTTCTGCTTAAAGAACGTGGATTGCATATAGCTAAAAAATTATTGGAGTTCCATTGATAGCTGTTTGCTTCATGGAAAAGATAAATAAGTTGATATGACATATCCTGATTCATTTAGATTTTCAATATTTTGAAATTGTAAATCTGCTATTTTTTTGAACTTATGAAATTCGTGAATACAAGTTGAGTGTTTTATACCTGCAATTTACTTATCAAGATTGTTAAGTTCTCAAGCATGTAATTCTTGCTTGTAATCTTCCGTTTCTAGTGAGATCATTCAGTTTAACATATTAAAAGCTTTCTAAAATATCTATTTATTCTTTTTTGTTATTTTCAGGTTCCATCTGGTGAATACCGGTTAGCTGTTTTGCCTGCTTCACCTACCACTGCTACTGAACTTCTGTTTTTACCTCCTTATATTGATGTTGTGGTAAAAAGTCCAGTACTAAACGTAGAATTTTCTCAGGTACCATGCCACAGTATGACACAAAACTTGAAACCTTTCGATATAAGTTCAACTTTCATTAATTTGGTGATGTGATTGCAGTTTCTTTGGTATGTAGTTTCTGGCCTTGTCTAGAGATAATATTTCAAGCAATCCACTGTTCTTGGCTACATAGCATGTCATAAACACAAAGTTTGATATTCATTTTTGAGAGAAATGCTTATTGTTTCATCAAGGATAGACTAGGTTGTTTCTCTGGGATTCATTTACTGCTTTTGTGATACTTATATGAGTTTTGCATCTTTTCATCCAAATTGCTTTTCTTTTACTTCATATCCTATTGTCAAATTGCTCGTTTTTACTCAGCAATAGACTTTACTGATTCTTTTTCTTATAATGAAGGCCCTGGTCAATGTGATTGGTTCCGTAACTTGCAAGGAGAAATGTGGCCCATCTGTTTCTGTTACACTTCTGAGTTTGTCTGGTAAAGACAAAGAGAGGAAGTCAGTCTCTTTGACATATGCGAGTGATGAATTTGTTTTTCCAAATATCTTACCTGGAAAATACAGGCTTGAGGTTTGGGTCCTTTAAGTTTTGAATAAAATTTTCTTTTCCTGAATAACAACTTCAAATTCTCTAATAACTTTTGTAGCTTTTTTTTTTCATCTCCTTCAATTTTCTGAATGTTGTTCATTACTGTGTTTTCTTCTGCTAATAAATGTTTCCTTGTTTTTCAGGTCAAACACAATTCCTTTGGAGCAATGCCAAGTGAGGATAATTGGTGTTGGGAGCAGAGCTTTATTGATGTGGATGTCGGTGTTGAGGATGTTAGAGGTATTGTATTTGTTCAAAGAGGTTACTGGGTGAATGTCATCTCAACCCATGATGTAGATGCTTACATGACTCAGCCGGATGGTTCTCCAATTACTTTGAAAATTACGGTAGTTGCTGTCTTAAAATTCAACTTTTAAGCCACAAATATGATGCAAACAATTTTAACCCTTGTGTGTTATTTGATATTTTTGGTTTATGAACTACAGAAGGGTTCACAGCGTTTATGTCTTGAATATCCGGGAGTGCATGAACTTCATTTTGCTAACTCGTGTATCTCATTTGGGAGCATGTCAGCAAAGATTGATACGTCAAACTTGATGGTGTGGTTCCCTATAAAGTGTTGTGGTTCTCCTTTTTTTCACTCTCTCTCTCTCTCTCTCTTACTCAAATTAGTATTTGGTTTAAGAAATATAACTGCTCGTGATTTTTCTTTTCTTTTTCCTTAAGAAAATTTCTTATATTTGTAGCCAATCCAATTGAAAGGAGAGAAGTATCTTCTCAGAGGACAAATTATTGTTGACTTAAGCTCGGCCGTTGATGCTAATGAATTGCCTAATAATATACCCATTGATATTGTTGATGGTGAAGGGAGTGTTATTGACAGTACAGCTGCCACCATTGCATCAAGTAAAAGTGATCAAATGCACTCAGCTGTATATGAATACTCTGTGTGGTCGACTTTTGGAGTGAAACAAATATTTATTCCCCAGGACTCGAGGTATATTTTGGATACTTGGTTTAGTTTCCAAATTCCCCAGTTTACATGCACTTTGGTGCTCAGGTTGATACCTTCAGTTTTCTTGTATGTTTCTTGGAAATTCACCTTATACTAGTCTCTGTTTCTTCAGTAAACTTTCTCCATTTCAATTTCTGTATGTATAGTTTTCTTTTGTATTCGTGAATGTTGCTACTTTCTATAACAGCATTATTTATTTGATCATTGCTCTATTTAACTTTTTCCAGAAATGATGGAGAGAAGATCTTGTTTTACCCCAGAGAGCATCAGGTAGTATCAATGGTTATTTTATTTTATGTGTTGTTATGTGATTTGTTGTGTTTTAAAATTGTTCTTTGTTTAATTAGGTCATGGTGAAAACTGATGGTTGCCAAGCTTCACTTCCCTCATTCTCTGGTAGACGGGGGTTGTATTTAGAAGGATCAGTCTCTCCCCCTATTTCTGATGTTTATATCAAGATCGTTGCTGTGGAAGATAGCAAGATTACTCCACTCAAGAAAGGACATACCGCACTTGAGACTACCACTGGAGTGGATGGTCATTTTGTTGGAGGGCCACTATATGATGATATAAGTTACACTATAGAGGCTTCAAAGGTTTGGGAATATTTGTTTTTCACATTAGATGTCCCTGATTTACCAATGTTCCTAAAGCATGTTACTTTTGGAATATGGCATTGGATCTATTTTTTTTCTTTCTTTATGTTGAAATATATATTTTAATCAACTCTATGTCTTCATTAATAAGGCTCTTGATTTCCCTATTATTTATGCAGCCTGGCTATCATCTTAAACGTGTTGGGCCTCATTCTTTCTCCTGCGAGAAACTTGGCCAAATTTCTGTACGCATATATTCAAAAGATGATGCTAATGAACCCATTCCTTCAGTTCTCTTCTCACTAAGTGGTGATGGAGGATATAGAAATAACTCGATATCCGGTGCTGGTGGAACATTTTTCTTTGATAATTTGTTTCCTGGTATTTTCTACCTGCGTCCTCTGCTGAAGGTAAAGATCTAAAGATTCAAGTGTAATTATGTAGCAATGGCTACAGTAATACATTTTTACAAAGCCTTGGAATTAAACTAGTTGGTTGACAATCTGATTCCCTAATCTGCTGTAGGATTCATGCCCACGGCATGTCTTGTCATGCTTAAGACATTTATGATTGGATAAGACTGACAATTCTGGTGCAGATATTTAACCTTATCATCGGGAGTTTCATGTGTTGATAGTTCGGATTGTCTTTTTGCCTCGATTATTACCTTGTTTTCTGCTTCACTTACATGTTTGATTAATCTCCATCACAATGTGTCTTTGGTGATGTAATTTGGAGTTAGTCAATTTTCAATTTAGGCTGAAATACTTGCAACTTGCTGCCAATTTTATATTCTAGTTAACACTCTGTAGAGCATCCAATTGCATTTTCGGTTTAATCTCATCGTGGACCTTCTCTTTATATTCTTCTTTGTCTTCCTCTTTAATTTGAAAATTTGCAGTCTACAAGGAATTTGAAAAGGTATGGGCTATATGCCAAACCTATGGCTATTGTTTGTGAGTTCATCAAAAAGGTTACTTTTTGTCTTTGTAGGAGTACGCATTCTCACCTTCAGCAGAGACAATAGAACTTGGTTCTGGGGATTCTGTAGAAGTTACTTTCCAGGCTACCCGTGTTGCATACAGGTCATACATAGGCCTTTTCCTTAATATTTAATTTCATGGCTTTCATTGCTAATTGATACAAGGAAATCTTCTGTATTTTATGTTATATACTCTTCTTTCCTATGGTACAAAACTTGATTTGAAATTATGTTTACATTAATGTTTCAACATTGTTAAATCTTTATTATGTCAGTACAATATGGGACTAAATTAAATTTTCAACTGCACATATGTCTTCATTTGATCTCTTTTAAGGGACACAAATGTCTTTTTTTCATTGCAGTGCAATAGGTGTGGTTACTCTTCTGTCTGGTCAACCAAAAGAAGGTGTTGCAATTGAAGCCAGGTCCAATTCAAAGGGGTACTATGAGGAGACAGTGACTGATTCATCTGGAAGTTACAGGCTGAGAGGACTTGTTCCCAAGGCAACCTATGCCATTAAAATAGTGAAAAAGAATGGCCTGGGAGCCAGAATTGAGCGTGCTTCACCGGATTCAATTACTCTTAAGGTCATTTTATATGGTTTTCCCTCATTGTATATTGTGCTTAAGACTGTCTCACACTTTAAAGCTTCATTGGATTCGATTACTGCTAAGGTCATTCTATGTAGCTTTCCCTCATTTTTTGACAAAAATGGAACTTAAGTTTGTCTCACAGTTTAAAGCTTCAGCGTATTGCTATAAGGTCAATCTATATGGTTTTCCCACATTTTTTTGACAAATGTGACGTCTTAAGTTTGTCTCACTTTGCTCTGTACCTCATTTTCTTCTTAAATTCTCCTGGTGTAAAGTCCCTAATATTCATAAGAGCACTGTAGAATATTCATGTTAGTGGCCTGTGAAGTATCAAAATGTCTGTTAATGAGTACAGCAATTCATAAATTAGAATGGGCACCTTGTTGATTGCAGGTGGAACATGCGGATATCAGGGGGTTGGATTTTGTGGTCTTTGAGGAGCCAGAAATTACCATTTTAAGTGGCCATGTTGAAGGGAAGAGGTTGGGAGAATTGCATCCACATCTACTAGTCGAGGTCAAATCTGCTAGTGAGACGTCGCAGATTGAGTCCGTCTTTCCATTGCCTCTGTCCAAGTTCTTCCAAATCAAGAACTTACCAAAGGGTAAACACCTTCTGCAGCTGAGATCAAGTCTCCAATCAAATACCCACAAATTTGTGTCAGATGTCATTGAGGTTGACCTAGAGAAGGACGTTCAAATTCATGTAGGCCCACTGCGGTACAGTTTCGAGGAGGATCATCAAAAACAGGTTGGTTATGTATTGTTGTCACAAATGTAGCGGGAGTTTGTACATAATGGGATAAAGATGCATTCGCATTTTATATAGTTATACTGAGATGTTTTCTCATTCCACTATTTGTTGTGAGGCTCTTGTGCATTGTCTTGGCCAATACAGCAACACCCTCGTCTTCTGAGCTCATGTTCCATTTGTTTCTCACATGCTGTTTTTTTTCCTTTTTGAACTCTTTGTCCGTCCCTACAGGAGTTAACCCCGGCACCTGTATTCCCTCTCATTGTTGGGGTTGCAGTAATTGCCCTCTTCATCAGTATGCCAAGGTAGACCATTTTTACCCACAAAACACCGCATTTAGTGAATCATATATGTTCTCATTTTTACTTCTTGATTTGTAGTGCTAATTGTGAAATTCTTTTCTGTTCTCTCTCATAAGATTAAAGGACCTATACCAAGCTACAGTGGGGATACCAACGCCAGGATTCATGACAACTGCCAAAAAGGAGCCCCGAAAGCCTGTAGTGAGGAAAAGAACATATTGAAGTCTTGTGTATGTTCCAGAAGATTTGAGTTCAATTTTTGTTTGTTGGTCGTTTCAAGTTCCTGATTGACACAGGAGGTGGGAGCAAGGGGACGTGCTTTTATTGACAGCAGTAGTGTAGTTATCTTCCAGTTCTCCTTTTACTGGACTTCAAGCCAATGCAACCGTAGATCAAAATCTTAATGTCTGGGAATAATTAGCTATCCTGTCTTTTTATTCTTTTTCCATTTTTCACTTTCATTCACATACTACATGATATGATTATGGAAAAAGTCCCTCCCGAATTACCACCTGCTGGAGCATAGTTTAGGTTTAAGTAGCTACTACTAGCTGTACTCTAGGTCTCACTAGATTGGAAATGCTGTAGCTGAAAGAAACAGTATGCAACTTCTAAGATTTTGTTCTCTTTTACATTTCTACTTCAATTATCTATTTTTGTTGAAAGCTTTATAATGAAGTTCTCCCAGAATTTGCAGGAGCATAATCGTCCTTAAATGCCAATATGGCAATGTAAATACTGTTTGATGGCTTTGGCAGATCGGCAGCTGCAGCAGAACATGCCATTGGTGATTTCTATATAATGGAAGAGAGATTTTCTAAATCTTGCATCAGCATTTTGACCGGATCAATTATGACTTGTAACAGTGACAGTTTATAGTGGGGACACATAGACAAGGCTGTCTTCCGGCCTCTCGTTGGCCTGCACATAATGCTTAGATCCTTTATCTTGATGATAAATGATTCAGCTGGTCAAACGCTTATGCAGTGATTTGTGGTCTCCCCAGTGTTCTTGAGACTAGTCAACGGATGTGGCTGCCCATAAACTTGTGTCTCGAACTCTTAATAACCACTTTCAGATTGTTTCGTTGCATAAACAAAAGTCATCTTGCTCTACATTTTGCTCTTAAATATGCAAATGTGCATTCTCAAAAATAGTTCCTGGATTAATTAGCTAGCCCCTATAAATACCGATTCATGAAGACTGATAATTTCCACTGCAAAACGGCAGATACGTCTCGTAACTTAAAAACTTTGGTATGCATACTCGTATGAGAATTCAGGAAATGTTGGTAGGCTGGGTGTATTGTTGTTGATAGTGATGATACTAGGTACTAGTGATAACAGAAGGGCGTCCACTTGAGGATGTTGCTGCCAAGAGAAATACTGGTCATGGTCAAGCTGCCCTCGGTCGCGTGGTTTTAACCTTATTAGTGGCCCTGCTCTTGGTCCGGCTGCTCCTAAACAAAAGAAAGAATAAGGGTTGTTTGCCTATAAATCAAAATCGCCTTCGATTATAGTCTGCTTTGCACTAGACAAAATGTATTAGTGTTTTTGTGAATAAATCATTATTTATTTTTATGTTAAATTATGTTGACAAATATAATTATTTATTTAATTCCAATTAATTCTTTTCAATAAGAAAATAACAAATACCAATTTTTATAAAAACTAAAATAACATATAGTTATGTTCAGAACCGTAATAAAAAAATAAAATATTAAAAAAGAAAGTTAGTACTCTTCTAAACAAAACGACGTTGCTTTATAATTTTAATTTTAAAAAAATTGGTGAGATAGACTTATGGATCGATTAATTACCATCAATATAATGAGAGAAAAAAAGTTGATCTCTAAATCATATCTATTATTCCCAATTGGTGTTGCTGTATAAATCTCGAAAGATTGAAAGGCAGTTATGATGCATTGATACACCAAAATGTTGTGTTCTTAATAACTTAGCCTACGTGGCTCAATAGATGCGAAAAGATTTAAAAAAAGCAAGGTCTTCTTGTAGTTAAGGTGGATCTCGAAAAAACCTACGATTGCCTCTCTTGGGACTTCATCTATGACGCCCTCATTAATATTGGACTCCCCGGATCGTTAATCTCTCTCATCATGAAGTGTGTCTCCTCAGTTACCATGCAAGTCCACTGGGGCGGGGGTCTTAGCGCTCCTTTCACCCCTTCTCGGGGAATTCGTCAGGGGGACCCCTTATCGCCTTACCTCTTCGTGCTTTGCATGGAATGCATGGGTCACTTAATTAATCAAGCTGTATCCCAAGGCTGTTGGAAACCTATCCATCTTAGTCGCCGAGGTCCTCCGTTAACTCATCTGTTCTTTGCCGACGATCTCATATTATTTTTCTGAAGCTTCTCCAGATCAAACTCGGATCATCCGTGATACGTTAAATCTCTTTTGTAATGCCTCGGGTCAGAATATCAATCATGCAAAATCTCGTTGTTATTATACTAAAAATGTTACCCAGTTCGTAGCACGCCAACTGAGCAGGGACCTGGGCTTTCAACAGACCACAGACTTAGGTCGTTATCTCGGAGTCCCCTTGTTGCATGAACGGGTGCACAAACATACGTATCAATTCATACTCAATAAAGTCCAGAACCGCCTTTCAGGCTGGGAAAAACATCTTTTATCGTTTGCAGGACGTATTGTTGGCCCCCGAAATTTTTCTTGTTGAAGTAAGCATGATTTAGATAATTATGAGGTCCTTAAGGGACTATTTTGCGGAGCTAATTATTTATGTCAATATTGGTAAGATTTTATGACATAGATTAAGTGAATTTAAGTGTTAATGTTATAAGAATGAACGAAGGGCAATTTGGGCATGACACTTAAGCATATAAGGCTATAAGGTTTAATGGAAGGGTAAAATGGGCATTGCTCACACTTATTAAAGGTATAAAAAGAAGAAGTTAGTGTTTTGCTTGAAAATGGAAGAAGAGAAGTCGTGGAAGAGAGGAAAAAGAAGGAGGAAACTTAGGGTTTTTGGAGATCTTGAAGACTTTGAAGATTTTGAAGCTAAATCAAGTAAGTACAAGCATCGTTCTTCTTGATTAGATGAATGAAACATGTTCTGATGTTAGTTAAGAGATGATTAAGTATGGGAAGTTTTGAGAACATGTAAATGTATAGGTTTGATCTTTTAGGGTTAATGATCAAAGGTAGATTTTGATGTTTTTGTCAATGATTTGGGTTAGAATGAGTTAGAAATGAAGTATAAGAGATGATTTAGGGTTCAGATCGGTTAAATTGAAAGATGGAAGAGTATAGTTAAAGAAAGTTGGAAAAATCAGGTTCTGGAGGTTTCTGGTCGTGCGCACGTCGCGGCACACTTGTACGCACGTCGCGACGTGTTCCAGCTTTCACGTCGCGGTGTGCTTGTGTGTACGTCGCGACGTGCTCCAGAATCCTCGTTACGGCGAGCTCCTTCGTCGCGGCGAGCTCCTCTTTCTAGCACAGACACAATTTGGTGCTTTGGGCATAACTTTGATGTAGATGTCCAAATAAGGTGATTTTTGATTCGTTGTAAACTAGAGGCATAGTTCTACAAGTTTTATGAAGAAATAAAGTTTTAATTCAATTTACAAAGATCTTAATTTTTGAATGGAAGTTGAGCATAGAATGATGTTTCAGTATAAGAATTATCTAAAAATGTTTTGGGCATAACTTTTTGAGTACTGAACCAAATTGTATTATTTTGGAGTCATTAGAAACATAAGACAATGGGGAACATTTTTCTAGAAGAGAGTATTATCAGATTTTGTCATTTACTTGATCATATATTGGAATTCCTATTGAATGGAATTTTTGGCTATTGTTAAAGGAAATCAAGGAAGGCAAGAGGAGCAAAGTATGAGGCAACTTTGAGCAAGTCTTTAAGCAAGGGAATCAAGGTAGGTTTCATGTTTATAATAGAATGAATAAGCTATAAATGTTTTCGTTTAAGGCAAGAGAACAAAATGATTTCAAATTGCTTCATAATTGTTGCATTATTTCTTTAAATGATTTGAGAATTTGCCATATGCTTGATATGTGAACTTGGATGATGAAATGTGAGATATTGCATGTTCATAAACAATTGTGTTTTTGAAATATGCCTTTGTGGCAAAATGTCAAGAAAATCATGTTTTCGAAATGTGCCATTTGGGTAATCTAATTTCAAGTCATGAAATACATGTTATGTAGGTTTGTGGTGGTCCCCTAAGTTAAGTCACGTGCATGTTGACCTGCCCGCTAGTGGCATGGAGCTCCTTTAGGGACTCCCATATGTTCACGACTATGCAAGACCATTAATTAGGTTTGCGATAGTACGTTCTGTTCACGGCTACACAAGATCCTTACGGGAAAAGTGTAGTACTTTCTGTTTTGGATCCACCCAAACCATTCTGATGTGCTTATGTGCTCATGATATTTTTGACATGATGGATTCATACATGATTTGTACTATTGTAAATTTTTGACAAATTGAGAATTGTATGAAATAAGCGTTTTATTTATTTATTTTTTTGATTGCGGAATTACTATGGTTATGAAAAGCTTCATTGAAAATGAGTTTTATAAAGGGTTTTTGCTTGTTTCTCGATTATAAACTTGTTACCCATGAGCTTTAAGCATCAAAGGTAGAGTATGATGTTTTTGTCAATGATTTTGGGTTAGAATGAGCTTAGAAATAAAGTAAGAATGATGTTTTAGGGTTAAGATGGGTTGTATTTGAAAGATGGGAAGTATATGGATGAAGAATGTTGGAAAAATCAGGTTTTCGGAGGTTTCTGAGGTCGCACGTTGCGACTCGCAGCTGCCCACGTCGCGACGTGCTCCAGCTTCTCGTCGCGGCGAGCTCCTTTTTCCAATACTGACATACTTTAGTATTTTCAGCATAACGTTTTCTGTAGATGTCCAAATGAGGTGATTTTTTATTCGTGTAAACTAGAGACATGGGGATACAAGTTTTATGAAGAAATAAAGTTCTGATTCAGTCTCTAAAGATATCAAATTTTGGATGGAAATTGAGTATAGATTATTGTGCCTTCCTAAGGATAGTTCCAACAAGTTTGGGGTATAAATTCCACATTTTTGAACCAAATTGAATGATTTTAGAGTCATTAGAGACTTAAGAAAATGGGGAACATTTTTCTAGAAGAGACCATTATCAAATTTTGTCATTTACTTGATCATATATTGGAATTCCTATTGAATGGAATTTTTGGCTATTGTTAAAGGAAATCAAGGA
>JANIHZ010000004.1:10790561-10805055 GCA_027478365.1 Erythroxylum rufum | reverse complement strand
ATCAGTCGTAGGTTCAGCTGAAGAATTATAAGCACGTTAAGATGACAATTTACCACCAGTCAATACGCAAGCCAATATATCATTACTTACTTCAATTCCATCTTCTTAAGATTGACTAAATTCATAAACCCAAGAAAATAAAGATGAGTGTTACCAATGTAGTGAGAGAGAGATACTTGAGAGAGAGGCACACACTGATGAGAGAGCTGAGGAGTCTTCGGTGGAGCCAAACAGAAGTCACAATGCAAACTACTAAAAAGATAGGACAACAATGGCAACATAAAAACTAAAGAACTAAAAAAGAAAATTCTTTTACGTATCTTTTTCTTAACAACACAAAAAATACTTCCAAAATGTAAAGTACACAATTCCTGTGCCCCTCGAAGAAATTCAAACCTAGCCTTATTTCTCGTCATATTATCTTTGTTATCGGTTTCTTCTTCTGAAGTAACTGACTTGTCTTCTGTCTGACCAATTTCTTTAAAAGTAATAACTAACGGTGAATCTGTACAATTTTTTGTTTTTCCTTCACTACATTTTTGTGCTTGTACTTGACTCTTTCTAACCCAAGAGTTCTTTGGTAACATGAGTTGTTGGAAATTTAATAGAGAATGTCTAAATTTTTAGTTTTGACCCTTTGAAACATCATTTGTAATATCTTGTAACATCTCGGCCTTCTGTGCCCGATAACTCCGCAAAAATGACACGTGGGTATAAATCTTCGACTCTTTCTCGATGTTTCTTCTTCTTGGACAGATCTGGACATATCATTTTTCTCCTCATTCACTTTAGAACACTCACCCTTATAGTCAATGCCTCAAAGATCCTCTTTAACCTTACCAACTTCCATGAACTTTTCTAGTTTTTCTATGCCTCCATTCAATATTCTCAATCCCTTTTCGATACTTACTAATTTCATTCTAGCTTCACCAAGCTCATCAAATTAGACAATAATTTCTTCTCTAAATCTTGAATAGTATTCTTCATAGAGAAGTTTTCTTCCTTCAATCTTTCATTCTTTCTACATGTTTTCACCCATTTTTCGTACATTAATTCATAGGCTTTATAAATACCTTCCTTTTTTATCATCTGAAGTACTGTCATCACTGCCATAATATAATATTGAGCTTTGAGCTTAATCGTTTGCGTTTTTTTTTTCCGAAATTTCTCGATTTACTGATTTTTTCGTCTTCAGTTACTTCCTTCTCGGTTGCTATTAAGCAAGTAACTGGGCTTTTGTTGTACAAAGTAACTAACGCAATACTATTCACAATTTTTTCTTCACTTCCATATTCACTTCCGGTTTTCGTTATCACTCCAAA
This sequence comes from Erythroxylum rufum, assembly GCA_027478365.1. Lineage (NCBI taxonomy): Eukaryota > Viridiplantae > Streptophyta > Magnoliopsida > Malpighiales > Erythroxylaceae > Erythroxylum > Erythroxylum rufum. Next base: position 10,803,733 of record JANIHZ010000004.1, on the reverse strand, counting down.
TGCTCATATAGGATTTTCCTTTTCTCTTCTTCAAGATGTTGGCACACTCCGCTTGAACATGTCCGAAGCTTTGACACTCATGGCATTGAATTCTCTTTACCTTTCTTTCTCCCTTTTGAGTTTTGGCTTATTGTTTGAAGTTGTTACTTGATGAGCTCCCACCATTTTGCCTAAACTTGGGTCTGTCCTTTTTCACTCTCTTTAGCTACTTACTGAACTCTCGTGTTAATAGCTCCATATCCTCATTCTCGTCATATTCATCTTCTACATTATTCATACATTTACAGTTTCAACCTATAGTGCCAATCTTTTGCGTCTTTCTTGTTTACCCCTTAAAAGATTCATTTCGAAATTTATAAGAATTCTAATTACCTTCTCCAATAACAAGTCATTGATGTCATGAGCCTCCTCGATTGGTGCAATTTTTGGAATAAATCTTGGAGGTAATAATCTCAACGTCTTCTTGACTAGTTTCAGATTGGAATATTTCTTCCCGGTTTACTCTCTTTTTCGTCTTCAATTACTTCTTTTTCGGTTGCTGTTAAGCAAGTAACTGGGCTTTTGTTGTACAAAGTAACTAACGCAACAATATTTACCATTTTTTCTTCACTTCCATATTCACTTCCGGTTTGTTATCACTCCAAGTGCTCGTATAGGATTTTCCTTTTCTCTTCTTTATGGTATTATAACACTCCGCTTGAACATGTCCGAAGCCTTGACACTCATGGCATGGAATTATTTTTACCTTTCTTTCTCTTTTTTGAGTTTTGGCTTGTTGTTTGAAGTTATTGTTCAATGAACTCCCGCCTTTGTGCCTAAACTCGGGTCTATCCTTTTTTACTCTCTTCAGCCACTTACTAAACTCTTGTGTTAATAGCTCCATATCCTCATTCTCGTCGGATTCATCTTCTACAACATTCATACGTTTACCAGTTTCAACCTGTAGTGCCAATCTTTTGTTTCTTTCTTGTTTACCCCTCAAAAGATTCATTTCAAAATTTGTAAGAATTCTAATTACCTTCTCCAATAACAAGTCATTGATGTCATGAGCCTCCTCGATTGGTGCAATTTTTGAAATAAATCTTGGAGGTAGTGATCTCAACGTCTTCTTGACTAGTTTTAGATTGGAATATTTCTTCCCAATTACTCTCTTTTTCATCTTCAGTTACTTCCTTCTCGATTGCTGTTAATCAAGTAACTAGGCTTTTGCTGTATAAAGTAACTAACGCAGTACTATTCACAATTTCTTCTTCACTTCCATATTCACTTCCGGTTTCGTTATCACTCCAAGTGCTCGTATAGGATTTTCCTTTTCTCTTCTTCATGGTATTAGCACACTCCGCTTAAACATGTCCGAAGCCTTGACACTCGTGGCATTGAATTCTTTTTACCTTTCTTTCTCTCTTTTGAGTTTTGGCTTATTGTTTGAAGTTGTTGTTAAATAATCTTCCGCTTTTTTGCCTAAACTCGGGTCTGTCCTTTTTCACTCTCTTCAGCCATTTACTAAATTCTCGTGTTAATAGTTCTATATCCTCATTTTTATCAGATTTATCTTCTAAGTCATTCATGACTTTGCCAATCTCGGCTTGCAATGCTAATCCTTTCTTCTTCTCTCAATTGTCCCTTAACAAATTCATTACAAAATTTGTAAGAATTTCAATTACCTTATCCAATGACAAGTCATTGATGTCATGAGTCTCCTCGATTGCTACAATTTTTGAAATAAATCTTGGAGGTAGTGATCTCAACGTCTTCTTGACTAGTTTCATATTGGAATATTTCTTCTCGAGTTGATGTGCCTGATTCGCTCTATCTCACAATGAAAGTCTCTAATAGTCTCATTTTCATCCATCTTCAGTTCTTCAAACCTCACAGCTAACATCTGAAGTTTTGACGCTATCACATATTTGGACCCTTCATGAATAGTTTGCAAAGTATCCCACGCTTCTTTAGTCGATTCACAGGCTGATATCATTGAAGCCTTCGTCATCAACAGCACTGAAAATTGTGTTCAATGCTTGTGAGTTTCCAAGTGCTCTTTCTTCTTCGGCTCTTATCCATTCATATGGATCTGTTAAAACTGTCTCTCTCTTATCTTCCGTAATCATTGGATATGTCCAACCATTTAATACCGAGTTCCTTGCTCTTGTTTCCTATGCCTGAATAAAGACTCTTATCTGTGATTTTCATGCAGGATAATTGGAACCGTCCAACAGCGGTAGCCTGATAATTGATGCTCCTTCTCTTATGGTCATAATTGCGAAACCCAGATCTGCACCAACTTGATGTATCAAGTTCTGAATCGGTGACCTCGCTCTGATACCAATTAACGCTCACTCCTCCTTTTATAAAACACACGGTATATATGAAGACTAGAACTCACAACCAACATAAGCTACGTTTTTCAACATCCACTACACTATTGATTGCCAAAACTCCCACGCAAGGCCACCCAATAAGCAATTAACGCATACATCACCCTATTATTCCATACTCACATAATATTAACTTCGGCTATAGATAGGAGACGTGTACGATCCACTCAAGCAATAAGAATCCCACTTCAAATATGCAACAACAATGTCCCAATTACTCACACGCAACAACCACTTCCTTCTGTTTTCTTGTATCCGCAAAATCCACACAATCTAGCATTAACATCATCCAATTACCAAAATGTCCAACCAAAAAATACTTCAATTAGCAGCATGATAATATACTTCAATATAGTGTAGGATTCTTTCACAACTACAAGTGTAACGAACACATCTTTTTAAATCCAAGTCATTATCCAATTAATATGTTATATGTCCAATTAATAAATAATACCAAAACTAATTACTTAGATATAATAAATATCTTAACAACATGCTTTTTGCTTATCTAAACAATAAATTGAATAGTTGAGAGAGTTTGTCTGCACAAAAGTCTCCAAAATGCACCCTATCTTGGTCTGAGGCCAAGACTAACTTGAACAAGTGTATATCAAACAATATCGCAAACATATACTTCCCATAGAAACGGAAGTGAAAATAAATTAACAGAAAAAACTTCTTCTCTATATTCTGTGGATGAAGCAAAATATTTCCTAATTGTCTGAAATTATCTAGGGTACTTAGTTACATGATCCTAGTAACCCAAATCAATCTTCATACTTATACACAATTTCTAAAAAATTTAACTAGTTTGGCCCGTAAAATATTGAACCGTTTAATTATTCGATTCAGGTTTTAACTTTTCAGTTTTATTTACTATAATAACTCTTATAGTTAAAAATCGATAAATTTATTAATTAATCAATCAATTTTTTTAATTAATAAATTCTTATAAACTAAAATAAATCAATTAGTTTTCACTTAATAATCTATTTTTAATTAAACTTTAAACTATTCGATGGATAAGGACAATATTTTTAATTGTATTTTAAATTCTTTAATTTTATTAAATTTTTAGCCAATTTTATGACAGTTTAATAATGACTGAACTTTTTAAACTTTAAATCTTTTATTACTAGTTTAACTTCTAGTCTGATTTTTAAAACATTGCTTATACATTGTTAAAATCCATTTATTTTCATCTTTGATACATCATAAAATTTAAATATTTATAATTCCTCATTTATTACATCTAACAAAAGCTTAAGCTCTATTAAGGTAACCCTCCTTTCTTGATTATTTAAAGCCGTGATATTTTACTAGCTATAATTAATTACTTTAATTTTGGAGAATCGATTTCACTTGCATTTCCAAATAACCAAATCATGTTGGGCTTAATTTTTTGAAATATTTTCATTTATTTATTTATTCCTTTTGCATATTGGCTATTACTTATTTAATATTTTATTTACTAAATATATTATTATTATTATTATTATTCCTTCTTGTGGGTCATTTAAAAACAATATCTCTACTCGTTAAGAATATAGTCACGTACTACTGAATTTTTTTAGACTCTACATGTCAACGAAATTTATATTGAATATTGTTGTTATCGTTGTTGCATTTCTAATTTTCTATAGTGACTTTTCACCAGCTATATAAAAGATTGATGGAATTGACACATAATATAATTTTAAAATGTCATATATTAATTCCATTGAAAAAAGTTAACAAACTAATTTAATGAAACAACTTAATTTAGTAATATAAACTAAATTAACTTTGTACATTACGAAATGAAATTTATGATATACAAGAATAGTTTAATCTATAATAACTGTAGTGACTGTAAAAATCAATATAGGCGTCTTTTTTCCTAATTTAAATGACGTGTGACAATTTAACAAAGTGTAAAAATATTTTTTTAAAATACTAAAATCAATTCATATGATATCTGCATGCCTTTTAACCTTTTTTTAATTTTGTTTTTGGTCTACTCGAAATTCACTGCTAACCAAATCTTAATTCACCCACACAACAATTTCAATGTTTAAATATAATATTAAGAATGAACCGAATGCTGTACTGTTCTGTATATAGTTTGTTTATTATGATACAAAAGAGGTCAAGTTTCCCTAATTCGGTTCTTAGAATGGCGACATTAATTAGAATCTAGTTCCCTTAAACATTTTCATGTGCTCAAAATGAAAACATCTTATGCTTGATGCTTGTTTTTATATATGTTATAGTATCGGGTTCTTCCTTTACCTTCCTTGGTATAATTCAATTATACTAAGTTTGTAAATAAGGAATGTGAAGTAAAAAGTTTCTAATGATCAAGTATATATCTTACCAATTTGTTTGAGATTTGATTCGAAATAATGTTGAGATTATATGAGAAGAAGCATATTTATGTGGTTATAAAAAATCTTCAGATCATATCTTAATGGGATTTTATCATAGAAAAGTTGGGACATTAATTATGCTTTTTCTTATAATGTTTGTGCAATAAGTTTGATTTAATGTTTGACCTTTAATATGATTGAGTTGGTTCTAAATTATTTTTTATTTCTTAATTTTGATATTATGAGGTATTTAAAACTTGTTTTCATCATCTTCTTATCATTTTATAACAGAGATGAATGTATTAGTGAATATATAAAACTAATTAAGTTGGCCTTCAATAACAACTTAAGCTATTGTGATAAAACGATCACTTAACAGAGTACACAACTAATGGTCAATACAATCAATAATTTTTTATTAAAAAAATTAAAATTTGGATCTATCATTAAGTAAATATTAATGTATATTTTATTAAAATATAAGAAAATAAGGTTTTTTAGTTTTTACTCTATGACACACAATTCTCATTTATATGATAATTTTTACAATTTAGGTCAGTTTTTGAAATTTACATATACCTATTCTTTTTTTTTTTGAATAAAATTTATCTTTCTTCAAGAAAAAGGCGAAGAAGAAAAAATGCATGCAACTTGAAATGTTCAAAAACCTTATTCGAATCAAACATGAACAACTTTACAAAACCCTCAAAAGTAGTGATTTTGTGGACCTACAGATCAGCCCAGTTCATGTGTAGTGACCTATCCCTCGGCCTGCCTTTAGATTAGTGCATACTTTCATTGGGTCAAAACTTGCCAATCGTGCTGCAGTTCGAGTATTGTTGTCACGCTATAGCCTGTGCATTTACTTGTGATTTAAGTGAAATGATGACGTCATTTTGTGCGTGTATTCCGTGAAACAAAATAAAATTTCATGAACTGGGAATACTTGTTTAATTGTAAGTGGTCTCCACAATCCTAGAGACAAAGTGGGATGGTCCAGGAGACCATCTTAGCACGCAAAAAAATTTGTTGACCGGGCCGTAACTCAACCATAGCACCAAAGATGTCGACAGGATTCCCATAAATTGATCATCTTCATTTTCCCTTTTCATATAATTCCCGCACCTCCTTCCTCCTTGTGGGGCATCTAAAATCTTTTAGTCACGATATATTACACATTTGCATGGCTCGGCCAATAATTAAAACGTTAAAATTTTCAGTGATCTGTACTCTTTTGTCGATGATGCGTGAATGTTTATAGAAAGGGACATTACAACATCCTAAGTCATTAGAAAGTATATGGTTTAGAAGGATGGCTACATAGAATTATGGTATTTTAGGTGTGATATGGGATTGATCAGGAAGCGTGGGGCTCTAATCATCAAAGATTTGAGGATGTTACTAATTACTTGACCAAAGATTTCGCAAGAAAATGACCAATGATTTCCCAAACTTGAGATTCACAGGTTCAGCGCACCAATGAGAGAAAGTACAAAAGGGACCACCGTTTTCATGTGGGTGGGCTGCTCATTTTTAAAAGTGAAATAAGCGTGAGCCTATCCTCGGACTTGGAGTGGACAGGCGCCGCAAGCACATTCCATCAAGTCGTAGAGCTCCTTTAAAATTTTATTTAGAGTCTGATTCAGTCGCTCGCAGGAAGGCATGTAAATTTGGCTCTTGGTAGATGACATACGTTTCACTTTTACTTTGTCCCTGATGGGTCCAGCGTCCAGGGCACTTTCTCTCTTTTTTCCTCCCAGAAGGAGTAGACCTTCCACAGGTTTGACATGACATATATTATTGAAGCAAGTGCTTAGCTGTATCTAAGCTGGTGTAGGTAAGGGAATGGCAGCACATGAGATAAGAACCAAGTCAAAGGAACAGCCCTTCCATATGTAATTTTTTGTATTCATGTTTCAGACGTTTTTCTTAATAATGTATTAAAAGAAAGTAGAAACATCCAAAGTTCTTTAACGATTCTACTGCCGATTTTGTTAGTTGAGAGTCTTGGATTCCATTTTTTTTCCTGTACGTAGAGAGATGGATTTGCGAACAAGAACTCCTGAGAAAAGATTTGCTCATTCATCGTTAAAGCGACACGTTCAAGTTGGATGTTTTTTCTAATAGAAGTATTGGTTAGGTGAAACACGTTCTTTCGTAAGAAATACCAAACGACAGGATTGAATTAGCACTTTTTTTAATTAGCTTATAACGAGTCAATAATGGAGAATGGGAATGTGATCAGTAATTAATTTAGACACGGATTTAGGAGATGGTAGAGCCAAAGCTTTCTATTATACTTGAAAGCATTTCCTTTTCGCCTCAAAAATGGTGGACCCACGACTGAAATGACACCATTTTTGTAATCCAAGTTTACATCTACACTTGAGCCATATAGGGCTCACCACATTGTAGAGTCAACAAATACATTAGAAAACAATACATTCATACTAACTTGATGGATACATAATTTTAAGAGTCTTTTAACATTAAAAAAAATTAAGGACGATAGTATTCTATGAGGTTTTTCGATTATTCAGAATTTAATTTAAATATTATAATTTATTTTAAATGTTTTTAATTTGTATTTTAATAAAAATAAATTAAAATTATTCCTTTTTTTTGCTTAAAAAAGAAAAAGGAAATAGACTTGTAATGTGAAACGAAAACGAATTCTCCATCTGACCCCAATAATAGTGTCGAAGATGGATGAAAAGATGATAACAGTCTAGGTATTGGGGTTTGTGTCCAAAAGCAGGGCTGGTAACGGAGGACAATGACATCTTTGTATTAAAACAAAACAAACAGTTCACTTGTTTATATTTAATCCCTATTCAGTATTCCCTACCCAACCTTGTCTAGATATTCAGATCATGAATACGAGATCTTTGTGTGTTAAGAGCTTGTAGCCCACGCAAATCCCATAGTATTCTGTCTCAAGTGGCAAATCAGCTCGCCCTGTCTTCGGTGCGGCTCTGCAGACAACCTTAAACTCAAAAACTCTTATTATAAATCTTCATCAAAATTTATGTCTCCGCTCTCTGAGATTTAGGTCCACAAAGTATCTTACTTTGTGGTTTTTCGTTTTAGTTTTATGATTTAAATATATGTTTTTTTTTCTTCTGATGAAAGTGATATAATATAATTATTATGTGTAGGACAATATTATTTTAAATCAAGATAAAATTTATTTATTTAACCAGATTTTGAAATACAAAAAAAATTGAAGTAAAAATTTGAAAAGATTCTGCAACCAAAAACACGTGTATTTGATACGCATACAAAATTGAGATTCGAGGCTGAATTTGACGGTGAAGGCGGCCTAACTCCGCGGCGCAAACTGGGGCACGTGTTATGGTACGATCAGTGTATCCTGGAGGACCTGGACTGTCGGATAAACAAAGTTTATAAAGGGCTATCGGGTTATGTGGGGCCCATGAAGCACACGTGTGAGATAAAGAACGGCCGGCGTTCCCAGCGGCTGCGCATTGAGCGATGTGTACGCAGCTTTTGTATATATGTGTGGGGACCAAGAAAATTAGAAAAGCAAGTGAGAATATTTTAATATTGGGGATGTACGGTAAATCTTCACGACTTCATGAATAAAGATAGAGCTAAGGGTAAATGTGCGTGCTTCAAGAAGTTAAATGGACGACAGTATTTATTGTGATGTCATTCGGAATTAATTGAGAACTCCGATAGATGTATGTATGGATGACGGGTTTTTAGCTTAGATATTCCTTTCATCAGTATTTAGTCAAAACCTAGCCTAGCCTAGCATATGTAGGCATATTGTTCTTAGATAAGTTACCAAGTATATTACTTTCCCCTAATAGGAAGAGGTATTTCATACTTGTGGTACACTTTCTATTAACCTCAATATGTCAAGACTAGTAATCAAAACAAAAAGTAGAAAGCTGCCAAATATGCAACTATGGGGAGTAATCCTTTTGATAAACAATTCCTCCTCCTCCTCCTCCTCCTCCTCCTTCTTTCGTACTTCAATGCATTCTTCTTCTTCTTCTTCCGTACTTCAATGCACAAGGCTCTTGTTTTATAGAATTAGAACTAACTTTCTAAAAGTAACTTTACCGTTTAGTCCAATATTCAGCCCACACTATGAGCTTCTAAACTCAAGATAACTCGTTTAATTGTAGAAGGGAGAAGTATTATATGTATTTACAAATAGAACATAAATTATATTCATGGTAAGGTGAGATAAGAAAAGCAAATAATTGAGGGGTAGGCTTAGGCTGGCTGGCATGCAAAGGTGAGCAAGCATTACACGCAAATTATGTCATCGTGCGAATGGGATGATGGTTCCACCACACGTGCATTAACATATGTATTTATTTATTTTCGTTGTTTTAAAACAGACATCTTACATTTTAGGGATGCTCTTTTTCTAATTTCTATGTTATTTACTTTAACCTAATGTTTTATAGAAGGTGAGAACAAGGAAAAAGGAGTGCGTATGGAGGATTCATCCACGTTCACATGCACACGAACGGAGACAAACTTATTTAAAGAGCCGTAAGCATCTAAATCTAATGTGCCGTTCACACCGGAAACCGGTTATAAACGAAAGGCTGGAAGACACAGTTGGGTTTTGTCGGCCATGACCATATAATGATGTATGATATTTACACATGGATAATAGAGGGAGGCTGGTGCATTCAATTTTCAGACCGGAACTGTTACATGTCCGTACAATTTCTTGACTTACAATTGCCGGTCAATGTTTTTTATGTCGCCATCTCAGAACCGAAACCTTAAAACACCCTAGTAATTAGAAAGAGAAAACTCGTAGTTGATTGTACATACACCACAAACACCCGCCATCTCCAAGCCCCAAATATCTACAACGTCCAGTTGTCTCCAAACCACGCACCTACCTACCATACAAACCAGATCAATCCAACCCTAGAAAAAGTACCTTGGGCCGTTTACCTTTTGCCTTTTCGTATATGCATATATTTTGATGAAACTTTTTATGTTTTAATTGAGCCATGGAGACAAAAGAGGTAAAGATAGAGACGGTTGCTGGATACTCTGCATTTCCTGACTATGTCCAGAGCAGTTATCCATTACTTGAGGGAAGTGAGGGAGATAAGAGCTCGTTAGGATTCACGGAGTTACTGGATATGCAGGACTTTGGTTCTTCTCTGTTTGATGTTCTACAGGTTCCATCCACAGTGCAACACACAGCTAACACTCCACTGCTTACCAAGATAAAGTCGCCTGAGGTGTTGAATAATCAGCCTGCAACTCCAAACTCTTCGTCGATCTCATCGGCGTCTAGTGAGGGTTTGAATTGTGAACCAGTGAAGGGTATGGATAATGACGAGATAGAACAACAAAAGACCAAGAAACAGTAAGTCTTTGATGGTTGTTTCTCTTTTCTTTTGTGTTTAAATCACAAAGATAGGGTGATCATATATGCTTAATTTGCTCGTGTATTAATTTTGCGTGTTGTGGTACGGAGATCCTCTTTTGGAATGTAAGCGAGAATTGGACTTTGTGCACTGTTGTTGCGTAAATTTATGAACTTCTTCTGTTTGTACTTGTATAAAGGTTGAAACCAAAGAAGACAAATCAGAAGAGACACGGAGAACCGAGGTTTGCATTCATGACAAAGAGCGAGGTTGATCATCTGGAAGATGGTTACAGATGGAGAAAGTACGGCCAAAAAGCTGTGAAAAATAGGCCATTTCCTAGGTACTTATTACAGTGCATATTTACCTATTCATCCACAAATCCTTTCTTTTAGTTCCAGAAGCTGAAAAGATGAGTTCTGTTGAATTAGGAGTTACTACCGTTGCACCGCCGCGTCATGTAATGTGAAGAAGAGAATAGAGAGATCATTCACTGACCCAGGTATAGTTATGACCACATATGAGGGCCAGCACACTCATCCAAGTCCAGTCATGCCTCGTCCAGGTTTTATCGTCGGAGCACTGCCAGAGTCTGGTTTCTCCACATCTCCCTTTACTATGCCTGTGCAAAAGAGCACTTTCTCGCTCTATCAACAGCAACAACAACCATATGTTAACATTCTCCCGCATATGGGTTTTGGTTATAACAGTACTTCCTCAATTCCTAGTTCTCTGGGTGAGAAGCGCTTTGGCAACGTACAAGGGTCCGCTTTGGCGAACGATAATGGACTTCTTCAAGACATTGTCCCTTCTAGTATGATAAAGGAAGAGTAATTGAGAGCTCTGCAATTAATTCTTTTGTAGTTTCCCTGCACTGACTTTTAGATGATTAATATCAATGGGTACAATGATCGGATCTTTGTTACATGGGTTCTTTGTCCAGTGTATGGGACTGCCATCTTTAGTATAGCTAAGATGTTGTATCTTCTTCTGTCCTTGATTGATTTCATGAAAAATGCATGCTTTTGTTGAAGAGGAGAACTGGAAATTTAGAAAAAGGGAGGATCATCTTATAGCTAGCCTTATCTTCTTGTAGTCTCGTACTAGTTTTTGTGGAAGAAAGAATGCATATTGATTTGGGTTTCTTTCCCGTACACGTAGTCTAGGAATCCACGAAGCCGTTCTTAGGAAAAAGAGCTTGATTGACGCTGAATTTAATCAATTATGAAACATATGCTTGACTGCATGGGAGTTTTTAGGGCCACTTTATCCGAGTCTCACTCTTGACCATCGTGGCGTTCGATTCCTAAATTTTAAGAGAATGGCATAGGCATGGCATCTTCATGTAAGTAGCAAATACACCTGCACAAGTGGTAATGTTGGGCGCTCGACGGTTCCATTTAGTCTCAGAACTCGTAACTTTTTAGGACTTACGAGAACCAACGATTACAAAGCAATCCAGTGCAATGCCCCAGCAGGTTGTGGCAACTTCACTCAATAAAAAAAAGCAGAGTACAGAATGTTCTCAACAGATTCACGTGGACCAAACCAAATGCATGCACGAGTATTATATCTTTTTCAACTGGGTTTAATCAAAAATCTTATCCTCTCACCATCAAGCAAGAAATGTGGCGGAGAAATATGCCCCGTCTCTCTGCACCAGTTTGCTAGTTTCGACAAGCACATCAAGGGCCCAACTCTTCCAATTTGGAATGAATACTATGCTCATTGACTTTTACGTTACGAGCAAGTTGATTATTGGGTAACTTCAATAGTAATACAAGAGTAAGAAATCCTTCAAAATTAGACGTAATAATTAAGGTTACAACAGCCGTGCATGGGCCACAACCAAGGCCTTATCACTATACAATGCCTAATGGATTAAATATCCCTTGATAAAACAAGTGATTTCATGATTTTCTGGAAGATTTACAATGCTAGCTCCCGATGAAAATGATGCTCTTAACATGCCTCATATCCTGCCCTCGTACACAAGTCCAACAAGAGATGGATAGGAAAAAGGAGCGAGGGCATTTATGCAGTGAGTATCACAATAAGAAACAGTAGAAAAGTCATCCAATTAATCTAAGTTTGACGAGATTGGCTTTCTGTCTCTCTCTCCATTTTTAGTTCCAGCTGATGCTAGTAACAATTTAACGGACATTTTAAAAAACTACAACTGCTTTGGAAGGTCAAATAAGAAGTGATAGGCGACATTCAAATTTAATCACCTAACTAGCTACTCAGGGGACAAACATTAAAACCTCATACTTCAATTAAAAGTGTTGTTTCTAGGCAAACCAGGCACTCAAAGCATTGCATCGCATATTTTTTTCACGTTCACGTGGGACAAACAACTGGACTGGTTTCTGATTCTATTCATCAAGATTCTGCAAACCGACAACAATTGCTTCTATGGGGGCGGAGAGTCAGCGGCTTAACAGCTGACAAGAAACCTATTCTATGTAAAGCAATTATGTTAAAAACTTGAGAAATAGAGGATGAATGTGAGCTGTTGTTTTTCCGGAGAAGACGAGAGAGTCATGTAAAGTGTAAAAGAATCACTACAAGAAAATTTGGTTTTAGTAATCAAATTCTCAGCAACCGTAATAAAATGGTTGTTAATTATATACATTTTGCAACTAAAAATTATTTAGTTACAATATATAAGTTACGTATATTTTTTACTGACCAATCAATACTTGGTGACTATAGATGGTCACTAAAATTTACAATTCATAGATAATACTATAACAACCAAACATAACAATTTTAGCGACAACTTTAATGATTGCTATAGAAAATTATTAATAACAACTAAATTAACAACTAACTATTGAGTGGTTACTACAAGTATTTCAAATTTTTCATTAGTAACCAATAAATTTGATTGTTAAATTTACATGACTTCTTTACATCAACCACATTATATGATTGCTAAAGAAGTATTTATAGCAATCAAATAATTTGTCGCTAAGCATTTTAGAAAAGATGAAAAGAGTTCTTTAGATTCGGTCCATATAGTTTAAATTACACAAGTCCGTTAGTCGTAGTCCATCCATCCGAGCATAGCC
>JANIHZ010000004.1:10773276-10784717 GCA_027478365.1 Erythroxylum rufum | reverse complement strand
ATAGATCTTTAGCTCAAATGGAACCTCTTTTCTTCCTCTTACTTTTTCTCTTCTTGAACAACTTTAAAATCTCTTTCTTAAAGGCTAAGGAAATTAAAACCCTAGCTTGCTTTCTCCACTTTCTCTCTTATATTCTTTTTCATATTTTCTCTCTCTTATCTCTTTTCTTATCCACGCATTTTATTCTCTAGAATCTTCTCGTTCACATTTTCTCCTTTATTTATAAGCAAGACAACACTTTTTCTTCCAATGATGCCCTTAATGATTGAGAATTGTCCCATTTGCCCTTCTATTTTTGCCTTATGTCTTTTATACTTAAGTGTCTTGCCAATAGTACCTTTGAACAATCTAACATAATGTTTTCTTCCAAAAAAATGTCCCCCACTGTCTTAAGTTTCTAATGCATCCAAAATCATTCAATTTGGTTTAGTAATTGAAAAGATATACTTCCAACATTTTTGGACTGCTCTTGTCCATAACAGTATACTATGCAGAAATTCTATCTAAAATGTAAACATCTTAGAAACTGAATTAGATTCCAATTTCTTCATAACATTTGTAGCTCCATGTCTCTAGTTTACCAAAAAGTAAAAATCATCTCATTTGGAGCTCTACTAGTCCCGAAATCATTAAAATACTGAAGCATGTTCAGTGCAATAACACCAGCTCATAACATTTAAGAACACACTCATTGTACCCATACCACCTTTTTCACTCAATCTTTCTCACTTCATTTCAGATGGATATAATTTTTTTTGGAGATGTAGAGCAATGTCTTATGAATCCAATGGTTCAGGAATCAAGTCATTTGATTGTCTAGGGAAAAAGTTATGGCCAAAAGAATCAAACATATTTTTGTCCTCAATCATACTAAACCTATTTCGGGAAAATAGCAATAACTTTCTATAGAAAATTCTGATTAAGGTATTCTTTGGATGGTTCGAAAGAAGACTTCAAGAGTAAAAATTTCATGAAGACCTTAAAGACAAATTCTATCATTTGAAGGATCAAAAATGGAATAGAAGATAGAAGATGAATAGTAACTAAGACGAAGCGAATGAATAGTAACATCGTCTTAGATGATTAGTAACTAAGGCGAAGTGAATGAACAGTAACATCGTCTTAGATGAACAGTAACTAAGACAAAGTAGATGAACAGTAACATCATCTTAGGTGAACAGTAACTAAGACGAAGTTTTCTTCCTTCTTTCATTTGCATCGTCTTACTTCTGCTTCGTCTCACTTTTGCTTCGTCTTACTTCTACTTCGTCTTACTTTTGCACTCTCTAGAACATCTACCCTTATAAAGATTATAACTTTTGACTTTGATATCCAAAAATTCCATACTATATACCGTTGAAAAGATAAAGAAAAATCTACAACTCTCAACTTTGCCAAAATCTATCTAGATTAATCCAGATTTTCTCTCAAATTCAGAACACGAATTTTACAATCAGTTCCCAACATCCTTCACCCAGTTCTCAACTTCATGAAATTTTGAGACTCCTAAGGACATAATTGAAATTCAATTTCTTCATACGAAATGTAGTCATATATCTCTAGGTTATTCAAATCAAGAATCATCTCGTTTGGACAACTAGAGAAAGCGCTATGGCTAAAAGACTAAAGTATACCCAGTGAACATTTTCCAGATTACTACCAATCTTGAATCTAAGTCTTTCCTTATCACACACATACCAAGAATCACTCTTTCTACTCCCTCTACTTCTCATTTTCAATAAAATTACATTTAACAACAATTATACCCAGAAATTGTAGATGAATGCATGTACCACTTTTTTATGCTTAAACATTCAACATTTATGTGCAAATATGCTAACATTATGCATAAGCAAGAAAATGCATTTTCTTAATCTCTATTTGAGCTCCTATGTACTGAAATTACGGGTCCTAACCCTTAATATAGGGATGGGATGTTACGATTATCCCCCTTAATAAAATTCATCCCTGAAATTCTCATCGGATTGATCATTACGGTAGAGGTATTATTTCCTCATATGCTTCTCCATTTCCCATATGCTTCACCACTCAAATACTCTCTTCCAACTGACCACAATTGATAGACTCAATGGGTCTTTCAATCACTTATTTGGCTATCACACTATCTTCACTATTTCATTGAATACTCACAAATCTTTTAACCCATCCCCATATCACAAATTGTGAATCTAAATCCTCTTTCACCAGTAACACTAACTCATAATAATTTTCATACAGACCAATTCAATATAGCTTAACTTATCCTTTCATTAAATCTGAGCACACCTTGCCAAGGTGGTACTCACAAAACAATCCATCTCTCCTGTGACAATTCACTTCTCTCCAGTGTTAATACATTCAACTCATATATTCATTTCACTATATTCTATAAATACGGTGTTGCTCCACCTAACCCATTTATCTTTCATAAATCACTTCACTCTTATTTCAGATTCATCTCACTCACTAACAGTATCTCACATTTATTATGGCCTTATACTATTTTAGGCATTCTTCATCTCAATGTAAAGGTGAACAACCACCTCTCTATCATACAATGCCCCATACCGTGTTCTAATGATGCTATTATGGTCACAATTGCATATCCCATTCAATCACTTTCTCATATCAATAGACCTTAGTCCAGCATTCCATATTCAAGTAGAGAACTCAGACTTTCATTCATATACAAATACAAATACACATTCCTGACATATTTAACATTCACATTCACATACAATTAGCACTTTAATATCTCATTCCTATATCACGATCATCGGACCTTCATTGTCAGGAAGTTAACAATAAAATCAAATTCATAATTATTCATGATCACTAGATTCATAACATAAACAAACAAACAATAAAGTAAGACCATCTAAGTCTACTCACAGTATGCTCCAAAATAGCAGTTGCTTCCAAATTCTGGATACACCTGTATGCAGATGTTTAACCTTGATTCTTCACCAAATGAAGAGATCTTTACCTCAAATGGAACCTCTTTTCTTCCTCTTAATTTTGCTCTTCTTGAACAACTTCAAAATCTCTTTCTTGAAGGCTAAGAAAATTAAAACCCTAGCTTGCTTTCTCCTCTCTCTCTTTCATTCTTTTTCATATTCTCTCTTATCTCTTTTCTCATCCACACACTTTATTCTCTAGAATCTTCTCATTCACATTTTCTACTTTATTTATACGCAAGACAACACTTTTTCTTCCAATTATGCCTTTAATGATTGAGAATTGTCCCATTTGCCCCTTTATTTTTGCCTTTGTCTTTTATACTTAAGTGTCTTGCCAACAGTACCCTTGAACAATCTATCATAATGCTTTCTTCCAAAAAATGTCCCCCACTGTCTTAAGTTTCTAATGCCTCCAAAATCATTCAATTTGGTTTAGTGATTCAAAAGATATACATCCAACATTTTTGGACCGCTATTGTCCATAACAGTATACTATATAGAAATTCTATCTGAAATGTAAACATCTTAGAGACAGAATTAGATTCCAATTTCTTCATACCATTTGTAGATCCAAGTCTCTAGTTTACCACAAAGTAAAAATCATCTCATTTGGAGCTCTACTGATCCCGAAATCATTAAAATACTGAAGCATGTTCAATGTAATAATACTAGTTTATAACATTTAAGAACACACTCACTGTACCCATCCCACCTTTTTCACTCAATCTTTCTCACTTCATTTCAGATGGATATAATTTCTGTTAGAGATGTAGAGCAATGTCTTACGAATCCAATGGTTCATGAATCAAGTCATTTGAGTGTCTAGAGAAGAAGTTATGGCTAATAGAATCAAACATGTTTTTGTCCTCAATCATACTGAACCTGTTTCGGGAAAGCAGCAATGACTTTCTGCAGAAATTTCTGATTGAGGTATTCTTTAGATGGTTCGAAAGAGGACTTCAAGAGTACAAATTTCATGAAGAACTTAAAGACAAATTCTATCTTCTGAAGGATAAAAAATGGAACAGAACATAGAAGATGAATAGTAACTAAGACGAAGTGAATGAACAGTAACATCGTCTTAGATTAACTGTAACTAAGATGAAGTTAATGAACAGTAACATTGTCTTAGATGAACAGTAACTAAGAAGAAATGGATGGATAGTAATATCGTCTTAGATGAATAGTAACTAAGACAAAGCAGATGAACAGTAACATCGTCTTAGATGAACGGTAACTAAGACGAAGTGAATGAACAGTAACATCGTCTTAGATGAACAGTAACTAAGACGAAGTTTTCTTCCTTCTATCATTTGCATCGTCTTACTTCTGCTTCGTCTCACTTTTGCTTCGCCTTACTTTTGCACTCTCCGGAACATCTTCCCTTATAAAGATTATAACTTTTGACTTTGATGTCCAAAAATTCCATACTATATACCGTTGGAAAGATAAAAGAAAAATCTACAACTCTCAACTTTGCCAAAATCTATCTATATTAAGCCAGATTTTCTCACAAATTTAGAACACAAAATTTACAATAAACTCCCAACATCCTGCATCCCTGTTCTCAACTTCATGAAATTTTGAGACTCTTAAGGCTATAATTGAAATTCGATTTCTTTATATGAAATGTAGCCATATATCTCTAGTTTATTCAAATCAAGAATCATCTCGTTTGGACAACTAGAGAAAACGTTGTGGCTAAAAGATTAAAGTATACTCAGTGAACATTTTCCATATTACTACCAATCTTGATTCTAAGTCTTTCCTTATCACACACATACCAAGAATCACTCTTTCTACTCCCTCTACTTCTCATTTTCAATAAAATCACATTTAACAATAATTATACGCAGAAATTGTCAATGAATGCATGTACCACTTTTTTATGCATAAACTTCAACATTTATGTGCAAATATGTTAACATTATGCATGAGCAAGAAAAGGCATTTCCTTAATCTCTCTTTGAGCTCCCATGTACTGAAATTGCGGGTCCTACCCCTTAATATGGGGATGAGGTGTTACGATTCTCCCCCTTAATAAAATTCATCCCCGAAATTCTCATCTGATTGATCATTACGGTAGAGGTATTATTTCCTCATATGCTTCTCTATTTCCCATATACTTCACCACTCAAACACTCTCTTCCAACTGACCACAATTGATAAACTCAATGGCTCTTTCAATCACTTATCTAGCTATCATACTATCTTGACTATTTCATTGAATACTCACTAATCTTTTAACTTATCCCCATATCACAAATTGTGAATCTAAATCCTCTTTCACCAGTAACACTAACTCATAATAATTTTCATACAGACCAATTCAATATAGCTTAACTTATCCTTTCATTAAATCTGAGCACACCTTGCCAAGGTGGTACTCACAAAACAATCCATCTCTCCTGTGACAATTCACTTCTCTCCAGTGTTAATACATTCAACTCATATATTCATTTCACTATATTCTATAAATACGGTGTTGCTCCACCTAACCCATTTATCTTTCATAAATCACTTCACTCTTATTTCAGATTCATCTCACTCACTAACAGTATCTCACATTTATTATGGCCTTATACTATTTTAGGCATTCTTCATCTCAATGTAAAGGTGAACAACCACCTCTCTATCATACAATGCCCCATACCGTGTTCTAATGATGCTATTATGGTCACAATTGCATATCCCATTCAATCACTTTCTCATATCAATAGACCTTAGTCCAGCATTCCATATTCAAGTAGAGAACTCAGACTTTCATTCATATACAAATACAAATACACATTCCTGACATATTTAACATTCACATTCACATACAATTAGCACTTTAATATCTCATTCCTATATCACGATCATCGGACCTTCATTGTCAGGAAGTTAACAATAAAATCAAATTCATAATTATTCATGATCACTAGATTCATAACATAAACAAACAAACAATAAAGTAAGACCATCTAAGTCTACTCACAGTATGCTCCAAAATAGCAGTTGCTTCCAAATTCTGGATACACCTGTATGCAGATGTTTAACCTTGATTCTTCACCAAATGAAGAGATCTTTACCTCAAATGGAACCTCTTTTCTTCCTCTTAATTTTGCTCTTCTTGAACAACTTCAAAATCTCTTTCTTGAAGGCTAAGAAAATTAAAACCCTAGCTTGCTTTCTCCTCTCTCTCTTTCATTCTTTTTCATATTCTCTCTTATCTCTTTTCTCATCCACACACTTTATTCTCTAGAATCTTCTCATTCACATTTTCTACTTTATTTATACGCAAGACAACACTTTTTCTTCCAATTATGCCTTTAATGATTGAGAATTGTCCCATTTGCCCCTTTATTTTTGCCTTTGTCTTTTATACTTAAGTGTCTTGCCAACAGTACCCTTGAACAATCTATCATAATGCTTTCTTCCAAAAAATGTCCCCCACTGTCTTAAGTTTCTAATGCCTCCAAAATCATTCAATTTGGTTTAGTGATTCAAAAGATATACTTCCAACATTTTTGGACTGCTCTTGTCCATAACAGTATACTATGTAGAAATTCTATCTGAAATGTAAATATCTTAGAGACTAAATTAGATTCCAATTTCTTCATACCATTTGTAGCTCCATGTCTCTAGTTTACCAAAAAGTAAAAATCATCTCATTTGGAGCTCTACTGGTCCCGAAATCATTAAAATACTAAAGCATGTTCAGTGCAATAACACCAGTTCATAACATTTAAGAACACACTCACTGTACCCATACCACCTTTTTCACTCAATATTACTCACTTCATTTTAGATAGATATAATTTTTGTTGGAGATGTAGAGCAATGTCTTATGAATCCAATAGTTCAGGAATCAAGTCATTTGAGTGTCTAGAGAAGAAGTTATGGCCAAAAGAATCAAACATGTTTTTGTCCTCAATAATACTGAACCTGTTTCGGGGAAACAGCAATAACTTTCTGTAGAAATTTCTGATTGAGGTATTCTTTGGATGGTTAGAAAGAGGACTTCAAGAGTACAAATTTCATGAAGATCTTAAAGACAAATTCTATCTTCTGAAGGATCAAAAATGGAACAGAAGATAGAAGATGAATAGTAACTAAGAAGTGAATGAACAGTAACATCGTCTTAGATTAACAGTAACTAAGACGAAGTTAATGAACAGTAACATCGTCTTAGATGAACAGTAACTAAGAAGAAATGGATGAACAGTAATATCGTCTTAGATGAATAGTAACTAAGACAAAGCATATGAACAGTCACATCATCTTAGATGAACAGTAACCAAGACGAAGTGAAAGAACAGTAACATCGTCTTAGATGAACAGTAACTAAGATGAAGTGAATGAACAGTAACATCGTCTTAGATGAACAGTAACTAAGTTGAAGTTTTCTTCCTTCTTTCATTTGCATCGTCTTACTTCTGCTTCGTCTCACTTTTGCTTCGTCTTACTTTTGCACTCTCCAGAACATCTCCCCTTATAAAGATTATAACTTTTGACTTCGATGTCCAAAAATTCCATACTATATACCGTGGGAAAGATAAAAGAAAAATCTACAACTCTCAACTTTGCCAAAATCTATCTAGATTAATCCAGATTTTCTCCCAAATTCAAAACGCAAATTTTACAATCAGCTCCCAACATCATGCACCCAGTTCTCAACTTCATGAAATTTTGAGACTCTTAAGGACATAATTGAAATTCGATGTCTTCATATGAAATGTATCCATATATCTCTAGTTTATTCAAATCAAGAATCATCTTGTTTGGACAACTAGAGAAAACGTTGTGGGTAAAAGACTAAAGCATACTCAGTGAACATTTTCCAGATCACTACCAATCTTGATTCTAAATCTTTCCTTATCACACTCATACCAAGAATCACTCTTTCTACTCCCTCTACTTCTCATTTTCAATAAAATCAAATTTAAGAACAACTATACCCAAAAATTGTCAATGAATGCATGTACCACTTTTTTTATGCATAAGCATTTAATATTTATGTGCAAATATGCTAACATTATGAATGAGCAAGAAAATGCATTTCCTTAATCTCTCTTTGAGCTCCTATGTACTAAAATTGTGGGTCCTAATCCTTAATATGGGGACGGGACGTTACAATTCTCTCTCGTTTAATAAATTTCATCCCCAAAATTCTCATCTGATTGATCATTATGGTAAAGGCATTATTTCCTCATATGCTTCTCCATTTCCCATATACTTCACTACTCAAATACTCTCTTCCAACTGACCACAATTAATAGACTCAATGGGTCTTTGAATCACTTATGTAGCTATCACACTATCTTGACTATTTCATTGAATACTCAAAAATCTTTTAACCTATCCCCATATCACATATTGTGAATCTAAGTCCTCTTTCACCAGTAACACTAACTCATAGTAATTTTCATACAGACCAATTCAATATAGATTAACTTATCCTTTCACTAAATCTGAGCACAGCTTGCCAAGGTGGTACTCACAAAACAATCCATCTCTCCTGTGACAATTCACTTCTCTCCAGTGTTAATGCATTCAACTCATATATTCATTTCAATATATTCTGTAAATCTAGTGTTGCTCCACCTAACCTATTTATCTTTCATAAATCACTTCACTCTTATTTCAGATTTATCTCGCTCACTAGCAATATCTAACATTTATTATGGCCTTATACCATTTTAGGCCCTCTTCATCCCAATGTAAGGGTGAATGACCACCTTTCTATCATACAATGCCCCATACTATGTTCTAATGATGCTATTATAGTCACAATTGTAATGTCTGTAATCAATTTGAATAATACCTCAATCTCATCTTCCTATGAACTCAAAAATATAAGCTTTAAGCACATCCCCAATAGTTAAAATTGTTGGAAAATCTGACACATAATCACTCAGTCTTACATTCTTAGCCCTCCATTGCCCCTCTTGACATGTTCCTGAGGATGTATATCATAAGTTGTTATTGCACTTCTCTAACAATCTCTTTACTCAATCATCTTTATCAGGTATAGATTCTTCTTATTTCAACCTCCAAACATCATTATTCCAATTCCACTCGAAAGTTCGGATTTGTTTTGAATTATTCTATGGGATTTACAATTCTGAATCCTTAGCTCTTAGGCTTTCTTACTTTTTTCCAGTAAAACTAATCTAAAAATTTCAATGCAACTAGTAACACTTCATTTTTCCCCATATTCCACTCAACATTTTGTACTCTTCATTGCACTAAATTTGGTAACCTCAATATCTGAATTTGCACTATTTCATTATAGAATTGCCTGTTTAGTGTGTCAGATTACACACTAACATTCCTTTCAAACTTAATAATTTCCTCAAACTTACATAATTTGTACATTCCAAAAATGACTCTGCACATCTAATGTCTCCAATACCTCAAAACAATTACTATCATAACACTTCTAAACCATGTATCAAAATCAACTCATAAGACTTTAATTGTCTCATGCATATCAAAAACCACTTTATACTATTACAACAGATTACATCTTAATCTTTGATGTAAAACTTCATTATATACTGCATAATCTCCAAATCCAATTGATATTATTATCATCAATGCCATATTCATCAAATATTCAAAATGCCCCTTGTTACTTTTCAAACACATTCAAAATACCATCAATGATCATAGTCACTAATTGATAATATTTTGCTTGGATCACTTAAATATTCAATATCATAATGCTATTGGGGTATTATTAACTCCAACAGATATCACTCAAATTTTTTTCCTTATGTCATAATTAATTCTTGCAATTCCTTAAGTGACTAATTCCCTAATTAAGGCGGTATTATCTCATGTCATCTTCAGTCTCCCACTTGACTTCTTGTCTCTAATGATTTTCTCTTTTCATTCAATTTCCTTTAATTCACATCGACTTATTCAAATTCCTATTCAATCGTACTAGTTCCTTAACACATTTTCAATTTATTTGAATACTTCACTTTGCGCGTTGGTATCAATTCCTCAGATTCAATTTGTATTTCCCGAACATGTTTTGATCAAATATAATGTAGACCTATATTCTCCTCACATTTGCGATAGGGTCACCTCGAATTTAAAATCCACTCGTGTAGTTGGATACTTTACATTAAACAAAATGCATACACTCTCAGTAGCATTTTTCACTTCCTATGCCTGAGTCTCCACTTGGGATATGATTCCATTATTCACTTTTGATTTATTACATATTCATTTCCAATTTGTTTCTTCAATGACCACTATTAAACTGAATCGTCTAATCAACTTAGCTCAATTTAGGGAAAATTCTTCTTCGATAGAAGATTTTTTGCTACAATCATCGATACTGTTCATGGAATCCTTATAGATCAACTTTTTTCCATAATTACTTATCAGTCATTCTTAGTACCTCAAAAAGATCAATTTCAACTATACATAATTTCTCAACAGGATCAATTTATACCATAGCTTACATGATCAGAACATCCCTTGCAACGAAGTTTGGTGAGGCACTAAACAATTTCATTTACTCTAATACCTTGGCATATATCACCAAATCCATTACATCTTATCTAGAGATGTATTTATGTCGATTAACCAATTAGTAGCTTATACTAAGGATACTTTAATCCCATTCAATTCTAGATAACTCTTCTCCTTTTTTGTCAGTCCTCGATCATAGGGATTATGCCATAATCATGTCCTTTTTCATTTTCCTCAAATTCATCACATATGTTAACATCATTAATAGTCTCAATTTCTTCCCATCGATCACTATAAGTACTCTCATGTCTTACTCTAACCCATCTTGAACTTTAAACTATAGGAACTATGATTGGCACTTATTCAATAAGTCACCGATTACTTCTTATATCATCTCCACGTATATTATTCACATAAGCTTAATAGTTTCACTTGTTTTGGCGATCCCACTATTAGATGTGCACTCACAATGGTAAAGCAATTTAACTCAACAACTTTTTCATACATCACTATCATCATCTCATCTTCCAATTGTCATTTATTTCATCTCACACATATATATATACTCGATCAATTTATAATTGTAGGGGCATAACCCATATGAAGCTTAAATCTCCATTCTAAAGATATTTTCCCATACTGAATCATAAACTTTTATATCGATAATCACACAACCATTTTAAGTCCAAGTTCAACCTTCAAGGTCATATCAACTTGGCTTATACACTTTAATCTCATCATTTCTACTTATATCCTTATTTTTCCTTAAACAACCCATAACAGTGTATTCACATTTATATCAATTTCGAGGACATATCACCGGAACGCAATATCGATTTCATATTCAATAATACATCCACCAACACAGATACACTGAATCTTTATTTGTTATATCCATCTATATACTATTTCTCTTTCTCTTCCTATATATATATATATATATATATAATTTCTGACGCATAATCATATTATGAATTTTCGATCTCAATTTTCACATAATATCTCCTTATA
>JANIHZ010000004.1:10673403-10687745 GCA_027478365.1 Erythroxylum rufum | reverse complement strand
AACAAAAAAAATTGTACCTCAAACTTCTGATAATAAAATTCCTTTGTCACCTGAGAGATATTCTTCTATATATAACCCTCAACATCAATCTTCTCCTTGAATTTAGATGTCATGTTTCTTGAGTATGGTCCGGACGGAATCAACCTAATATTAAAATAATTAATTTTATACCTTTTTTAAATTAAAACCTATAACTTAATTATAAACATATGGTGTTTTATGTATTTTTACTTACATATTGTTGACAATTGTGATGTAAGTTCTTCCGTCAGCTCCCTCAGCTCCAGGCTGGAGATCGTCTCCTTCATCCGCATGATTTACCCCTAATATCTCTGTCAATATAGGGGCGGTTGATGGCTTAGTAGCAGGTACAGAAGGTGATGCCTTATCTGTAGGTGTAGTAGTAGCTGGAGGTACAATATCTGATTCAGTTGTAGCTGCAGAATGTCATGCTTCACCTGGACAGTAACTGACTCCAAATCGTGGTCTGAACCTTATTCACATTATATCTTGTTTTCTCTTTGGTGCCATATTTCAACATGAAATTCATATCCCATCCTTTGAATTAATATTTCTCATTTTCATCAGTACCATTATCCTCGTTTCGATTACATGCTTCTTTATTGAAATTAATATCCTCGATAACTATTAGAAAATTATTTCCTATATCTAGTTACATATCCCTTAAATCATCATGCAACCTAACACTTCCAAGTTAAGTTATATCATATTTCAAGTAATTAGCCTTAGTTTCTTATGATTAAACTTGATTTTAGTTCTAAGAGGACCATAAAATAGATAACCCTTTTTCCAAACCTTACCTACTCTTCCGTAGAAATCTTTCTTTAATAATAATATGCCTAGATTATTCATTATAGTGTCAAATGTGGACAAATTGTCGAACTCAA
The DNA here is from genome assembly GCA_027478365.1 of Erythroxylum rufum. Classification (NCBI taxonomy): domain Eukaryota; kingdom Viridiplantae; phylum Streptophyta; class Magnoliopsida; order Malpighiales; family Erythroxylaceae; genus Erythroxylum; species Erythroxylum rufum. The sequence continues at coordinate 10,686,837 of JANIHZ010000004.1, read as the reverse complement.
TACTATTCCAATTGCTCGGTAGCTTTTCTTGGTGAAGAGCTATAAGACCTCTTCTTTTTACTTCAAAGTAGCTTCATGAGTGCATAGTATGTGAATCAATTCCTTCTTAAAGACAATATATCTATCCTTCTCTTCAAAACTCAAAGTATCTAGCCTGATCATTAGTTCAACATCTTTATTTTCCACCATTTTGATCACCATTTTCATTAAGAAGCTCCCAGATAACCTCAATCCCATCAAAATTATTAACAAGCTCTTTTTGGTGAACAATGGAATTCATCAAATCCTCTTGTGTTCTAAATTTTATGTATCTTATTCTTATTTTTAGGGCAAATCTTGCTAGATAAGCATATGTTTACAAAGTCAATGAGTTGGTTGTAATCAAAATAGTTACACATGTCATTAATAAATAGCTTAGCTTATTATTGACAAACTCTTTAACTTCTGATGAATCAGTTCCTTATAAGTGCTTCGTAATAGCATCATTATTCATCAATACAGAGAAGGAGGCATAGTAGGAAACCAAAAAGGACCAGGATGTTAGCATCCCTGCATATAGTAGGATAGTATCTATCATGATTGGTACGTAGTTCTTAGAGTCTTGAAAATAAAAATAAACAACAATTACTCTTTTGGTCTCCTGTGTTCGGAGAACTAAATATCAAATTTTCCTATGGTATAACTACTGCTAAAACCTCATTGCCATATGAGACTTATTTATATGAAGCGATTCTTGGGAGGCAGGCGAACTATAACAAGAAATTGATATATCAAGACCAATTATTAAGTATATGACACATCTAACCATATGATATTGATATGATAAGATGAATGATTAAACATATTTTTTTTTTGGAATTATCATTATAGTGACCTTTATAGTTATTATGACTCATATAAAATAAACTATTTATGCATACTAGCAAATTATTTATAATATATATGAACAATGTAGTTAATATGAATTACCATATCTATATAGCAATTTCAAGTGCTCAACTAAACCAACCAAAAAAAAAACTAAAATCAATCGGTAAGCAAATTTGGATTTTTTTTAAATTTTGATCTTCTGAATATAAAACTGAAGAAATTAGAAAAAAAAACATGCGACAAATTACTTTCTTACATTGAATATAATACATTCCCCTCTTTTTGCTCTTTTATCCACCATTCAAGTCAACAGAAGCAATACCCTTTAACTCTACACTTTATCAGGGGGAAATAAAGAACTGAAATTATGAAATTCATACTAAAAAAGAACTTAAAATAAAGAATTGAAATCAAATTTTCAAAGAACAGACATTTCATCAAACACCTTACATGTATCAAAAATTTATCTTAACATCTCATCCAAAATCATGTGTTCTCCCTACTCTCTCTAACATTTGTACCTTAAAATTGTTTTACAATTATAGAATACATAAATAAACGAAGTAATCAAATATCTAAATTAACTTTCATCCAATATACGAAAAAACACATGAAAGTGGCTATAAAAATACCTTCCCCGAAGGACACGATGATAGTGGCCAGAGAAGACAAACACTGAAGCAGAAAAGGAGTCCACGACAGAGAAACTGGAGAGAAGAAAATCGCACTAGAGAAGAGACAAAGCAGACAAAGAAGAAGATGCAGGTTAGGGGGAGAGGACCTTTCGGGTGAGTTTAATGTAAAAGAAAACGATGTCATTTGGTGTTGTTAAACCAAATGACGTCATTTTCATTTACTTTAAAACGCTAAAGCCGAAGCAGACGACGACGTTTACCTTAAAAATTTACCGATGGAATTTATCGACGGATAAATTTTTTTCGGTAAACTCAAAACTTTTTTATTCCTCTAACAATTCTCACCTTTTCTACCAAAGGGCATTTTATACCGTCGTTAAAATCCGTCGCAAATTTTGCTCGGATGATTTTCCTCCATATTTATCGACAGGTATTACTATTGCCGCTAAACAAAAATTTTCCTGTCAATAATATCAACGGAAATTGATTTTCCATCGGTAAGTTACAACGGTTTCGTTTCCGTCAATAATTTTTCATCTCTAATTTCTGCTTTTCTTGTAGTATTTCTTGGTCAAAGTAACATGTTTATTTTCTTTTAAATAGTGGCAATGGTGTACGTGGGCTTGTAAAAACAATAAGTTTGCACAATATTTTTAGTTGATTCATCAACTTCGTTTGCCTTTTTTCCTCTATGTCTTAACACATTATATTTATTTTCAAATTAATTCAGAAAAAATTTAACAACTCTTACCTATTAGATTTGATTATATAATTTCTGAAACATTTTTTTATTCCAATTTTCATTTTTATCAAGTTTTTTGTCTTAATTTAATTTCTTTCATTTCTCTGTTTCTCTTTGAACCGGTTTCCTATATTTGTTTTAATTTTCTTTCCTTTAACTTTCCATCAATCCAAGCATAGTGTAAAGTGTTCAAAGTATCAATTTTTTTTTGGTATACAACGGAGAAAACTGGTATTACATGCTTAATCACGGGATAAGACCCCAACCATATCATCGAAGATATAAGAAGTACAACTTGAAGGTGGAGACAGAAGACAAAAAATTCCAATATCAAAACACCTGGCAACATGGGCTAATCAGTCTGCACACCTATTACCTTCCCTAATTTTTAGGAGATTTAACCTCCCACGGCCTTGTCATGAGCTCGCGAATAACTCACGCTTAGATTTTGATGGAGGCGCACATAGTAAAAAGTACTGTTTATAGGAGGCTTTTTTGACCTAAGACTTAGCAGTTGGCATACAATTCTCGCATTAATGTTTGGGTACTCTACATAGAAATGGAGTAAACTCTTCATCTCTTCACCTCTAGCTAATAAGCAACAACTCTCCTTATAATCTTCAACGCGGGCTTTCATTAAATATCCGTGTTGTCTAAGTCTTATTTTTCTGAAAGGTTACGTACCAAACTCTAAATCCAACGGACTCCAAGGAGGTGCTTTTCAGGGAGCTCGCTAGAGCCGGCTGTAAAGACATGAGAAATTGAGAATGGCATTCTATGTAATAATCTCCAACTGCAAGGTTGTTGTATAATGCTAATCTTATATATAAGCGTCTACGCCTTCCATTTTACACTACACAATAAGAACACAACCTTCACTACTAACTATTGTACTGAGAATAAAAATGTTCTTGCGCACAACTTTCTTCAAAACCCTGTTTTTCTTCTTCTTTAGGATTCTCTTCAAACAATTTAAGCATGCAAAAGGTCCGCATAGAAGTTTTAGCAATGTGAATGTTGGTCAGAGTAAACATCAGAAGTACCCTTCCCTTGCCAACAGGTCAGACCTGTCAAACAAAACCTTGGTTTTCAATGTGGAAGGAGCTTTGCTGCGATCCTCCTCTATGTTCCCTTACTTCATGCTTGTCGCCTTTGAAGCCGGAAGCGTCTTAAGGGCTCTAGTTCTATTTCTTCTGTATCCTGTTATTTGTTTACTTGGTGTGGAAATGGGTTTAAAGATTATGGTTTTTGCATGCTTTTTTGGGATAAGAAAAGACAACTTTAGAGTTGGAAGAGCAGTTCTGCCCAAATTTTTCTTGGAGGATGTTGGGTTGGAGGCATTTGAGGTGATCAAAAGAGGTGGGAAGAAGGTGGCAGTCAGTGACTTTCCTCAACCAATGATTGAGAGTTTCTTACGAGAGTATTTGGAGATTGACTCTGTTGTTGGGAGAGGGTTAAAGTCATTTCATGGTTATTTTGTGGGGTTTATGAATCAGGGAAAGGAGGAGATGGTTGCTTTGGAGGAACTACTTGCAGACCAAAAGTTACTTAGCCGTGATGTCATTGGCATAACAACCTTCGACAGATCCGCTGAACATCAGTTGTTCTCTTATTGCAAGGTGAGCTATATACGATCTTTTGTCAACGTCTTGATACCCAATAAAAATATTTCAAGAAGTAAATTGAAATAACAGTCATGTCTGACTTAATATCTACATTGCTAAAGTTCTTTCCACTGTGTCAACAGGAGATTTACTTGGTCGGAAGATCAGACAAGAGAAGCTGGCAATGTCTACCTAGAGACAAATACCCACAACCACTTATTTTTCATGACGGCAGGCTCGCAGTAAGACCAACCCCGCTCCCCCTTCTGGCTTTGTTCATGTGGTTACCTTTTGGATTTGCCCTTTCCCTAATCAGAGGCTTTGTTGCTTTGACTCTTCCCTACGATATTTCTGTTCCTCTTTTGTCGTTCTTCGGGCTCCGAGTCGGTATGTCACAGCCTAAAACTAAAAGCTCAAAGGCTCTTTCAGGACAAGATGGTCATGAAAAACCAAAAAAGGGTTTACTTTATGTTTGTAATCATAGGACCTTGCTGGACCCTCTTTACCTGTCTTTCACATTAAAGAAGAATTTCACTGCTGTCACATACAGCCTCAGCAAAGTGTCAGAGATGCTTTCACCAATCAAGACCGTGAGATTGACTCGGAATCGTGATCAAGATGGAAAAATGATGGAACAGTTATTAAGTCAAGGTGATCTTGTGGTTTGCCCAGAGGGGACAACCTGCAGAGAACCATACCTCTTAAGATTTAGCCCTTTGTTCTCAGAGATGAGGGATGATATAATTCCTGTTGCTCTAGAAGCTCATGTAAGTATGTTCTATGGGACAACTGCCGGTGGGCTCAAGTGCTTAGACCCACTTTTCTTCCTCATGAACCCTCTGCCAACTTACACAATCAAAGTGCTGGAAGGGGTATCAGGACTGACCAAAAACCCTGATGACGATAAAAAATCAAGGTTTGACATTGCCAATCATGTACAAAGTGAGATCAGTAAGGCACTAGGATTTGAGTGCACCAGGCTGACGAGAAGAGACAAGTACTTGATTTTGGCCGGTAATGAAGGTATAACTGGTTCAACTAACAAATCCTCAACACTTGAAGGTGCATGCAACGGTAAAGAGTTCGAGAAATTGGACCTTTGATGGACGACATGTTCGTTAGTTTTTGGAGTTTCCAGGCAGAGAATCTATAGCTTCTATTCAATGCCTTCAGCCTTTCCAAACGATTAGGATATACTAGCTATTGAAAAAAAAAATTCTTAGTCATACAGTATTTCTATGTTTTTTATTGATAAGTTGTAACAGAAGTTAGTTTCCTAGAGAAAATTAATACTGCTCCACGATGATTGAGCTGTATATATGTATTGTAGTAAGACTTACACATGGTATAATTAGATGTCTTTATAGCATCAAAAAGCATAAAACTGTTGACTTGTATTTTATGATCAATTAGCTTATACCACATACCAGCATATGAATGTGCCGAGTTTAATTATGTAATAGAGATGATTTATTACTTTAGAATGGAGGGTCGAAGTAAAATAATTCCATCTCGTCCTTAATATGTCAATCCCTTACTTGCATCAATATACACTTTGTAATTCTTATTACATCTTAAGTGATTGTGTTGTGTATCATGCTACTTGCCTTTTTCTTCATGTGCCTATTCCCCCTAATCGTTTACCCCAATGACATGGAATGAATCCTATACTTCAATTGGACTTGAGTTTAAAAAGTGCTTGCCAAAAAGAAATCTTGAATCTTCTCCACATTTGATATGAGTGCCACAATATCATCGATTACACCACCATTTTTACTCGGGGAAAGTAGCATCTTCGTTTAATTCATGATGTTAATCTAAACATAACCAAGAGTTGCAAGTTGGACCATGAGATAATAAAATAGAAACTCAATCTTGATTTCCCGGATTTACATATGTTGCTCTTTTTTTAATCTTTTCCATGTCCCTTCCGGTCAGGTCTTTCACTCTCTCGTTTCTTTTCTTATGTACCACTTCTCCATATATATCACATCATTCTTCTCTCGGTAGGAGAATGATTCGATTCTTTACTATACTTAATGTTATCGAGAAAAAAAAGTGACGAACAATTCAAGGTTTGACTCTGATTGAGGATCGGGAAAGTTAGGATAACGACGTTTGATCTTGATATTTGTAGTTTTTTGTCCTATATCTTTTTGTGCTGAACGTTTTTCTAGGAACTTAAAATGACATACGAGGCCTAATTAATACACTCTTATATTAAATTCCACTTAAACGTTGAGGCTGTAAGTAGTTGTAGTGAGATATGCGTCTTGGCATTATGTCAACCAATACAATTTGACGACTTCATGTTATATACCTAGATAATGAACGAGAATATATAAATTATTCAAGCATTCACGAACTTTTTGGCTTTTACCCAACTTAAATGATTTTTTTAAAAGTTGGATATTAGTTTTAATTTATTACGGGATTATGGAAAAGGCAAAAATTCAGGACAAAAAGCAACTCTCCCCAAAACCAAAAGTGTTCCAGAAAGTTGGGAGAACCGAATTGGTAATCGGCATTTACTTTAACTCGTTACCTTATTAATTTATTTATTGAACGGCATATTTCCAAACCTCTGGAAAAAGTAAAATCAACAGATGCATTTTCTTATACATGATGTAGCATTAAATCAAAAAACAAGGACAAGTGCACTAGGAGTAGGATCGGCTTGTTGTTCTTGTTAATTAATTGACTTTTAGTTAATGTGGAAACAAGTCACTTATTTCTGGAGCAAACACAAATTTCTTCGTTGCTTTGATTATCTAACACCGCAACACCGCCCATTTTGAGAACAAGTATGAAAGAGTGGAACTTTCAAAAAAAAAACTAAGTATGAAAGAGTGGAACTTTCAAAAAAATAAAAACTAAGTATGAAAGAGTGGAAGAAGGTTGACACGTTCTACGTTTTAACGTTTGCTTTAATTGTTTTGTGCCAAAAGTCCAGCTTAGAGGGAGCCTTAAACAAGTCTCAAGCTTTACATACGACTTCAGAGATCGATAAATAAATAAATAAACAAAACACAACTACTAAATGCAACGTGCTCTGTTGCTGACTTCCAGGTTGTGCACTGTCCAATCAAAACGAGTTGCTTTTACTTCAGCCCTTTGTTGACCGACTGAAATGAACTCATCCACTTTTATCACTTGGCACGTATGAGTTGCTTAACACGAAGCGCTTAGGATCAAATATGAAAGTGAATAAATGGAGAAAACACGAGAAATATCTATTTTGCTTTTTATAACTTTGAACAAACTTTTCGACGATTAAATCTTCGTATTTTTATAATGACCTGTATGAAAGTCGAATAATCGGATATTATTATCGTCTTTTTACAATTTTCTTAACGTGGGAACCTCTTAATGAGTTAGAGAATCCGAACATACATATCTTATTTCAACAGAAACAAAAGTCCTTAATCTTGTATATATAACATCTATATTGAGTCTCCCCATCACAGACCAATGCATCTTTGGACCACATCAATTTTTTTTGCTAGACTTCGTCTCATTAAATCATATTCTTTATCGGGTTACTTTATTATTTTTATCTGGATCAAATTCGATTCGTTTAACCGTAAATTTATTAAAATCATGAAAACGTAATTAATTGTTGTCCAACCTTAGCAAAATTACTAATATTCTCCCTCTTGGACAATAATTAATTATAATAGTTGTAGCAATTATAAAACTAGCACAACAATGGTTAAGTTAAATCATTGTATAGGTCAACCAAGTTTTAAAAACCATTTGATCCAAAAATAACGAAAGTCTATCATTTCGTCCCGTAAGGCTTTCAATATCGAAAATATCAAATGCATGTATAGTGTGTGACATAGATCTAATACAATCACACATATATAATACATCACTAACATGAATGAGAAAATGGAGTGTGACAAACTAAGATGATATTTGTATGATCTGAAATGTATCATCTTTCCGTTTGTAGGTCTCAATTTCCCTTAACTTTAGCTAAACTACAATAGAAAAATATGTTTTCTCTCACTGAACGCAAAACTACAATAGAGAAAACCCTTATAGGATTAAACATTTATATCCTCCTATGTCATATCAAATTTATGGATTTATATTGTAGCACCCCACTCTCACAAAACATGTACCCGATATCTTGAGTGATATCCGGGCTCGTGTCCCACGAGGGTAGCATGCTAGCACACTTAGTCAGTAAAATCTCATTACAAAAATTTTATTTTATTTTATTTTATTTTCATTACCAAATTATGCACACTTTTGCAGAAAATCAACAATCAAATCGAGCCCGTTTTATTCATAAACTTTTTCAATCACATTTAAAATAATTGGACTCCAGATCAATTTCATTTACAGACTTTTCCATTTTGGAAAGTTATTACAAAATAGAATTGATCAATACATATGATACAAAATTTCAAAATACATTCTTTCATACAAAAATTAATGAAAATAATTATGCAGACGCGAACTGATCCCGATCTCTACCTCTTACTCGAATGCAGTGGCTAGACTCCAATCTGATTAACTGGAGGTCTTTTCTAAACCTAAAAAATATTGCAAATTTTAGGTGAGTTTTGCAAACTCAGTGAGTGACCATCCTTGATGGCTCACTCAATCACATAATACATATTACATTCAGCAGTCATTCAAACGATTTAAATCATGCAAATCATATGCATATGCAGTGCTCATGAGACTCACTTTCAGTTATTACTTTATTGTAACCGAGTGCCTATAACTGTCCCGTATCTATTGTAAATACTGGGCTCATTAATAACTATCCCGTATTCGTTAGGAATATCGGGCTCATTTTACATAGTGAGCCTTTGGCTCTTAATCATTTTTTGAGCTCTAGGTTCTTTTTCACTGTTTGAGCTTTAAGTTTTTTTTCGGTGGCTACTCCGATCACAACTGCCTTTATCTTTCATGCATTCATGTAATGAAATGTATCAATCACATATGATCAGTTATTCATTTTCACTTATCATCGGACCTTAGTCCGGTATTCAACATTAAAGTTGAGAATCACTTGTCATTCATATGCGGAAGTTTAACAATCAAATCATGTATCACTTATTTCATCAAATTCACATACAAGTAGCACTTCGATATCTTCACGTTTAGCAAACTCCTCGGACATTCATTGTCCGGAATCAGAATAATCACATTCACATCTCATTCATAATCACAAAATTCATAATATAAACAAACAAACAATAAAGTAAGACCATCTAGGTCTACTCACAGTACGCTCTAGATTAGCATTTGCTTCCAATTCTATAAACGTCTGAATACGGACGTTTATCCTACACATCTAAATTATGCAATATACACATTGCACATAAACATTAATAACTTTGCACAATTATAAGCATTTATTTATGCATAAATGTGTATACAAAATAAGTACAATGCATGCTTAGTGACAATCCCGGGTGTATTTTCAAATTTGACACTATATCCATTTTTGCATTTTATAACTCAATTACTCGTCAGTTCGTTTGTAGCATTATTTGCTCTCACAAATAACAATTTCTCATTCACTTTAACTTGATACACTTTACTCCTCTTCTTTGAATCATAACTTCAATCATATGAATGTCTTTATTCCCAAACAAACTCATACCTTTGGTACTTTGATATCAACAAGTCATTCATTAATGTTATTCCAACATTATAAGATCACACCTTATCCAAACTCTCATTTCTTCTTATAAATTCTCCAAAATTTCAGAGCTTCAAGTCTATTTTCTATGATAAATTAGACAACACAAACGAAGTAATTTGGCAACACTTTCTTCTAGAACAATGTTCCCATTGTCTTAAGTTTCTAATGATACTAAAATCATTTAATTTGGTTCAGTATTTTGAAAGTTATACTCCAAATATTTTCGGACTATTCTCATTTTATAACGGTACATTATACTCGATGTTCATCCAGAAATTAAAAGTCTTAGAGACTATATCTAAATTCTACTTCTTCATGTAATTTGTATCCCTATTTCTGTAGTTTACTCCAAATCAAAACTCATCTCATTTGGATGACTACAAAATAAGATATAACCGGAATACCCAAATATGTTCAGTGAAATCATATCAGTTCATACTATTCCAACAGATTCCCTTACTTTTGTTTAATTAAAATTTTTGACATCAATTCATAATGCTACCAATTTTTTATTAGAGATAGAAAAATTTGTCAAAAAGCTATAGCTTTAAAAATCAGGTCATTTGGAGGTCGGACAACAAAGTTAAGGCCAAAACAATCAAACATGTTCGAAGCTAGAAAATCCTTCGGTTGCGCTCACAAGGAGTGGAGTTGCGATTGCAAGGTTCCAAGTTGTGATCGCAAGGGATGAAAGTGCGATCACAAGAGGGTTGCACTCACAAAGAAGAAATGTGCGATCAGAAGGGATAACGTTGCGATCGCAAGGGAAGCAGTTCCGCAGAAACCTCCTATACAACATCACTAACTTCAAATGATCATAACTTTCAACTCCTATATCCAAAAATTTCATGATATATGCCGTTCGAAAGCTAAAAGAAGGATCTACAACTTTTATGAAGACAAGTTTATCAAAATATTCCTAGATCAATACAGTTTTTTCCTTGATATCAAAACACAAAATATACATTCATCCAACAATATACTACACCCAGTTCTCAATTTCATGTCAAATTTTGGGACTCTTAATGATATAATTTAAATTCGATGTCTTATGAAAAATGTATCCACATGTCCCTAGTTTAATCCAAACTAAGAATCATCTCATTTGGATAACTATAAAAAAAGTTATGGCTAAAACACATATGCATACTTAGATATCATGTTGCTGCTACATTTTTCAGATCAACCACTAATTTTGTTTCCAAATCTTACCCTATCATAACTCATACAAAGATCAACTTTTCTACTCCATCTTCTCCTCATTTTCAACTCCATTTCAACTCATTTCTACACTCATCCATTAACACAAGCAGGTTATAAACGCATTTCTATGCTCATCCACTTCCAATTTTCATTAAAACACCCCTTTAACAAATCATAAATTATCACTCATCATGTACACAAAAACAAAACATGGATCTATCCACATTTCTCATCCACGTTTTTGCATATACTCATTCTCAATTTATGAACATTTAACTTCTAACTACCATCAAATCATGTTTCCTTCATCAAATCAAGAAAAGTTCATGCTTATACTTACTTGTTAGCTTTATTTTCTTCAAATCACCATGAAACCCTAGCTCCTCCATATACACGATCATCATTGTTTGAAGGGGGAAATAGATTGGGTCTTTTAATAGCAAGGTGGAGATAGTAAAGTATTTAAGTGGCTAGTGATGGAGGGAAGAAAGATTAAACCTTATGGGCTGGAGAAGAAAGCATCGTGAGTGAAGAAGAAGAATGGAGAAGATAAAGAAATGAAGAAGGTGGAAAAGTAAGCAAGTGCCGTTTTTAGCAAGTGAAAGACCAAGATATGGTCTTTCACTTTATAAAAATGTGATTCAATAAGAGGTGTGGTAAGTGACACATGTTACTTGCCATATGTCACTTTCTCATTGTTCCAATTGGTCCACTATAATAACTAGTCTATTTTGTCTCCAATTTCTAATTCAATTGGCTCCCAATCTTCAATGGCACTTGTCATTAAATCTCAAAGTCATCTATCAAAATTTCCATTGCCATTGGACAGTAATTTCTACCACCATTTAACAATTATTTTTGCCACTTGTCAATTTTCCTAGTCCAAAAAAACTCAAATTTTCAGAAATTATCGTAAATTCACCAAAAATTCTACATCACTAAATATACCCTCCAAATTAAATTTTCAATACATAACAACCACAATTCTCAATAAAATCACATTTATAATCAATTAGAACCGGCAATTGTCAATGGATGCATGTACAGTCATTTTGATGTGTGCAAAAATTCAAATTCATATATGTGTATGCTAACATTATGCATGTGCATGAAATGCATTTTCCTAATCTCTCATTGCTATTTTCTCAATTATAGAAATCTAGGGTTCTAACTCTTAGTGTGGGAACGGGATGTAACATTTCTCCTCTCCTTAATAAATTTCGTCATCGAAATTAATATCTGATTGATCAATAAGGCAGGGGTATTATTTCCTCATATGCTCCTCCGTTTCCTATATAACTTCATCACTCGAATACTTTCTTCCAAATGACCACAGTCGATAAACTCAATCAATCCTTCAATAACTTATTCAGATATCACACTATCTTAACTGTTTCCTTAATATGTTTCAGATTACTCATAATTTCACTTATCAATAGTATCTCGAATCAATTATGGCCTTTAACCATATTTAGGCCCTCTTCCTTCCAATGTAAAGGCAAATGACTCTTTTTGTCATATAACGCCTCATACAGTATTCTGATGATATCACTATAATTGATTGATATGCTTAATTTTAATTTAAAACTATATATTGATCTCATGTTCCTATGAACTCCAAAATGTAAGCTTTAAGAATATCTCCAACAGTTAAAACTGTTGGCAACTCATTTATATATACAGTCACTTGGTTCTATATCCTTAGCTGTTAATTGCTGTTTCGACGTATCCCTAATAGGATGTATAGCTTAGGTCACCATTTTTACTTTATCCAAAAATCTTTTTCGTAATCATCTATATCGAGTACACATACTTCTCATTTCAATCCCAAAGTAACATTTTTCCTATTCGGACTCAAAATTCATATTCATTTTCAATTCCTTAATAAGATTCACAATTCTGGATCCTCAATTTGGGCTTTGCTAATCTTTTCATTCAAACTAATTTTAAATTTCAATGCAGCTAATAATACTTCAATTTTCCCCAAAATTCATCTCGACATTCTATTGTTTTTATTGCATTAGGTTTTGTAACCTCAAAATCTAAATTTGTGATACATTGTTATTGAATTTTCTGTTCAATGCATCAAATTACAGCACTAGCTTTATTGGGAGATACTCATTTGTACATCAAGATCTTCCAGTAACTCTATTCATTGTCTCGGTCTTGTATTTAATTCTTTCAAACTCAATAATTGGCTCAAATTTAAGTGATCGGTAGAAAATCATAAATGTCTTGGTACATATAATGTCTCCAAACTCTCAAATCAGTTACTGTAGCAGCAAGTTTCTAAATCATTTATCAACAATCAGTTTATGAGACTTAAGCTGCCTCTATGCATACGAATTCACTTGACTATGCTGCATTAAATTTCAACTTAATTTTTTATGTAAAACTTCATTATATACCGCAAAAATCTCCAAATCGAAGCGATATAATTAACATCAGTGTTATAATTCCTTATAATTATGTTTACATTCATCACTCATAAGGTTTACATATTCTTCCCTCTGAAATTTTTGTCAAAGGACTAAGATCAGTAAAAATTCCCTGACAGTCTCTATTGGTGTCCAATTTCTAACTAATTTTAGAAAATTTTGGATCTCTTATACATTCCTTATAGTTTCTCACTTCATCATTACCTTGACTTTCTTTAAGTCTCCCAATAAACCATGTTCAGATATTATACAACCCACATTTTATTTGATC
>JANIHZ010000004.1:10419428-10458550 GCA_027478365.1 Erythroxylum rufum | reverse complement strand
TCGGTTAAGGTTAAGATTGATATTGGATTAGGATAATTTTTGTGGTATTGATTTTTGCTTGATTGAATGCATATTTAATCTTAATTTAGCTTGATCACCTAGATTAAGACCTTAGATAATTAAATTCCACAACCAATGGGATTTAATTTGTCAGAAAATTAATCAAGCAACATACTTGAGACTAAAGTGTAGACCAACCTTAGGATCTTGTGTAAGGATACCTAGAATTAACGAGCTTAATTTTAGGCTTCTTGTATTTAACGCCTTTTATTCCGAATAATCTATGGACCAAGTAGTGACTCGGATTTAGAAGAGAAGGAATTTCCATGAACATTGGGTTTGACTTGTTTAAGTGAAGTATTTCCTAAATCAATCCACCATTGTAATTTTATTTTAGTGTCCAATCCAATTGAAATATGATACCTTAACTGATTTTTGACATTTGATTAAATCTAGTCGTTTTAATTCAAACCTTGCAATTTTCATAATAACTTAATTTGCTTACTTTATTTTATTTTAATTTAAAATCAATCAATTCTTGATCGCCTGAGTAATTTTTCATCATTTAATTTAATTGTCTTACGTGTTGGAAATTTTCCCTTGGGTATGATATCCGGTTCTTACCGTTTTATATTACTTGTCAACGGGATGCACTTGCTTTTAGTTGGTCTAGATAGAATTTAATTATTTTGTTTAGACCGCAACAATGGTTAGGTTTTAGGCTAGGTTGAGACTGGGCAGCTTGAGCTCAAAGTCGGCCAGAGGCTCGATCAACTTAGACCTGGCCATTTTACTTTAGGTCGAGTCTAGCTCGAGCCCAGTTGCCAATGTCAAATTATAAGGAACCATTTGACCTTTTGAATCCTTTGGGTTAACCAATTCTTGCAAGTTTGCTTATTAAACTTGCTTGGTCGTTGGTTTAATCAGAAGAAGGAATCCTGCATATTTTCAATTGGATGATAATTAGGAGTGAGATGTTGGATTAATATTGGAAATTTAGTCCATCATGAATGAGAAATGACACTACCAACCTTAGCTTTGGGGTTAAATCCATTTCGACATGATGAGCATTAAAGCATCTTATTAATGGTCTATGAGCTATCTCGTTGTTGAACTATAGGAATGCCTTATTCCTGTCACCAATTTTACATGATAATCTTTCTTCCATAGTTCCTCTCAACTTCAAAATCTGCTTAAAAACTAGGAGTGAGTGGAATTAGATGGAATGGCCCATAAAGAACTACCTTTTAGGACGTAACTATAGATCCACTTAATCCACAATGAATCTTTCTCCAAAATTATATATCGAAGTTTCTTTAAAATTAAGACCTTCTTAGTCGTGTTGACTGAAATGATACCTAAACCCCCCATTTTCTTTAGGATTATGTATGTATGAACATTTCACTTTTATATACCTGCTATCTGAAGATTGATTTCCTATAGAAAATTCCTTAATATCTTCTCCATAACTTTGATAAATCACTTGGATAAAAACACACTAGAAGACTGGTAAATATGTTTAGAACTAAGAAAAAATTTGAATAATTGAGCCTCCCTCTAAAGGATAAAAATTTATTAGTCAAAGTTTAATATGAATTTGTTCCACCAACGGATAACATTCACTAAAATGAATCCTTCTAGTAGTTATAGGAAATCAAAGGTAGGTTAGTAGGGCCTGTTTCCTTATCATCCCTGTGATGATAGCTATACCCTCTTCCATTTTTTCAGCACTTCTGTTATCAAAGGAAAACCCCTTTAATTTCTTACACTCAAGTGGATTCATTGGGTGAATACCTCCATATATAAGATGAAAATGTATAGGGAAATCAAATCACCTTGTCTTAGACCCCCTTGCTTTTTTAAAAGAT
Source organism: Erythroxylum rufum (assembly GCA_027478365.1). NCBI lineage: Eukaryota > Viridiplantae > Streptophyta > Magnoliopsida > Malpighiales > Erythroxylaceae > Erythroxylum > Erythroxylum rufum. The sequence continues at coordinate 10,456,682 of JANIHZ010000004.1, read as the reverse complement.
CAATAGGACCCTATTAATAAAAGTTGAGTAGGGAGGAGTGATTGAGGTTTAGTTGCGTGTAAGTTTTAATTATTAACCCTCGATAATCTACAAGCACTTGGTTCATTAGCGTAGGACCAAAGGTGTTGATCCCATAAGGGGGGAGCTAATCTAATCCTAAAATCTAAGGCCAGAAACAAATAACAAAAATTCAAGATGCAACGAAACTAATACAAAAATTTAATTCAATCAATCAACTTAAGAATCAAACATGAAAATAGTAATTATTAAGCAATTTGAACACACCCAAGAATCAACCGAAAGAAATTACCAATTGAGAGAAAGGGAGTTTTACCTATCTTTAATGTTAACCTAACTAATAATGAATTATTAGATTGTTGGTTATAGACTATCCTAGGTTCATTACTCTCTCTCGAGGTATAAGCATTAACTCTAAGTCATAAACCCTAATAAAATTATGGAGGTTGCAATCTCTCAATTCACAACCTATCCAAAACCCTAATTAGTTCTAACGTTCTCTAATTTTGATTTCCATTAAATCACCTAAGTCTCATTAGTCCAATTTCATTGTTTTTCATTCATTCACTCTCTTAGTTTATTATCAAATTATGCAATCATAGAATCAAACCACAACAATATCCAATAAACACATAAGCAATTAGATTTTTATTAATTTAAGAATAAAATTCCAAAGGTGAGTTTAGAACATCCTCGATATTCTAGATCCTATCATCAACTGTTCAATCCATTTCTATGCAAAAATAAAACTGAAAAAATAGTTAAAACCATCTAAAATGGATGACGGGAGGCAGCAACGTCGAGAAACCTCCTAATCTGGGAAGTACTTCAAGTCAACTTCTTCTCCTCTTCTCTTCCTCTATCTCTAGATGATCTCTACTAAAGATCCGTTTCTTTGCCTCTTCTTGTTCTTTTCATATCCTCTTATGTTTTGGGTAACCCTAAGGTTTTTATGGGGTCCAAAAGGTGTAAAAAATCCCTCAAAACTTGACATTCATAAGTGTCTCTACATTTGTCCGATGCAGGACATGATCGTGGCTTACATATGAGCCTTCTATCACAATCGTGGCTTGCAGGCCATGATTGTGGGCCATATTTGGAGCTTCAATCATGATTATGGCCTGACATGCTATGATCGTGGGTCATTGTTTTGGCCCGAATGTCTTCGAAACTCCTCTGTTCTTTGATGTTGACCCTGAAACACTAGCAAACACATCAAGGTACCTAAAAAAATAATATTTAAACTTAAATAATTGTACTAACCCGTAAAACAATTAAAACATAAATAATTAACAAACTAACACAATTCTAACCTAAACACATAATAAATGATTGAACCAACAACTAAACACATATCAAACTATGCCATAAAATATGATATAATTTACACTTATCAACATCCCCACACTTAAACGTTTGCTTGTCCTCAAGCAAACAAAAAAACAAATAATACAAAAGCGCAAAACACACAATGCAATAATGAGATAATGAATTCAACTTTATGAAACAAGTTTAATTCTAAACACAATCATTCAAGTTATTCAAAATTATTTACATGAAAAATTCGCATCTAGGAACTTTGGACTAAATATACATATTAACCTAGACCCAAATGTTAAGTTATTCACCCTTTTCAATTGTACACACACATTAATAATTATTTGGTCATTCAAACTCTATAACTACTCTTAAGTACGTTTTCATGAAAAGTTAAGCTACTTACAATTTAGATAAGTTTTACTAGAAAACTTTTTTTAACTTTTAATGGACATGGACCTAGTCTTTTTACACATAGGTAAACAATGGTGATGAATGTCAATCAGGTTACTTGACTAAGTCATGCTTTTGTTAAGCTGCTTGGTTGGAATGTCATTATAGCCTTTTGATGCGAAGGCACAAATTTGTGATGCATATCGATCCGGTTACTCGGCTGCATCACATTCTCAACTATCTACTAGCTCTATTCATAACCTGAAGGCTAGGAAAATAGTTACTTATTTAAATTTTACAAAAAATTTTATTTAATTATTATTTAATGCCTACCTTATTGCTTTAGCTACTCATTTTCATGAAAAAATACTAACAAAGCTACTTTAGTCAAAAGACCTAAAATTATGAATGAATGTATAGGTGATAAACTAACACTAAATCCTAGTTAACTTGCATATTTAGCCGAAGAACCTAGATCAATAATTTCAAGAGCTAATGACTGTTCACAACCTAATAGATTATGTTCAAAATTAAATCAGTTTCATTCCATCCAAGCCATCGACACATTCACACAATTCATAATATGCTACTTAACAAACTATCATACAATATGCAAAATTCACACTAAGAAAAAACACATAACCTCCCCACACTTGAACAATACATCGTCCTCAATGTGAGAAGGAGACAAACAAACACACATGGAAAGAAGTAACATAAAATAAAACAAAAATAAAGACTAAATTTAAAAGAAAAGGGCTAGAAATGAAGCCTGATGGAGGTGATGATGGTAAGGGATTGAGAGCAAATCTGCTGGATTCCTGAGATTGTTGTTTTATCTTGGAATTGCTTAAAGAGAGTGAGAGAATTAGTGATAGCACTATCTCCTTTTGCACTATAAAATGACATTTCTCTCAATTTAGCACCAAGTGTGACTCTTCACATCTTTGAAGGACTCTGTCCAAATTGGTTAAACACGCTTCAAAAGAGTCTCCAAAAATTGAAAAATCATCCATGAACACCTTCATTATATCTTCGATCATATCGACAAAGATAGACATCATACATCTTTGAAATGTATCCGGGGCATTGCATAGTCTGAAAGGAATCCATATGCATACAAATGTACCATAAGGGTAAGTGAATGTGGTCTTTTCTTGATCATCAGGGTAGATAAAAATGTGATTGTATCCCTAATATCCATCTAAGAAGTAATAAAACGAATGACCAACCACTTTTTCTATCATCTAGTTTATGAATGGGAAAGGAAAATGATCTTTCTTAGTCACTAAGTTGAGTTTGCGATAATATATGCACACTCTCCATCCTATGATTGTTTTTGTTGAAATTACTTGCCCACTCTCTCTTTCTATTACCACGATTCAACCCTTTTTAGGTACACTTTGTATTGGACTGAGCCATTCATTATCAGAGAGGGGATAAATTATCCCTCCATCTAAGAGTTTGATTATTTCCTTCTTGATCACTTCCTTTATTTTAGGGTTCAACCTTTGTTGACGCTCCCTTGTTTTTAGGTAGATCACTATTCTACATCCTTCCTTGAGGTTTATTCAGTGCATGCAAACATTTGGCCTTATACCTCGAATATCAGAAATCTGTCATCCGATGGCTTTCATTCACTTTCTCACAATTGCTACTACCTTACTTTCTTGTTTCTTATTCAATTGATTGGAGATGATTATCGTTAACGTTTGACCTTCTCTTAGAAAGGTATATTTGAGATGTGTAGGTAAGGTTAAGCTCTAATATGGGTGGATTTTCTATGGATGGTGGTATGGGTGCTTCAGTTCGAACTACTTTATCTTGATGCATTTAAACATCTGACCCCTCCATCTCACCATCTCCTTTAGACTCAAGTTTCTCATATCTATTATTTGTCTTTGTTGCCACTGATTGTACTTCTACGATGCAACTCTCAACTTGTTCTTGTATATTTTGATCCATAATTTCAACCTTCATGCACACGCTGCTTGCTGTTGGGTTCTCTAAAGCCTTATTCATATTGAATTTGATATAATCTTTGCCTATTCGAAGTGTTAATTTCCTTTCATGAACGTCAATTATGGCTTTCCCTATATTCATAAATGGGCAACCAATGATTAGTGGACAGTTCTTATTTTCTTCAAAATCGAGAACCACAAAATTTACAAGAATAATGAACTTGTCCACTTGTATCAGAATGTCTTCTCTATTCCAAACGGTCTTTTAATAGATTGATCAGCCAACTAAATTAACATCGATGTTAGCTTGACCTGACCTAGCCCCAACATCTTAAATATTGATAGAGGTATAAGATTAATATTTTCTCCTAAGTCACACAAGCACTTTTTGAATTCAAATTCACCAACCACATAGGGTATTGTAAAACTCCCTGGATCTTTCAATTTGGATGCCAGCTGGTTGGCGACTATGGAACTGCAGGTGCCAGTTAGAGCTACCATTTGATTATCTTCCCAAGTACACTTTTTTGATAATATGTCCTTAAAAAATTTTACATATTTAGGCATATGTTCCAAAGCCTCTACAAATGATAGATTTATCTATAATGTCTCTAATTTCTCAACGAATTTTGCAAATTGCGCATACAGCTTCTTCTTTTGTAATCAATGAGGAAAAAGAATCTTGGGTTGATATGGTAGAGGAGTGATATAAGGAGGGTATTTGCTCACATTCGCTTCTTTCCCTTTTTCTTGATATTTCTCAACAGGAGGGAAGGGAACCTCTATTATCTTTGTGGGTGGTTCAAATTCCTTCCCACTTCGAAGTGTAATAGCCTTTAGTTGCTCCCTCGGTTTTGTTCCCAAAGTGCTAAGAAGAATTCCTACATTTCGCATAAAGAAAATTTTTTGACAATTAGTTTACTTGGACCTCTAGTTTTGGATTGAACAAGCATCATTCTTTGTTACTTGTTCGAATATGCCTTTCTGACTCTTTTATACATTGTCTAGGGTTCCAAGCTTGTCTAAAATTTTGTCCAGTTTGGATTCCATTGAACTCGATTTATCTTACTATAAATCTGGTGTTCCTTGAGGTCTAAACTGTCCTCCAGCATTATTCGTCCAAGAGAAGTTAGGGTAATTCTTCCAACAAGTGTTGTATGTGTTAGAGTAGGGATTATTTCCCCTTCCTCGTCTATATTGAGTTCCTATATAACTAACTTGCTGCAGATTGTTATCCTTCATCAAAAAGCAATCCATCGTATCATGGTCTATCTGTCCATAGAGTTCACACTTTAGTTGCACAACTTTTACCGAAGCTAAGGACGAAGCTTTCATGTTGTTGAGCGATCGAGTTAAGTTGTCAATTTTCTCCTGCATCTCCATCATTTGATTAACAGTTATAACTCCTATTTATTCTCGGAAGGTAGTGGGTTATCTATTCTGCTCGTTCGTCCACTGGTAGCTATTACTTGCCATTTCCTCTGTCAAATCTTCTTATTCATCTACCGTCTTTCTCATTAGTGATCCTCCTGAAGCTGCATCAATCATGCCTCTCGTATATAGGGTTACTTCATTATAGAATGTTTGCAATAAGAACTCCTTAGGTAAGTTATGGTTTAGGTATTTTCGTTGCAAGTCTTTATATCGTTCCCATTCTTCATAGATCGATTCTCGTCACTTTGCTAGAAGTTCGTAATCTCTTTGATAATTTTCGTAGTCTTAGTAAAGGGAAAATATAAGTTATGATTTAGGCATTTTCGTTGCAAGCCTTTATATCGTTCTCATTCTTCATTGATTGATTCCCCGTCACTTTGCTAGAAGTTGGTAATCTCTTTGATAATTTTCGTAGTCTTAGTAAGGGGAAAATATTTTTCTAAAAAGGCACGAACTAGTTGATCATAAGTGGTGACATTGGTTGGGTTGAGGGAGTGGTACCAAGCCTTTGCTCTATCTCTTAGGATAAAAGGGAAAAACCTAATTCTTACTGCATCCTCTGACATCTGATGGTACCAAAAGGTATCGCAATTTTCAAGGAAATTTATTATATGTGCATTGGGATCTTCATTCGTTAGTCCATAGAATTGCACATTCTGTTGAAGCATATTTAGGAGGGCTGGTTTAATTTCAAAAGAGGCTGCTTGTATGGGTGGCCTAGCTACTCCTTGGTTAACCGCATTGAACCATGGTCTCATGAAATCCATAAGGGTTCTTTCTTAACGTCCTTGGTTCGCTCTGTGATCCAAATCTTGCTGAAATTCCTCGGCCATTATTGCTTTTGCGATTTCTTCTTCTTCTTCGTGTCGAGCTTTCCTAATTGATAGTTCTAATCAAGTGATATCTAGCTTTAAGGTTTTAGCTGCATGACTTGAACTTCTCATAACTCTTTTGTTCATGCAAGAGCACAGATTTAGAAATAGAAAGAAAGAAAAAACGAAAACTAAAAACTAACTAAAATGCCTTAGATTAAAGAACTAATCTAATCGCCTCCCCAGTAATTGCGCAAAAAAAGTGATTGGGGTTTAGTTGTGTGTAAGTTTTAATTATTAACCCTTGATAATCCACAAGTGCATGGTTCGTTAGCGTAGTACCAAAGGTGTGGATCCTAGGAGGAGGGAACTAATCTAAGGCCAAAAATAAATAATAATAATTCAAGATGCAAGGAAACTAATACGAGAATTTAATTCAATCAATCAAATTAAGAATCAAACATGAAAATACTAATTATTAAGCCATTTGAAACACACCCAAGAAATAACCAAAGAAAATTACTAATTGAGAGAAAGGAAATTTTACCTATCCTTAATACTAACCTAACTAATTATGAATTATTAGATTGTTGGTTCTAGACTATCCTAGGGTTGATTACTCTCTCTTAAGTTATAACCATTAACCCTAAATCATAAACCCTAATTAGATTATGAAATTGCAATCTCTCAATTCACAACCTAGCCAAAACCCTGATTAGTTCTGAAGTTCTCTAATAAGCTATTGAAAACCTATACAAGATCTCTCTCCCTATAAATTATCAATCTGATTTAATTCTGGTTTTTATTAAATCACCTAACTCTCATTAGTCCAATTTAATCATTTTTCATTCGATGCACCCTATCAGTTTATTATCGAATTATGTAATAGAAAAATCAAACCACAACAATATCCAATTAACACATAAACAATCAGATTCTCATTAATTCAAGAATAAAATTCCAAATGTGAGTTTAGAACATCCTCGACATTCTAGATCCTATCATTAATTGTTCAATCCAATTCTATGCAATAATAAAAATGAAAAGAACAGGAAATAAAATCTAAAATGGATGACAGGAGGCAGCGACGTCGAGAAACCTCCTGATCCGGGAAGTGCTTTAAGTCAGCTTCTTCTCCTCTTCTCTCGTCCTTCTTCTCTTCCTCTACCTCTCAATCATCTCTCTCTAGGGTTTCTCAACATGGCTTATGCAAAAGCTCTTTTCTCTTCCTCTTTTTGTTCTTTTTAAATCTTCTTGTGTTTTGGATAACCCTAATGTTTTTTTGAGGTCCGAAAGGTCCAAAAAATTTCTCGAAACTTGACATTTATGAGTGCCTGCACTTCTGCCCGATGTAAGCCATGATCATGGATCACATACATTTGAGCCTTCTGTCATGATCATCGCATGCAGGCCACAATTGTGGGCCATTCCCTGGGCTTCTGTCACGATCGTGGCGTGTAGGCCCCGATCGTGGGCCAAATCTAAAGCTTCTATCATACCATGATCGTGGGCTGTTATTTCAACCCGAATGTCTCCGAAACACTTCCATTCTTTGATGTTGACCCTAAAATACTAGCAAACGCGTCAAAGTACTTTTAAAATATAATATTAAGCTCAATGACTTATACTAACTCATAAAATACTTAAACATAAATAATTAACAAACTAACACAATTCTAATCTAAGCACATACTAAATAATTAAATTAGTGGCTAAACACATATTAAACTATGCCCTAAAATAGGATGAAATTTACACTTATCAATATATTACACTGAAATTGGACACATAACTTAGCACCAACTAGTAAAATATATATAAAGAAAATGGAATTCATAAATCATAAATCTTGAAGCTATTCAAGCCTAGTCAAGCTACACTCAATTTCAACAACAAAATATTGTTAATTTTTCAAGTTTCTTATGCAATATATAACTAAAAACTTTTACCACAAACTTAATTCAATACTGCAACAATTAGATTTCAAGTTAGTCATTCTAGGAGGCATCATGTAATAGGTTATGGGAAATGGCTTTGCTATTCTTGGTTTGTATGTTATTATAATGTTGTGGCAAGAAGGATGCCTATTGTATAGAATCCAAATGATGGTCGAAGAAGGTTATGGTGTCAAGAAACAACTAAAAAGATGTAGTTTGTTTCCTATGTTATTTCTTATGTATTTGCTAAAGATCCATCATCTGTTAAACATATAGGGAAGAATTTGTTGCAATCTCCAGTATTAGATTTATGCTTTATAAATAAGATGGAAACAAGAAAATAGAACTAAAAACTTTCCATGTATGCAAGAATTTCATAGTAGGAAGCTATTCGACAATTTTTATAGCAAATTGGCAATATGATGAAGAGAATTACATAACTCAAAATGTGAAAATTGGTACATTTGTTTCTTATTATATAAACACATATTATAGAACTTAGTTTAGGGAACATATGAATCTCAATATGATAACTAGAGAACTCAAGAATCATAGTACAAAAAGAAAATGAAGGTAAACTAGAGCGTGATTTGTGAGACCAGAGGAGAGAAGAGAATTCGTAGCTTTACTCCTTTCCCATTTGCATTTGCATTTTGCAATTTTCTCACCAAAATGTCTATCAATTTTGATGTTACATGTCAAATCATTTCACTAAATTTAAAACATATTGTTGCCAACTTAATTAAATTAGGAATGATCTTATGATTATTAAATATCAACAGTTTATTATAGTGAACTTTGGATTGTAAAACTAAAGAATTGGTTGAATCTAATTTAACTTTCCTTTACATAAAGCTATTACAAACTAGACCTTTTTGTTTAGAAATGCAAAAGGAATATTAGCGGGTCATTTGTTTCTCTTTTTTCTTTCGTTTCTATTGCCATTTTTGTAAAATGAAAAACAATTCACTAAAACATGTTTGTTTAAGTCTGATGCAATTTTTTATTTTTGAAAATAAAAAAATCATAACAGTTTTATGGAAATAAGAAAATAACATTTCTTTATATTTTGACAAAATGTTTTCTTAAATAAAAATAATAAATCCCTATTTTCATATCTTTATTATCGTCTTTAGCAAACTCATTTTTGAAACCTTCTACTCATCTTTTTTACATCTATTTTATTGTCCCAAACTCCTCTCTTCCCTATCATCTATTTCTTTTTTTCTTTTGGACTATTGCCTTAGAACATGCAGCCTCACTAACTGGAGTGATTATTGAGAAGTTGTAAGTGGTTTCAATAGCGGCCCACATGTTAAGCATTTTCCAACTAGAGTGGCTATTAGGTGCAGAAAATGACTGATTTTGAACTCAGTGGATTGGCGTAGGTGGTACATACCTTCGTCGCTTAACCAATTGGTCGGAGGTTCGATCCTTAAGAATGTAGCAAACTCCTGCCCAGCGATAGTCCTCCTCGATTTAAGATGTTCCAACCATGGAGGGATTAGTTTTGGATTAATCCTTTTTTTAATGACTAATTTTGGGTTTTTACAAGGTGAGTTTTCAAAAACTCTTAATTTGTTATTTCTTTTCTTTCAAAATAATGGTAGATTTGTTATATATTTGAGTGCATGTAGAATAGTGGATCACATTTTGAATACCTGCTTACTGTTATTGTATAATACCTAGTTAGCTGCTTCAGATAATGTTTTAGGTTTTTCTTCTTGTTGAAGGAATTAATGTATGCTTTTCAAGATTTTTCAAAGCTCTTTTTAGTAAGTTATGAAGGGAAGTTAATGTCCATGTGCTTGCCTCATTGGAATGAACACTGTGTCGAGATTTTATTCACCTCTAGGTTTTTCTTTTCCTTTACCTGCACTGTGCATTTGAATTTGTCTTCCAAGTTCCAAACTTTAAGACTTTGATGGGTAGTCCTATAATTTTTCACTTTTATGATTTAAATGATTGTTATTTATTCTCAGGAATTTACATCATCAACCTTGGCAAAACTTAGGAAAATCTTCAGCTAGTTGTTAGAGTCATTGTTGCTATTGAGAACTCTCAGGACATTATTGTTAAGCCTGCGCGGCCCTATGGTCAGAGGGTTGTCTTGAAGTTTGCTTAATAAACAGGTGCCCATGCAATTCCTGAAAGGCACATGCCTGATACATTTACCAACTAGCTCCAAACATCATTCAGTGAGCCACACCTTTTAATCCTCACTAATACAAGGACTGACAACCAGGTAAATCCATCTACATAATTAATATGAGCTCATACTTTTCTATTTTTAGTTATTTCTTGGATGACCAATGTTATGTTTTAATATGCAAATCTTGTAGCCTATCAAAGAAGCTTCCCTTGGAAACATTCCCACCATTGCTTTCCGTGATCCTGATTCTCCCATGGGGTATGTGGACATTGGTATCCCTGCCAGCAACAAAGGAAAACATAGCATTGGATGTTTGTTTTGGCTGTTAGCAAGGCTGGTACTTCAAATGCGGGGTACTATTCCACAAGGGCATAAGTGGGATGCCATGGTAAGAAAAACTATTTAGAAAGCAATTCATGTATTTGTTTGTGTGTGTTTAACACATCCTAGCTTACACATAAAAGCTAATAAGTTCTATTAAACTGATTTACTTTCCATGTATAGGTGGATATGTTCTTTTGCAAAGAGCATGAAACAGTACCAGTTGTTGATTATGCACTTCCTCCTACTGATTTTAGGCTTCCCTCTACTGACTGGACTATGCCTGATAGTCAGTGGGCGGCTAATGTGGGTCTTTTCGTTCTTGCTACTAACCTGTATCCAGAGCAAGGTAAAATTTTATACAAATGCTAATGAGTTTTATTTTTCAATCTCGAGATCAACTTTCATTGAAAACATTTTCATTTTGGCACTATATATCACAGCATCATTTTCTTTTACACATTTTTGCAATGACATCGCATCTGTTTTGCTTTTCAGGAGTGACTAATCTGTTTTGTTTTATGTTGACAACTTTTATTTCTGGTTTATTTGTTGGAACTCATCTTTGTGAGAAAAATATAGGTGACATTACGAGGGAGTGGGATGATGTTGCTCAGCCACAACAATTTGCTCTGCAGCTACTCCAACTAGTTGGGATGAATAAAGTAGATTAGCATCAAAAGAGCAATGTGATTTTTCAAATTTTGTTTTCAAGCAATTAGTAGTTACCGAGAGATTATGAATTTTAAGTTATGAAATGGAAATTTTCTAGTTTTGTTATTCGTTTCATCGAAGTTTACTCCTAAAAGTTAGATAATCTAGATTTTGATAATAGAGTTCACACTTTCCCTCTTTATGTTTTTTGTTACTAATGATCATAAACTTTGATGTTGTCTTGATACAATCCAAGGCATAACATTGTCGAAGATAAAATCGATTCTCCAGTAGAGAACATCTGAATGTTTTAGTCGAAACCCCACTTAAGAAATTTTAAGTCACTTGTCAAATTTAGATTTAAAGGTCAAGTTCCCATTCTAAGTACTTGGCAAGGGGGGAAAAAACTTTTTGGTCTTTTTCTTTCATTTCCATAAACACCCTCACAAGTTTAGCACGTAGACAGCTTCTTAACATAGCCAAATGAGTCGCCATACACCAACACACCTCCGATCACATTCGTGGCCAAAAGGTCAGTCATGCAATCCCCTCGGGTGAGTGAAGACAAAGATGAAATAAAGCCATATTTATCAGTTTGGCATTTTATTGAAAAATTAAAAGATGAAAAAACTGGCAAATCTATAAGAAGACTTGCTGATTCCTACAACCTTAAATTTATAGAATTTTATTATATACAATTAATCTGCAAATTTCTTTCATCATCATCATCATCACTCAATCTAAAATTTCGCAATGAAGCAGGGTCTGGAGAGGTGCGATAGTATGCAGCCTTACCCTTACATAATAGAAAGGCTATTTTCAGTGGACATACATGTAAATGAGATAATAAAATAATGATGCAGGATACAGAAAATAATTCATTAAAAACAGAAATTAAATGAAAAGACAAGTAATGGGGAATACCTGAAGGAGGCCAGATCTGCGAGAACCTAATATGCTATAAATTCCCTCCCATCTCGTCTCTCAGTAAATACGGTGGCCTTCCTCAGAGACCCTGTCGGCATAACCTTACTGTCCCCGGCACCTGTTGTACAAGCTACGCATCGGGGTTCAGCATCACCTAGTAACTGTAGTACTGAGTCTTGCTACTGGAAAGTTAATCCTTTACCCTTATCCCGTCACGCCAAACTTGTCTATTTCTAGCTACTACCTCATTAAGACCCAACTCTAACATATCCTCTTTGATCACTTCCCGCCAGTTCTTATAAGGCCTCCCTCTTCGCCTCTTATAGTCACTAAGTGTTATTCCCTCACAGCTTTGGACCGGCGCGTCAGAGGGTCTCCTACTCACATGCCCATACCACCTAAGCCGAGTCTCTCTTAACTTATCGACAAAGCTAGCTACCTGTAGTCTATCTCTCACCATCCTGTTCCAGACCTTATCCCTCCTGGTAATGTCGCACATCCATCGAAGCATACGGATTTCTGCTACCAATAACTGTTTTATATGCCTACGTTTGACAAGCCAATACTCTGCCCCATAAAACATAGTCGGAGGAACCACCGTTTTATAAAACTTCCCCTTGAGTTTTAAAGGAATCTTCCTGTCATATAAAACCCCTGATGCACTTCTCTATTTGGCCTAGCCTGATCTAATGCGATGGATGTTGAGAATGATTAAATTGTTGTAGTCATATTTGTGCTCGTTCATAACAGAATGTACATAATTAGTTAGGCTCCTTGTAATTAGTTAGGAGATTAATTGATTGAAGATGTCGGCTTGGGAAATGGAAAACCAGCAAACACTCCTCTGGAACAAAATTTGAAAATGACAAGTGCTGATTATGATGATGCTTTACATTTGCAGCAGGATGACAGTGAACTAGAAGATGCAAGTGTTTATCAAAGATTGATTGGGAGGCTCTTATATTTGACAAACACCAGACCTAACATTGCTTTTGGAATTCAACACCTTAGTCAATTTATGCAAAGGCCCAAAAAATCTCATTACGAAGCTGCTTTAAGAATTGTTAGATATATCAAGAAGAATCCAGGGCAGGGAATTTTCTTGGCTGCATCAGGAACACCAGATATAACAGCTTTATGTGACTCCGATTGGGCATCTTGCTTAATTACAAGGAAGTCTGTTACAGGGTATTGTGTGAAGTTGGGAAATTCTTTGATTTCTTGGGAGTCAAAGAAGCAAAATATTGTGTCTAGATCATCTGTGGAGGTCGAGTATAGAAGCATGGCAAGTACAGTTGCAGAGCTGATGTGGTTAAAAGGATTGTTAGATGAATTAGGAATTGGACTATCTCAGCCTATGACTCTGTACTGTGATAGTCAGGCTGCCATTCAAATAGCAGCAAACCCTGTATACCATGAGAGAACAAAGCATGTTGAAATTGACTGCCATTTCATTAGAGAGAAAATTTAGAGGGGGCACATCCAGACCAAGCACATTTCAACCAATGAACAAGTTGCAGATCTTCTTACAAAAGGTTTAAGTATTTCACAGCACAAATATCTTACTGCCAAGTTAGGAGTGAAAGATATACTTTCACCTCCTAACTTGAGGGGGCATGTTGAGAATGATTAAATTGTTGTAGTCATATTTGTGCTCTTTCATAACTGACTGTACATAATTAGTTAGGCTCCTTGTAATTAGTTAGGAGATTAGTTACAGTTTTGTGTATATAGTTCTGCAATGATGTAATTGTACAGCGAAGTGAAATGAATACAATTTTTTCCATTCCTTTCTCTGTTCACCTTTACTTCAACAAATTGGCAACGGTTTCATTTCTATCGGTAATTTTCTATCGCTAATTTCTACTTTTCTTGTAGTGATTGCAACAACTCTAGACAAAATCTTGCACCGATTCTTCATTTTTCATCTGCAAGGTTTCAAAATCACGATGAAGAGATTGAAGTTTTACAATGATTACCTTTGAAGAGCCTTGGAATTTGGTCAGCAAAGTTCCCTATGCTTCTTTGGCCGTAGTTGTTGCTACAATTTTTGAGAAAACTGACTCATGGAATGCTTGTTAATGAAGAATAATGCCTTGAAATCCTTTTTCTTGTTCTCTTTCAACCTTGCTTCTTCATTTGTTTCAGGATACCCGTTCTCAACCAAGTCCCAAAGATCCTAAGACTTGAACAAAGACTTCATTTTAATGCTCCAGAATTCATAGCATTCTCTCTTAAAGACTGGAATTGAAGGATGAAACACTTTCACACCACTGCCATTGGTTGCCATGAGTTATGCGCCCAGTTCCAAAAGAACCTTGCTCTGCCACAATGTTGGTTTGAAAGCGAAGAACAAAATAGAAAACATAAAACTTAAAGTTGAAAGACAGATAGTTTAAGACTGAATTGCTAGTCTTATTGATGCAATGAATCAAACACTTAACGTGTCTTTATATAGGCCTAACAAACTAGTAGGCTTGACACAAAGAAAGGAAAAAAATTCTGCCACTAATCTACGTACAACAACCAAATCAGAATAGAGAAAACCAAGGAACCAAAAAATTAGGAACATAAACAACGTTCAGCAATCTCAATCAAAAAAATAATTTTACTGCAGTCAATTAATTAATTTGAATCATTCTCCAACAAAACTTTCATGGTTTGAATTATTTCTTGTACCAAGCTTGTTAATTTGCATGAAGGCGATCCGTGATATATACAGTAACTCTTACCACGAAAAGCGCATTGGTCTGACAAATATTATTTTCTCAGATACCACGAGTTTAGAACTAAACAACCAAGTCCATGAACGTTCAACCGCATACAATATATTACTCAAACACAAGTCCGGAGCAAAGAAAAGAAAGAGGTAAGAACAAGTAGCATACTTTGCGTGCAAGTTTATCGAAAATTCAAAAGGGTAGTTTAACCACTGCTTGTTTATATAGAGCAGGATACTCTATTGTTCTTGTTAACTTATGTTGGTAGTTTATGTTCAAGGGCATGGCTTCGTTGGTGCTGCTGCTGGAAACTCTGCTGAGAGTCAGACAGTGTAATCTTATACCAACTACAGAAGCCGTACAATCCAACTGCAAGACCAGCAACAACTATAGCCGCAGCATTACAAACCACGGGATTGAAGGGGCTGTCTCTAGTTTTGTGAGCGAAGACCAGAGTGTCCATATCTGGAACATGGCCGAGTCATACCTGTGACCTTGGAAACAGTATCCGTAAGTACATGTTTACAGTTATGTATATTAACTAATATACCTCTCAGTTATCTATACTGTTGTGATGAAATGCAGTAAGGAGATTGACACTACTGCCATCACAGCTGCAGTAAATGCATTTCCGATCTTAAATAAGAGTTGTAATGGGAGGAAGTTTCTGTATAACTATCTTTTATGGCCTAATTACTGGAAACTGTTGAGAGTGGAATCTCAATGACATGCAATTCGAATTGTTTCATGCGGTATACCTTGGCTTTCATAACACATAATTAGCTTCGTCTTTCCTTAATAAATCTCGCATTAGTCACACAAGCAAGCAAAAGTTAATCGAAAAAGCAACCAAAACTTACATAAGAATGTTGAAAAAGGCAAGTTGCAATTGAAAAGTTGACCTTTATATTCTATATATGAAAGCGTACATATATACATTAGGTTCCACAGGAGTTAGGTCTACTGCCCCTCTAGAAATTAGCCATTTTTTATCAGGATATGCAACCAGCTAGTGCATCATCTCCTTCGGTGCTAGCTTCAGTCACTCAATATTCCATGCTGTAACAATTGAAAGAGTAGAAATATAAATTTTCTTTACTCTTGTTTGCAAATTATCGGTTAAACAGATCCAATTATACAAAGAGACTTAGGAGCAATGACTACAGTGAATATAGTTTTTGGGCTTAACAAAATACCAGCTTACAGCTCCAAGTTTGTAAGGTCTGATGGAGTTAGTGTATAGTGCCTGACCCGGAAACAGTTGCCTAAATCAGATCTTATGTTGGACTTTCAGAACAAGGCCTAGAGCTGCTATGGAAATTTGAATGGAGCCCAGAGATGGGTCTCATTTGGGTAGATGAATCAGTTTTCTTGCAAGGCACAAGGCCTTTCTCTAGAACCTTTTCAGAGAAGATACCTGTCCTGTCCACAAAACACTCAAGACCTTTTGTTTTAAATCGCGGAATCCTTTTCTGAGCAACACGAGTCAAGCCAACGTAAGCAGTGACTCCATTGTATGTGAAAGGGCCACAATACCTCTTTTTCTTTTTTTCGTTTTCCAACAATCCCCACTCAAAACCGTTTACTTGGAGTTTACTAACCAATTTGCGCTATTGCGTCTAGAAAACTACGTGTAAAGATGTCCCTAGGGTTGCTGCTCCTAGTCTTCTTGATTAGTTGCCTACTCATTATTGTTATTACTTCCTATCGTGAATTATTTGACAAAGCATATGAATGGAATGGAATGGAAAAACATAAGAATTGAAACGTCTTCTAGATTTTTTTTATAAATATTATTCTACATACATAACTGTTTTGATAACATTCAAACTTATCAATGCAACTTAATTTCTACAGAGACATTTCATATAGGTTAAGGATTAAAAATTAAAAAAAGAAATAACTTATGTAATTAATAATAAAACATCTACATTACTTTCAATTTTGGTTCAACACTCACTCTCTTTCAATCTATAGATTCTCATAATTTGAGGGGAAAAAATTTAGAATGAACAGAAAATAAGTATGCGTAAAAGCAAACTCATTTGACTTTGTTAGCTCATCTTGTTAACTAGGCTGTCATGTCTAGTTGTTCACATTGCAGCTTTGGAGTTGACAATCCATCTCGTACAGCGATTGTTGATCATTCATTACAACTTAGTTACAAGACATTTTCTTCATATATCTTAACACTTTGAAATTTCGAATTAAGAGCATTTGTTTCAAGAGTTGCGGCAGCTAGTGCTTGTGAGTCGAGGAAGCCTGTCTCACCAACCCTTTGAAATCTCATGAAAATAGTCTTCATTTCCAGTCATTTCATCAGATTAACTATGGTTGCACGGAATTACATATACATGTGGCCCTCTAATGGTTCAACCAATAGGAGTTTCCTACTTGCAAAACATTGAAAAATTGGGGATGAGATTGCCAAGAGATAAATGGCACATAGGATACTCTTTGTGTAAAATATGAACCCTAAACCAAACTCAGAAGTCAGAACATCAACGCTTTTCGTACAAAAAACCAATATAAACTGATAGGCTTGCAGCCGGAAAAGCTACTTTCATATGCTATCCCTTTTATTTAATCGATGCTGATGTTGAACAGCTAGGGTAGTTCAAATGGGCTTCAGATGGTCTGTTTTGGATTGTCTGTGTCTTTAGAAGTTGGCACATGATAACACAGAGAATTGAGAGCAGACGATCTCATCCGTTCAAATGAATGGAAGATTCCTTTTGAAAGTCACAAACTCTTTAAACATTTTGATATTTAAGTATAGTTAATTTTATCCAAGAATTTATTTAAAATAAATAATTTATAAACTATTATACATACTTGAAGTATAAAAAAATGACAGTAAACAAGAATGGTTATATTTTACCAAGTCCATATAAAATTTGTGGAGGCATAAGGTGGTAGGCCTGAAGTAGAGCATTTGAGATGTGAAGAAAACCATGGAACTAGTTAATGATAAATACAAAAGTCATTTTTTTTTAAACGGCACATTATGGAATATTCAGAGTCTAAAAGCTACAACACTACCTTAGAAAGGCAACTAGAAGTGCAAGCTTTGTTATAGTGTTAAAAAGACAAAATCAAAGGTTATTATTTTTAGACATAGTCGTAGAATGTTGAAAGAGCGAGAGACACGATGCGTGACGCAACCGAATAACATGTCACATGAGCTGTTGCTGTAGAAACCAAATGTTCTCCTCATTCCATAAATTCTCCATTTCATACCATCCCAAAGAGATCGGGTCAAAACTCGATCCCTTTTGAGTGTCGTCTGAATTATACCCTCCTGCTGCTCCTGCCCGATTATTATTCTGACAATCACTCGGGTCGGATATCTGAGTATCCAAGGAGTCATCGGACATCTCGGGCACCAATATCGGGTCAATCAATTCGGATACGGGTTCACTGACATTATAGGCGGCTTGATTTGGTAGGCAATAATATTGTTCATCTCCAGAGTGAATAGCCGTCGCCATCGTGGTGGGTTGAGCTGTTGAATTTCCGGCATCCGCTGCCCGTATGCGTTCGATTAAACGGGGCATCCACACGTGACGCATGGAGTCTCTGAACTCTTTGCTGTTGACGTCACATTTGAGTTGTTTTGCCAGCTTCTGTACCCTGGTTCTCCAGTAGTTTTTTATCTCATTGTCTGTTCTGCCCGGTAAGGACTGTGCTATTTTCGACCATCTGAACCAAAGGCGCACAAATTTAAGAACGCGGATTCGATAAACTCAAAAACTTTCTAGGAAGAAATTAACCTATCAAGGAAAAGAGGAGCATTAGTACAGTACCTGTTGCCCCAGCGAGAATGGAGTTCAAGAATCAAGAGCTGTTCTTGGAGGGTTATGTTCCCTCGTCGAAGATTCGGGCGTAAATAGTTCAACCATCTTAATCTGCAGCTTTTGCCAGTCCGTTTCAGTCCTGTATTCATACACGAACACCATAATAAGTTAAGAACAAGAACTCGCAGAAAATAACAAATTAAATTTCTCAAACGCCATCTCCGAAACTCCTTCAGGTTGATATGGATTTACGGCGGGTGTAATTAAGCTGACCTGCATAACGAGCCGCCGTGTTCCAGCGGCCTTCACCGTGGACGGTGACATAATCTGTAAGTAGGGTGTCCTCTTCAACAGTCCACGGACCTTTTCTTATGCTCGAATCCTCCTCGGAATGAAAACTTGCACAACCATAGTCTCTTACTTGAGCATCCATTTCTCTTATGCTAAGCAACTCAGGGATAAGACAAGGGAAAGATTAAGTGGATTTGTGGAGTAACAAGAAGAGAGACGGTGGTTGGTGTTGGTCTTGAAAATTAGATAGAGAAGACGGAAGTGTATATATAGTGAAGCAAAAGAATAAGCATATCTAAGTGGGTATGAAGTAATTTTCTATAGCCACAAGTTAATTATGCTGCTACTGAGTAGAAAGCTTTGCAGGAAAGGAATTAATAGTTTAATAACTTTGGGGGCTTTAACTTTATGTTCGAAGTTTGACCCTTTGACTTTTCAATGTTTCAATGACACGCACACGCACACTAGAGATGAAGACTTTGGTCTTCGCGTGCCCGATGATCAAATTAAAAAACTGAAGCACCCAAAGAGTGGATTAATCGTTAGTTTTTTAATGGGTTTGAAGACCTAATCCAATGTTTTACGCCATGTGAAGATGGTGAGTGAGTACATAAGAGGTCGAGGATTCAACGAAGTTTATATGCTTGGTTTAGCTGTTTATATAAATTGTACCGACCCACCAACGTATCAAGTCAGCTCTCTAACAGATTTTCATACATGAAACACCGTGATTCAAATTCATAAGTTGGGTCGGGAATGAAATAGTTTAATTTTTTAATAACAACTATATTTTTTTATTTAAGGTGGAATTGACTTTAATATTGAAATGACAAAAAGATTTGAATTTGATCTAAAGTTAACACAAATATTTAACTAAAAATCCGGATATGAAATACTCTTGTATATAATTTCTGGTGGAATAAGTCTAAAATTTAGTTGAACAAATGAATTAAATTTTTTTGAATATATATATTAAAAATTGGAACATACTCAATTTTAATAAAATCAGGCCTATCAAATCTTTTTTACATTTGCCACGTTATGAAGGTTGATTTGAGATTCTCCAGAGGAATATGGCCAAAAATCTCTACTCTATGTGCCCCTGAGTTCAATGTTTGCAAATGCATAGATATCATACAAGAGCTTCCTAAAATGAACATTTCAAAATATGATAAGGCTATAACTCTATTCTCGGTGGCTACATGTTTCCAAGTGATCTGGAAAGAGAGGAATAACAGAAGGTTCAAAGACCATTCTACTTCAATAACCTCTCTTATAGAGCTCACTACTACCAGCATACGGGAGCAACTGATTATAAATCAGTTAAACCTATATTGTAGTAGGAGAATGGCTTATGTATAGAGGATATAGCTATATCTAGTTCAGTTCCAAAGAAGTAGCTACTCAACCCACTATGCAGAAACTAATCACAAACACAGTTCACAAAAGGAAATTGAGGAATACACAGACTGGAATTATTCCCCTTTTCAGGGATGAACACAGTATGAGAAACACTGCTCAAATTCACAAGTTCGTACTGTGTTTAATCAAGCGGGGATCATCTCAAAGAAAAGAAAGGAGAAGTATGAAAGCAGTAAAACACGTACCTATATAGGGATATCTCATCCTCTTTTCGGGAAAGATGTTGAAGTCCCTGTAAATCTATAGGGAAGAAAGTGAAGACTAGAGATATCTAATCAGACATACTAGTTTCAACAAAAGTGATCGATGGGATTTCTTGGAGATTCATAAAAAAACCCTAATCTCTAAAAGATGACCTAGAGGGAGATGTTTACCTGTGAAGAACAGCTGGTTGGAAGTAGAATGGAGAACAGGATGTCCCTTGGAGCCACCGAAAGCCCACGAAGAGTCTCCCGGAAATGAAGTAATTTCTTAGAGAAAGCCCTAATCTCTAAATGATGACTGAGAGAGAGTTGATCACCTATGAAGAAGAGTCGGTTGGAAGTAGAATGAATAACAGACTGTCCTTTGGAGCCACCTCAAACACCTCCTCCAGAGCATCACCTCATCGCCATTCGTAACCTCAATCGCTCGTCTGAATTGAGTAAGAATTTGAAGACTCAAGAAAGTTGGGGTTCATTTTACCCTAATAGTCTTAGTTAGGTAATGCTGGAATGTCGTCGTGTAACTTAGACCTCTGATGTTTTGAGTTTAAGTAGCTTTTCACACGTGTGTAAGACTCGTCTATGAAAATTTATCATATTTAATGAAAATTTTTAATTTCTAAAAAAAGAGTATAATCCTAAATTTTTCAAGGTAAATGAAAATAAATCTTCACTGATGTTGGCTATGAAGAGGGTACTCCTATTTCATTTTCTTGTTTTAATAATTAAATGAATAATTAAGCCTTTTATTGTAGTTTTTGGTATTTATTTTTTAAAAAACGAAAACATGTTTGATTAATATTTGTTATAAAAATTGAAAACAAAAATTTGTTTTTGTTAAGATTTGTAATAAAAACTAAAAAATATTTTATCGTCATATTTTTTATTTTATTTTTTTTATTTTAGTTTATTAAATTAATTAACTCTCATAATTAATAAACATAAAATATGAATATTTAATATAATTAAGTTAATTAATTCTATACTTAAGGAGTACATAATCAACTAATTTATTGATTTCCTTCGTCAGCTTGATTTATTTGGTCAACGAGATCGTCTTTTTGATTTGATTTTATTTTCTTAACATGCCCTTTAGGCTATGTTTAGAGAACGGTTAGTAATGGAATGTAATATTATTCCATCGTTTGAGATGAAAGATTATAATGAAATTGAATAGAATAGGATGGAAGGGGAGGATTTCACATTATATCCTATTCCACCCTAAATAGTAAAAATGAGTTACCTTCGATTTGGGAGGTTTAGGATGAAATGTAAAATGATAAATATGTACTACCTAATATATCCTCAATAATTTTTTACAATATCAATTATATCCTCAACCCTAATAACAAACAACAAGACAATATATCTCATTATTTCTATCAAGGGTAGAATAGTCATTCATTATTATTATATATACATTACATTCTATTCTATCAATCTTCCAAGTAATATTTTATCATAGTACGTTATGGATCCTTCCATCCCTCATAAACAACAAATTTTTAATATTACATCCATTTACATTCTATTCCATTATAAAATCATTTTATTCCATTAAAAACTTTATGTCCAACCAAACATAGCTATAGACAGACTAATGGGAGGTGAATAAACAACACTAAGTTTGGTGAGAAAAGAATGGAACACAACTTTCTTCAAAGGTTTTGTGAAGATATCAAGTTAAATTATGGTCAAAATATAGTGAGTAACAAGCTGGCTAATGGCGAATTTCTTATTAACAAAATGATAGTCAAGTTTTATATGCTTGGAACAAGCATTGAAGATGGGATTAACAGTTTATGAAGGGCATCGTAAAACCTATAAAAAGAAAAAGAGAGCTCAATTGTAACAAAACTAGCCCAGCCCCTAGAAAAAAATTAAAACAGAGGAGAGTATAAATTAAAAAGACAATAGATGGGTAATAGGAAATCCAATGAAAAGTTATCTTCTTCTTCTTCTCCCTCTTGTTTTCCAACTGGCAAGTGTATAAAATACACCATCTTTCTCCTATATGTGAAGCTTTTCTCATGTATCCCCTTATTTTGTTTATTTTGCAGTAAATTAGTGAGAAATCCCTTAAAAGGGCATAGAACTTCACATAGGTAAAACTTTTCCAACAACAAATTCTATGCCTTTTATTTGTGTTTTTTAATTATCCTAAACTAGTTTTAGTTAGAAAGTATATTGTGATTGTTTGAGACAATAATTTGAAATCATGGGAAAAATAAGAATGGAGAAAAGGTGGCTGGAAAATGAGAAAAAGAGGAGTTAGGAGAAGAGAAGAGGGTGAAGAAGAAGACAATTTAGGAAAATTTAAGATATATTAAGGGGAAAAATAGAAAATATAAAACTTTAAGGTTAAAAATAAAATTTAATTCCTAGAAGGGTATTTTGTAATTATGGTTATATTAGGGGACAAAATAGGAAATGTAAAATTTAAGTGTAAAATCAAAAGGGTATTTTTGTAAATATGGTGGTAAGATAAAGTAAAGTGAACAAAGGGAATAATGTTATATTATTAAGTGTAATTAGGTTGAATTTTTTTAAAATAAGTCTAATATAATTTTATATTGTCTAAGTCTAAAGGACGGATTAAGGAGTTGATTGGACTTATCAATTAGTTGAATCCAAAAATCGGGTAAAGATAACTTTAGATTGTACTCTTAGAATAATATATTGTTCATAACACTTTGATTTTTGTTATTAATAAATTATTTTATCATGAATCATATTTTGAATTAGTCATTAATTAAATTAATAATTGATAATTATATACATGGATTTCTAAAATATATTAGTTGTGTTTATTTATTGCATAAATAATTAACAAAGAACAAAATGTTCCACATTTATATTTTCTTACTCATTATGAGGTGAATCGCTTGACAAATTAGTGAAAAATATGATAATTAAAATTTTCAGTTGTGTATGAGTTTAATTAAAAATGTTAAGGTAAATAAATCACGTTGATGAAATTAAATAGAGATTGACTTATAATAGGTTGAGAATAATTGTATAAATTATGAATCTGTGGCTTGCCTAAGATAAGCTATATTTGAAGGTCATAAATTAATGAGTTGTTTAAATATGAGTGAGCGATGGCTAGATATCTGTTCGTAGAGCAAGTATCGGGGCATCCTAAGTCTTGAGGACTTCCTATGTTGACGAATAGGTACTAGAGTGGTACCAGGATGTCCTAATTCCTGGGGATATCTCGTGTCGATGACTAAGTATTGGAGTGGTACTAAGGTACCAGATTAGATTGAGGAATTGAGGTATCATGTGTCGATATTTATACTTCTAATTACGTTTTCACTTAGTAAGTGATTATGATAAGTTGAGATGAGTTGACAGACCATTGAATGTAAACGTTCTAGGTTAAGCAGGACTTAGACAATTCAGTTAATAATAAGATAAAACATAAATGAAAATAATAAAATAGTATTAGTATTAATTATTACTAATGATAAAATGTTAGATTTTTATTAGGTGTTTGGATAGGCTAAGTATTGTTTTGTATTTTAGTATTATATGTAAGTTTTAATGATTTGACTAATTTATATTTATATTAATTTATTTGATTTTAAAGGTACGGTTAGTTACCCTTATTAAGTAAATAGCTCACCCTTTGTAGCTATATTTTCTCAAGAGATAGAGAGATTTCCAATAATCTCAGTGCACGTGATTGACAGAGTGAAGTCTAGGTAGAGCCAATAGATTAAATTGAGTAAAGTTATTTTATTTTATATACTTTTAAATGTGATAGTTCAGATAGTTGTGCTTATATAGATAATTTTTAAAGTTGTTTTATTTTATATACTTTTAAATGTGATAGTTCAGATAGTTGTGCTTATACAGATAATTTTTATGACTGGTGAATATAATTTTTGGAACAAATAAGGATTTTAGTATTTAATGATATAATTGGGGAATAATTTGGATAAATTGTGGTTTAAGAATTAGCAGAACATCACATTTAGGTGTTATTGAAGCGAGTTTACATTTTTAAAGACAAATTAAGTGAAGAAACTAATATTATGTTCTTTTCTTATTTAGGATAGTTTTAGGACATGATATTGCTGCCTAGAGTTGCCTAGAAATACATCAAAGGTGAGGAGTTTTCTAAAACTTGCTGGATATTATCGGAGATTTGTAGAAGGATTTTTTATAATAACTAGCTCGTTGACAAGCTACTAAAGAAAGGAACTCAGTTTTAGTGTATTAACGATTGTGCATGCTCTTAGAATTTGGAGACATTATTTATATAGGGAGACATTTCAAATCCTTACAGATCATAATTGCGTCAAGTATATCTTAACTTAGAGGGTGCTAAACTTAAGGCAGAGAAAATGGGTCGAGTTATTGAAGGATTATGATTGTACTATTAATTACCATCTGGGGAAGGCTAACATGGTGACAGATGCGTTGAGTAGGAAAAGCTCAGGCGTGATGATTAGTTTGAGCAGACACAGTATGATATCATTAGTGAAGTTGAAAGCATTGGTTATGAGATTCGAAATTGATTATTTAAGTGGTTTATTGGTGAGATTACAAATTAAACCACGTTTAGGAGATAAGATCAGAGAGACACAAGCTCGAGATTCTTATTTGATGCAAATATAAAAGAGATATTGTAATAAAGTAGGAGGACTAACTTTTCAGTGGGAGTAGATGGAGTGTTGGTGAATGGGAGAAGAGTTTATGTGTCAGATACAAATGGATTATGAGAGGAGATTCTGAAGGAAGCTCATAGTGCACGACATGCTATACATCCTAGTACTACAAAACTATATTGAAACTTGAGACCTTATTACTAGTGGTCGATGATGAAGAAAGATGTAGTAGAGTTTGTGTCAAGGTGTTTGACCTATCAGTAGGTTAAGGTAAAGCATCAGGAACCAATAAGGAAATTAAGACCCTTAGCCATTCCATCATGGAAGTGGGAAAAGATTACGATAGATTCTATGGTAGTGTTATCGAGGACTAAATTTAGACATGATCCAGTTTGGGTGGTTATGGATTTGTTAACTACATTAACTCATTTCTTACTTGGACAACAGATAGACTCCTTAGACAAGCTTGCCAAGTTGTATATTGATGAGATTATGAGGTTACACAAGATTCTAGTGTCTACTGTATTAGATTGAGACCCATGATTTACTTTTCGGTTCTGGATAAGTTTATAGACAACTTTAGGTTGAATTTGATTATTGCATTTCAACCTCAGTAGGATAAACAGCCGGAGCATATGATTCAGACATTGGAGGACACGATGAGAGCATGTATGTTGAAATTTGAGGGTAATTAAGATAGATATCTACTTTTGATGGAGTTTGCATATAATAATAATTATCACTTTAGCATCGACATGGCACCATTTGATATATTGAGATATAGAGGGGGTGATTGTTGGACATGAGTTATTTTAGGAGACAATGGAGAAAATAAAGGTGGTAAGGCGATACTTAAAGGAAGCTCAGGATCAATAAAGAATTATGCCTATCAACATTGTTGGGAGATGGAATACAATATTAGAGATATGATATTTCTACCGGTATCATCTAACAGGGGAATTTTGAGGTTTGGTAGGAGAGGGAAGTTGAGTTTGAGATACATTGGGCCAAATGAAATAGTATAACATGTGAGGCTATTAGCTTACAAATTAGCCTTATCTTGAGAGTTATCACAGATTCAGGATGTGTTTTACATATCGATGTTGAGACAGTATCGATTGGATCCTACCTATGTTATATCGAGGCCTAAGATTGAAGTTACAAATGTTATAACTTATAAAGAGGAGCCCATGGATATATTGGATAGACATATTAGGAAATTAAGGAGACGGGAGATTCTGATGATGCAAGTTTTGTGAAACCATCATCATTCTCCAGAAAAGGCTAATTAGGAGGTAGAGGACGAAGTTTAATATAAGTATCCTCATTTGTTTGGATCCTCAAGTACGTAATTTAATTTCGAGAATGAAATTCTATTAAGGAGGGATGAACTGTAAACACCTCCCTAAAAAAAGAGAGCCTAACTTAAACAAAAGTAACACAACCCAAGAAAAATAAAAAAGTGAAGAGTATAAATTAAGAAGATAGCAAATGGGTAACAAGAATTCTTAATAAGAATCCCAACGAAAAACTATCTTCTTCTTCTTCTTCCTTTTGTTTTCCAGCTGGTAAGTGTATAAAAAATACACCATCTTTCTCCTACATGTGAAGTTTTTCTCATGTATTCCTTCATTTTGTTTGTTTTCAGTAAATTAGCGAGAAAATTGTAGAGATTAACAACCAAAAAATCTATTAGAAAGGCATAGAACTTTACATAGGTAAAACTTTTCCATCAATAATTCTATGCCTTTTATTTGTGATTTTTAATCATCTTAAACTAGTTTTAGTTGGAACTTATATTGTGATTACTTGGGACAATAATTTTGAAGTCATGGAAAAAAAAGGTGGTTTAAAAATGAGAAAAAGAGGAGATAGGAGAAGAGGAGATGGTGAATAAGAAGACAATTTAAGAAAATTTAAGATATATTAAGGGACAAGATAGGAAATGTAAAAATTTGAGGGTAAAATTAGAATTTAATTCCTATAAGGGCATTTTTGTAATTATGATGATTAGGTAAAGTAAAAATATTTTAGTAATTAAGAATAAAGTAGAAAATGAAATAATTTTGGATTATTAAGTGTAATTGAGTTGAAAATTTTTCTTTTTTTTTTGAAAATAATAGGTTAAAAATTTTTCTTAAATAAGTCTAATAGAATTTTGTAATCTAGGTCCGAATGACGAATTAAGGAGTAGATTGGACTTATTAATTAGTTGAGTCTAAAAATCATGTTAGGATAACCTTAGACTGTACTTTTCAAATAATGTATGGTTTATAAAACTTTTAATGTTGTTCTTAATAAATTATTTTATAGTGAATCATATTTTGAATTAGTCATTAATTAAATTAATAATTAAATATATAGATTTCTAAAATATATGAATTATGTTTACTTAGTACATAGACAATTAACAAAGTACAAATGTTCCACATTTATATTTTGTTATATAATATGAGGTTTATCGGTTGATAAATCGGTGAAAATTTTGATAATTAAAAATTTCAATTGTGCAACAGTATAATTAAGAATATTAGGGTAAATAAATTATATTGATGAAATCAAATAGAGACTGACTTATAATACGTCGAGAATAAATTGTATTAATTGTGAATCTATTTCTTAACTAGGATATATCATATTCGATGGTTATAGATGGATGAATTGTTTAAATATAAGTGAGCGATGGCTACGTACTTGTTCGTGGAGCAACTACCAAAGCATCTTGAGTCACCAAAAAGTCCTATACTGATAGCTAGGTACTGGAATGACACCGAGATATCCTGTGCCGGTAGCTAAGTACTGAAGTAGTACCATGGTACTACATTAGATTGAATAATTGAGATACCCTATGTTGATATTTATACATCTAATTGCGTTTCCACTTAGTGACTGACTATGATGAGTAAAGATGAGTTGACAAACTGTTAGATGTAAGCTTACTAGATTAAGCAAAGCCTAGACAATTCAGTTAATAATAAGGTAAAACATAAATTACATTAATAAAATAATATTAGTATTAATAATTACTAATTATAAAATATTTGATGTTTGTTGGGTGTTTGGATAGACTAAGTATTGTTGTGTACATTAGTATTATATGTATGTTTTAATCTTTTGACTAATTTATATCTTTATTAAGTTATTTGGTTTTAAAGGTACGGTTAGTTACGCTTATTGAATAGACAACTCATACTTTGTTGTTACATTTTTTTAGTAGACAGAGAGATTATTGATAACTTCAGTGCACGTAATTGATAGAGTGGAGTTTAGGTGGGATTAGCAGATTAAATTGAGTAAAGTTGTTTCATTGTATATACTTTTGAATGTGACATTTAAGATAGTTGTACTTGTATAAATAATTTTTGTGATTGATGAACATCATTTTTGGAACTAATGAAGATTTTGGTAATTAATGATATAATTAGGAAAAAAAATGGATAAATTGTGGTTTAAGAATTAATAGAGCATCAAAGTCACCGATGTTATAAATCAATCATAGAGGTTGTGAAAGAGAGACACCAATGTTTCAGAGAATAAACCAAGTCAAATGAGTTCTATAGTTGTTGATCTATAGATAAATACACAGCTTCTAAACTGGACCAAGACACTGTTAATTGTTTCCTTGAATAATAGCAAATACAATTAGCTTCCAAAAATAAACAAAAGCTAGTGGTTATTCCGCGAGTAGTAGGATAGCCTGCCTAGTTGAAGTCACTAAAACCATAAAGCGAATTAGTGCAAAAAACACTAATAAACCTAATTTACAGCATGAGAGTGGCATCCACAGGATTAGCTTCACTAAAAGTTGGTTTATCTTTTACGGATTTGAGTGTTGAGAAGGGGGCACTTTCAAGTATCTTTATCTTATGCAACAATCATTAATATATTTATGTTGTCTAAGAAAAACACCACCAACAAGCTATTTTAATTTCATGCAAGTTTCCATGCGTTGTTATACTTTTAAGACTTGTAATTCTTTACGCATCACTACTGAACCACGTGGATCTTTCATAGAAATTTTTATCGTCTTCGGTTCTTAAGGCAGTAAGGTTGACAATACTATTGTAGCAAGTGGCATAATATTTCAAATAGGGAGGTGGCCTTTGAACTCGTGGAGGTAAAGATGTGCCTGATTCTGTTGATAATCTGTTTGGCGAGTTGATGAAAAGAGTCTTTGCAGTTAAATAATCCATTTGAATAGTTGCACTGGAAGTATTCTTGTGAATTTGACTGATGAGAGGACCTCCGTTGATCTAAAATATTACATTATTCAATATCCAAATCTGATGAAGATCCTTCAATGGTTGGCACTAATTGGGAGTCTGTTAAATGTGTTGGGGTGACAAGAGTTTCCATATTGAGCTAATTGTCTCCATCACTAGTTCGTTAAGAAGATTGAGCTATGATGGTTATTTCCATATCTTGCACAATTTCATCATTTTGATGCCTTAGAGAGTTCTGTAAATATCCTACACCGTAATTGTTATTGCAACAAGAAGAAAACAGTAAACTTTGAAATTTTATTCTTTTCCTTATTTTGAAAGGTTTTTCTAATTCATCATCTTGTATATATTTAACAAAAGTATAAAATTTTGAGTTTCTTTCTAATTTTTTAGGTTTAAATAGAAAGACAATATCGTCAAAAACCATATTCTACTGATGTATATACTTTTTTTAATTCAGGTTTTAAACATATGTACCCTTTATGAATCGAACTATATCTACTTGGGGCACAAGGATAAGTTTTCTTCGCAAGTTTGGAACCACCTTAATGCGTTAATACAGGGAAACAAGGGTGTTTAGTACTCATAGTCTATGATAATTTGGATGATGGTTCTAGAGTTTAAAAAATGGACATTCATCCTTTAGAGTAGAGGAAGGAAATAGGTTTATTAAGAAGATAGTCACGAGAAACACCTCTAAGTCATAATGACAAAGGCATGCTTATGTTGAATAACATGGCGAGTGAAATTTATATTATATGGAGATGTTATCTTTATGCCACTCCATTTTTTTGAGATGTACCTAGACATGATACATAAAACTCAACACCACTAAGTTGAATATGTTTAAGAAATTGACTAGATGTAAACTCATCAGTAACATTACACTGAAAGATATTAACTTTTTGATAAAATTAAATTTAAGTCAATTTTTAAATTTGGTTAAAAATTAGATTTTCTTTTCAGTGGTGATGTGCATGAAATATCCATAATTTTCTTAATTAGTTTGCTTGATTTTAATAACAAATTACCTCACAATTTTTAGATGAATATGGTCTAACTTATGTTAGTGTGCCAGTCCATGTCTTATATGCTGTGTTTGGTTGCCGTCTCCAGGGGGCAGAGACGGAACGAGACGAAAATTTGGAGACGGAACAGAACAAAAATTGAAGGCAATGAGGTGTTTGGTTGTGGTGGACAGAACAGAAAAAACTGTCTCTGTCCCGATGAAAAAAATGTATTTGGTTGCAGTGGACAGAACAAAAAAAGTGTGAATGATGAAATTGCCCTTGCAGTATAATATGAGTGGAAATGTGTAATTCATTGATTATTTTATAATTGTATCAATATTTATTTTAAGTGTATTGTTAATTTTATAATTACGATGAAATAAAATGAGAAACTTCAAAATTTATTGAAATGTGAAACCTTAAAAATTAAAAGAAATGAGTTATTGAACTAAAAAAAACCTACAACTTAGATATTTCATAATAATTTAATAATCATCTAAGCATTCATGGAATAAATTACATCATAGGTTTTAAAAAATTTTACAATTTAGAAATTGTAATACATAATAATTTAATAAAACATCTAAGTATTCATTGAATTAATGACATAATAGGTTAAAAAATCGTACAAATTAGATGATCTAGTACATAATAATGTAATAAAACATTTAAGCATTCATGGAATTAATTACATAATAGGTTTTAAAAAATTGTACAAGTTAGAAATTCTAAGACATAATAATTTAATATATCATCCAAGCATTTATTGAATTAATTACATAAGAGGTAAAAAATTCCTGCAAGTTAGATATTCTAGTACATAAGAATTTAATAAAACATGTAAGCATTCATGAAATTAAGTACATAATAGGTTTTAAAAAATCCTACAAGTTAGAAATTATAATACATAATAAGTTAATAAAACATCTAAGCATTCATGGAATTACTTACATAATAGGTTGAAGATACATACAAGCCTTATATTTTATTAAGAATGTCCTTAACAACAATACCCATAATAACTCCAATGGCAATGAGTACAAATCTGTGACTCCATGCCATTTTTTTCTTCAAAGTTGCAACTTCATTTTGTTGTTCACTTGTTGGAAGTGAAAATTGATTCGGTATTAATGAGGGTTCATTGGCGGTGTGAACAATTTCTTCAGTTCGACGAGTCCGCCTATCGACATCCATGACATAGGCACTTTCTGCTTCAACAAAAGTCCGATACCCATTGAATCTAGTATTAGGAAAGCCCTCAGTTGCCAATTTAACATCATCCCAATTTGTAAAAATACCTACTTGGCATCCAACAAATACGACATAAAAGTTGTATCTGCCCATTGGTAAGTGCCTAAAAATGAATAACATACTCATCATTCATACACATACATAAATTACAAACATTAAATTGTTAATAAACCAACCATCCATCATGGATTCACAAGTGTACAAACAAAGTCAACAATTCATCATATGATCATTCAACATCACATAAGCTATTTGAAGACAAATTATGAAGCCATAAAAGATTAACAAGTAAAGTCAGACTTCATCATCTAAGAGGCTCCTAACATAAGCCTGTTTTTGGTCTGCAGTTAAACCCCAGAAAAGATTCCCAGCATAAGCATTCTTTGAGAAAATCCTTCCAGTCCTAACAACTTCTGTAGTGGAGAAACCCAAATTCCCAAGCTCTTCACCTAGCTTGGGAATTTGGGCTCCTGCAATGGCATCAACAATTATCTTTGCGTTCTCACGAATAGTATTAATGGCCTGAGCAAATGAGGCAGCAAGGCTTTCCAAAACTTCAATAGCCTTCATCTTCCTTTTCCCTTTGTTTAGTTGGGACCCTTAAGTGTTGCTAGAAGATGCGACAGAACCAGTGACATAGACAAAAGCTATTGCAGCGGGAGTGCCTAATGGACCCGGTGGATCTGATGGGGCAGTAGGAGGTGGTGAAGCATCAGCTTCAGTGCCATCGGTCTCAAGGTAAGCTATAGTTACTGCAACATCTTGAGCTCTTGCGCCAATGACTCTGTCTTTTCCAAAGATAAACTCAAGTATAGGGAAAATCAGGAAAGGCTTTCCAGGAGTGTAGTACTTATTGGGGTGTTTCTGGAAAAAAATTAGACAACTTCAGCATGATAAACATATTATTATTAGGATGCTCCTAAGAATAACCAACTAATAAAAAAAAAAACATTTACCGTCGTCCATTCGTCTAGCACTTGCTTGCTGTCAACCTTTATGCATTGCTTGCTTTCATTCCATCCAAACCCACTACAGTTCAACATGTCAAAGGCTGTTTGATATTTTTCCTTCAACCTTTTGTGCTTATTTTTAACATACCTCTTGTTAATGCCACAATCAGGAAAATTGTCGACCATCATCTTAACAAGAAGTTGGAAAGTACCAGGCTTAAATTGCCTATTATCAGCTCTGTGACTAGCAACAACTGCCTCTTCCATGAAGGTCACAAATTCTTCTGTTTCATCTGAATTCCACACTCTTGACATTGCACCTAAACCATGCAATGTCATTCCCCAAACAAGTCCAAACCATTTCCATAACTGATTAATCACCATTATTTGAAACTTGTTTGGAAATAAAGAATACTATATTGCAAGTTCTGACATTCAGTTATAATGAATGAAAGTGAACAATATAAAGAGAAATTAAACAAATGCCTCAATTCAGTTACAATGAAAACGAACCAAAATTAAGTATAATTCAATAAATAAAAACATTAACTAAATTAAAGTTCACAATTTAATGGTTTCTTCTCCAATCATCATACATGTTCTTAGCTAAATCCTCTCTCCATTGACTCTACTCATTACTTGTCTCAGCACGATCAACAAATTCAGGGAAAGGTGCATCTTCCCCAGTTGGCATATCCTCAGCTTCAA
Organism: Erythroxylum rufum; assembly: GCA_027478365.1. Taxonomy (NCBI): domain Eukaryota; kingdom Viridiplantae; phylum Streptophyta; class Magnoliopsida; order Malpighiales; family Erythroxylaceae; genus Erythroxylum; species Erythroxylum rufum. Next base: position 10,423,565 of record JANIHZ010000004.1, on the reverse strand, counting down.
GAGGAGTAAACTCTACTGGATCACATGTCATATGCAACCTAATAAAGTTGTGCAGAAGGCAACATGTAAGAATTATGTGCAAATGAGTTGCTGTTGGATAAAAAGATGGATTTCTGAGGATTTTCCATCTTTTTTTCAATAAACCAAATACACGTTCAACCACATTTCTGGCAGATGAGTGTCTCTTATTAAAGAGCTCTTCTGGGGTCCTAGGTGCTCTTCCATCTCTTGCCCACTCTTGTATATGGTATCTTGTGCCTCTAAAAGGTGCAAGAAAACTAGGACCATTGGTATAGCTAGCATTTACTAAGTAGTAATTTCCTTTATCCAAACAAACACACTATTACTATTGTCTTTATAATCAAACCTTAACAAACAAATATCACAATTCTAACAATTCTATTCATACATACCCCTTAGAACTTCAAGTCTATTATGCCTAGTAACAGCATCATGCACAACCCTTGAATCCGCAGCTGAACCCTCTCATCCAGCAAGAATATAAACAAAGTTTAAGTTCTTATCACACACCCCTAACACATTAATGCATATTTTCCCTTTCCTACCTCTATATCTGGGTTTGTCTGCCTGGGGAACTATTATTTTTAAATAGGTCCCATCTAGAGAACCAAGGCAACCCTTTGAACAAAATTCAAACAATGCAATAAAAATTTCTAGTTTAGTATTGTAAAGAAGTGAAATTAGACAACTTATTATAGCTAATTACATTTACTAACCTTAAACCATTTCCATCTATTGTCTGTGCAATCCTCAGGAATTGGTATGGGCTTCACGTACAACATATGTTGAAGCTTGAGTACAGCCTTCAACACACTATGGAAGATACTACTTCTTGTTTCTCCTGACCTTATAAATCGAACTTGTAATACTCTATTAAATTCATTTTGTTCTAAATAATCCAAATAAGACAATAAACTTCGTATTATGTAAGCAATACTAAACTAACACACCAAAATATGTGTTACTAAACAATGCGAAGACATATATATGAAATTAAGGACATCCGTAGCTAAGTGGGTGGAGAGGCTATGATAAGCACATATATATATATATATGATTTTTATTTTCTTTTCAGTGCCTTTCTCTAGTTAACAATGATGTTGGTTTCAATTATATCTTAGTTTGATAGTATTATATATTTTTATTTTTCTCTCGACTTAACGAGTTTTGGAAGAACCACTAGTATGGTGAAAAATAGAAAATTTACCTACTTAATTAACGAAGATTGAAATCTTTGGGAAGGTCAAACTTTTAGGCATAAACATTACAGTTCATTCAATCATTAAACTGCATAGCTTATTAACCACTGGCTACAAGTAAGTATCTTCTTTTGGCTAAGAGATAACTTTTTGAAAGCTTCTTGTGTTGATTGTCCTGACTCATGATGAAATTCAAAATGCACCACCATTTGCATTTAACTGCAGTATTAGTTTTCAAAAAAACATATTAACACAGTAATTAGTGATAAAAAAAAGCTCCTTAAAATATTATGGTTTGACACTCAAACAATGACAATGTTGCCTTAACAAATGACGATCCTTAACAAATGATGATGATATTTAATAATACCTTCTCTTATTAATGTTTTAATTTTGAAGAAAACACAAGTTGAAAGATACATAGAAGCGATATTCTCATTTTTAAAAAACAATAAGGAGGAACCATTTACACACGGTTTGCAAATTCTTAAACCAATTAGCAAGCAGTCGAAGTCACTAGCAAGTTAAGTATGTATAGGTCAATATTAATATGGCAACATCTACATCACTTTTTGTTTTTGGCCAGTGTCATATGTATTGGGAAGAATAAAAGAAAAATTGAGAAAGCATACTTGCATGAATCCCTTGTGATCAGTAGAGTGATCATAACCTTTTTATTGGGAATCACAGAAAATAGACAAGCTATGAGTTATGGATGAATTCACATAATCATGTGATTTGGGCAAGATGTGAGTGAAAATACCACAAGTTTGCATGGTCTGCCCAAAAACTAGTGTATAGATAAGTTGCCAAAACACCTCAAAAGTTCACAGACAAAGGAAATCATGAAAGGAACTCATACCATGAATTAGAAATAATTTAACAAGATAAAAAGCACAGGTCTACTACCAAAAGCGTTCATACCCAAATTGAAAAAATCAAGTGGGTATATAAGCATAGACCTCCTTCATGCTCACTAACCACAGAGTGTAAAGAAAGAAAGAGAAATCAGAGGAGGAGGAGGTAGGTATACTGAATATGACAGGAAGGTTAAGGATGAGTTTCAGATGGTGACAAAGAATCAACTGCTGAAACCAAAACAGCTTTGCTTTCATTCCAAGGGAATAAGCAAGTTTGGAGAGAAGCTAGCTAACTGTTGGCCTAACTTGCCTTTAGTTTTTTGTTTCCTAAAGATATAGCTTCTTCAACTACAATTCTCTTCCCTAACAAATCCAATACAAAATTGAGGAGAAAATAAAAGAACTGAAATTGTTTTAGCAGAACATGGTGATCTTACAGTAGCACATATAACCTGTTTTGCTTGGAAATTGTTAAACTTGTGATCTTATTGCATGGCTTACCTTGCCCGAGTTGCATAGTTCATTAAATATTATTAGAAGAGGATGGTTAAGCAAGCAACTGATGGGAATATTCTATTCAAATCTTATCAACATCCATTAAACACAAGTGTCAAATACCTTACAAGTTTAGAAAATTCTTCATTTATGACCAATCTTCATTTTTGGCTTTTCTTATGTGTAGACCAAAACGATATTCCATTAGAGGAGATTAGATCATACATCATATTCCATAAAGAGTATAAGTTCTTTAAACTTATGATGCAAATTCCATAAAGAGTAATATCATACTACTAAGTTTCTACACTGTTAGAACTAGATAAGCAATTGATTTGTAAATCCATGATTTTAAGTTAACAAGTCAAAGGAGTCCTAAATGCTAAACATAAGAACAAACCTTTAATTTCATAATTAACAAGTATATTAAGGGATCAAATACAACCCAATCCTACAGCTTTTGACATTGACCCATGAAATGAAGAAATTCATAATAACAATTACAAAATAAAAAATAAAAGATAGTTAATTTCAGTTAAGAGGGGGAAAAAATTAAACAACGAAACAAAAGAGATAGTAGAGTTCTGCAGTACCTGTTGATAAGAAATCCTTTTGAACCTTTGATTTTGTATTTATCTCCTGACCCACCTAAAACACATGTTCAACAATATGAATATAAGCTTCAAGTATTTCCACCAATCTTTATTCCAATACAAACATGAGCTACTCAAAATAACTCTCGTAAGATGCATAGTTTTTAAGGTTCCAAAACTCCAAATGCAAGCAACCCCAGAAAGAGAGAGATATGGGAAGAGTAAATGAACAGAGATGAAACAAAGCAAGAGATCAACATTAATCAAGTAAACTCAAAAGGAATCAAACAAGGACACCGAACCAAGAGGCAAAGAAGGAAGAAAATGAACAGAAAAAACAAATTACCTTTCACTGCCGCCACGAACTAGAGACAAGAAGGAGTCTGTACGAGAGAGAGTTGGGAGAAATGCGATGAATGCATTTTGATACAGTGGAGACTTGGGAATACAGTGGAGGGATAAGGAAAAGGTTTTGGAATACAGTGGAGGGAGGTAGGTTTTGATACAGTGGATACGTTGGAATGGGAGGGTAAAGTGGTAATTTCCTTTCATGTTTTGTTTCCGTCCCCGGGACAAGAAATATTGTACCATAGTCATAGGAGGTACACAAAATTTCTGTCCCTATGCTCCGGAGATGGGACAAAAATAGGTGGGGACAGCAAGGAAGCAAGCAAAATTTCTGTCCATGTCATCTATCCCTACCCATGGGGACAATAACCAAACACAGTGATAGTATGGTTTCAGATGGTGTTCATTAACCTTAAACACCTTGGAAGTGTCCAAACTTTGAATTTCTACCGCACCATGAGAAAATACATTAGTAACAATAAATGGTCTAAGCCAGCAAGATCGTAATTGTAGCATCCCGTTACCCATGTTAGGGCTAGAATTATCAATTGTGTGATTTTATGAGAAATTAGGATTATTGCACATCATGCACTATTGATTGTGACATGCACATTTTGCACA
>JANIHZ010000004.1:10406105-10416600 GCA_027478365.1 Erythroxylum rufum | reverse complement strand
TCTATATATGTAACTTAGTAAATGAGATCTACTAATATCTATCCAATAGATACTATTACATATATATTGATCTAACCAGATCATTAAAGTCCTTATTTGATGATCCTATGATCAAGAATACTTTTAGATTAAACCCTCAAGACTTGACTCTCATTATCATAATCTTCATTATGATGGCAAGTGTATAAATTTAATCAAGGACTTATCATATTAGAATAATAAACAATAACCGTAATATGATAATACACTCATTTGCTATGTTATTAATCAAAATTAATAATTACAAAATTAAAGTGTTCAATCTATTACATAACGATTGGGTCATGGGTATAATTCCAACAGGTGTGAGTGTTGAAAGCAGCTGGGGGAGAAGCACGTTCAGGTGGCAAGCAACGAAAGCAACAGTGGACGCAAGAAATGAAGTAGCTGGTGGAAAAACGTTAGCCTTTTGGAGACTTCTACGTTGCCGACAGTGTGGGGGAATTAATACATTAGCTGGAGGTGGGACGTAGGACTCCACTCACATGGCACTATTATTAAAAATCCTCCACTTACAACATGTGAGGACATCTTGCTGCTTGTGTTTGAAGCATGAGCTGGTGGAGGCAACATTTGAAGCTGCGTTTGGTTATTGTCAGACGGAACAAGATAAAAATTTAGAGACAAAATAGAATAAAAATTGAAGACAGTAAAGTGTTTGGTTGTGATAGACAGAACATAAAAAACTGTTATATTCCGAGGACAGAAATGTATTTACTTGCAGTGGACAGAACAAAAAAATAGTGTGAATTACAAAATTACCCCTGTAGTATAATATGAATGGAAATATGTAATTTATTGATTATTTCATAATTGTATCAATATTTATTTTAAGTGTATTTTAAATTTTGTAATTACGTTGAAATAAAATGAAAAACCAAAAAATTTATTGAAACGTGAAACCTTAAAATTAAAAGAAATGAGTTATTGAATTATAAAAATCCTACAAGTTAGATATTTCATAATAATATAATAAAAACATCTAAGCATTTATGGATTACATCATAGGTTTTAAAAAATCCTACGATTTAGAAATTCTAATACATAATAATTTAATAAAACATCTAAGCATTCATTGAATTAATGACATAATAGGTTAAAAAAACGTACAAATTAGATGATCTAGTGCATAATAATTTAATAAAACATTTAAGCATTCATGGAATTAATTACATAATAGGTTTTAAAAAATCGTACCAGTTAGAAATTCTAATACATAATAATTTAATATATCATCCAAGCATTCATTGAATTAATTACATAAGAGGTAAAAAATCCAATGACAATGAGTAAAAATCCTTGACTCCATGCCATTTTTTTCTTCAAAGTCGCAACTTCATTTTATTGTTGATTTGTTGGAAGTGAAAATTGATTCGGTATTAATGAGGGTTCAATGGCGGTATGAACAATTTCTTCATTTCAACGAATTCGCCTATCAACATCCATGACATAAGCACTTTTTGCTTCAACGAAAGTTTGATATCCCTTGAATCTAGCATCAGGAAAGCCCTCAATTACCAATTTAACATCATCCCAATTTGTAAAAATACCTACTTGCCATCCAACAAATACAACATAAAAGTTGTATCTGCCCATAGTTAAGTACCTGAAAATAAATAAGATACTCATCATTCATACACGTATATAAATTACAAACATTAAATAGTTAATAAACCAACCATTCATCATGGATTCACAAGTGTACAAACAAAGTCAACAATTCATCATATGATCATTTAACATCACATGAGCCGTTTGAAGACAAATTATAAGCCATAAAAGATTAACAAATAAAGTCAGACTTCATCATCTAAGAGGCTCCTAATTAGCTATAACAATCTTCTCAATAGCTCTCAACTATTATATTGATTGTGATCCACTGTCTAAAACCTTGGTGCATGCCCTTCCAAATTTCTTTTATAAGGTTCATGTAAGAGTTGGCAACTCTTTATTGCTTTCACAAGAAGAGTAAAACAAGGAACAAAGAAGCATTGCAAAGTAATTAATGAAAATCCAAGAAAATTGCCCAATAATATCAGAAGGCAAAATTCATACGTCCTATAGTTGACGCTTCTTGTGCAAACAAATTAGTGTTAGGTGAATAGATGAGATGATGATGAGATAATATTGGAAGTTCTTTGGACACTACTACATAATTTCTTAATCCACAATCATCAACTGGAATTTTACATATAAATGAATGTCTATCACCTATGGCAAACACATCTGTAGTGGTATGCACTATTTATTGGGTCATTCCCCTCCACTACAACTTGCTCAGCTCTACACTTGTACTTGCAACCTTGACATTCTTACTTCCTTGGAACATTGAATCAAACAACATTTTTCCCCACCCCAGCAATCCTAGAAATGCAAATCATGAGCGACTCAAAATAACTCTCGCAAGATGTATAGTTTTTAAGGTTCCAAAACCCCAAATGCAAACAACCCCAGAAAGAGAGAGATATGGGAAGACAAATGAATAGAGACACAACAAAGCAAGAGATCGGCTTTAATCAAGTAAACGCAAAAAAGCAATCAAACAAGGACACCGAACCGAGAGGCAAAGAAGGAGTCTGTGTGAGAGAGAGTTGGGGGAAATGTGATGAATGCATTTCGATACAGTGGAGACTTGGGAATATAGTGGAGGGATAAGGAAAAGGTTTTGGAATACAGTGGAGGGAGGCAGGCTTCGATATAGTGGATACGTTGGAATGGGAGGGTAAAGTGGTAATTTCCTTTTGTGTTTTGTTTTCGCCCCCATGATAAGAAATATTGTACCACTATCATGGAAGGTACAAAAAATTTCTGTCCTTGTGCTCCGGAGACGAGACAAAAATAGGTGGGGACAACAAGCAAATACTACAGAGTACGGGACTTTTGTGTCCCTGTCATCTGTCCCCACCCATGGGGACAACAACCAAACACAGTGATATGGATTAAGTGTATAAGAGACACGATATAGAACATGGTTTGGAGACAGACTATATGGCAATAAAGAACCATGTCAGAGATCATGTGACAATAATAAGAGAAATAGAAGGATTCGCAATCTGCGGGTAGGCGCGTGCAAATATCATGTGCTAATTACAATAAAAATATGAAGATACATAGACTAAGGACATAAGCATGCTATAGAGCATATCTCTTCCCTAGAAGAAACATGAGGATCCACGGTTCGAGTAACGATTGTGGTTCGGTCATGTCTAAGGGCATAAAAACATATATCAAGCATATAATCCTAATTTTCTGAAGACTTTTAGAGAATGTTGGTCCTTGTAAGCACCCAAGAGGAGAGGATGAATTGGGTGTATGTAAATTAAAACAAATATTTCTTATCTAATGACTGGAATTGAAAAAATAATATATGATGAAAAATATCTTAATGTAAATCAGTTATACATTCAAACAATAATTTAAAGAGTATAGAGAAGAAGAAAGACAAACTAATTTATAGTGATTCGACAAACAACTTTTGCCTACGTCCACTCACCAAGATACTTCTTCGAATTTTCACTAAGTCTTTTCTGTCAATAAGTGTCAATAAGGAGAAGAGGAACCTTTTTACAAAAATCTTTCTTTTCAAGAGTAAAGAGTAACTCTTCTTACATTCTTTCTTTAAGGTGAAGAGTAATCCCTCTTATAAAAGGATTTACAACTAAGAAGACCTTGGTTGATCACTTTGATATGCTTAAAGACTCACTCACTTCAAAATGCAACAACAAATGTACACAAAACCTAATTGGACTTGTCAATTGATTCATAACCTTTCAAAGACAACCATATCTATTGGAACTTCTTTTACTTGTAGGATTGCATCTTTGGTTTGTCGATTATGTTATGGTCAGAGTCCTACTTATGGTGACTTGCTGGAATTGGGAGAAGCCATAGGTATTATTGCATTGGAAAGCTGGGTACTTAATTAACATTAAGAACGTTTTATACTGGTGGAGTATTCACAGGGGGTACTGCAGAACATATAGGAGCCCCCTCTAATGGAAAATAAAATTTAATGAGGATTTGGTTCATCCCACACATACACGTCACGAGCATCTCGCTTTTTCTATATTCTATAGACTTATATGTAACTATTGAGAGTCAAGATATTTTACATAATGTGACTATTCCATCAAAAAGTCTTTTTTTTTTAGTTCACAATGATCAATATGCAGAATCAGATCAAGTGATTGCTGAAATTTATGTTGGAGCACACTTGTAACACTCTTTAAAATGTGTTTATACAATATCCAAATAATTTTTATGCTTAAACCAATAAAAATCATATATTTGTAGGGTGTGGCATTAAACTAGCCATTAGAAACAAAAATTTGTTGTTCTTAATGGCTAGTTACTATGTAGTAGTTGATTAGTCTAACATATTGGTTGATTAATATGCATTAAATGTATAGATTCACTAGCCATTGGGACACTGCTTGACTAATGTTATATATTGGTTGACCAATGTAGTACATTAGTATTAAGCAAAGCATCGACCAATGTAAAAACTTTGTCACATTGGTCAATGAATGCAATATATTGGTATCAACCAATATATAAACTAATGTTCCCATAAACTCTCGGTACATAAGATTTAATAATTTTAACCCACATTGATCAACCACCAACCTATATAGGTCTACTAATACTCCAAAATTCATCTTTTTAACATTTTCAAATACTCAAACTTAATTTTCTTGTTACAAAATTGACTTAAACACTTCTCTAGATCTTCTCCAAAGAATGTTTTAAGGATTAAATGGATTTCTTTTTTATATCAAAACTTTAATTCTTCTTGATTATTGAAAAGACTATGTAATGAGTTAAAACAATTATGCATTTATACACGATAAATCTCTAAAATATCAAAGTAACCAAGTAGTAATACAACAAATATTATATATTTATTTATAACTTTGTTGTGCCTTGTTCTTTTTTGGTCTTGATTTTGTTCTTCAATTGAAAATGACTTGATTTCTAACTTTTCTCTAATTTCTTAATGAGATATATCTTGATTTATGCATGACCATTATTGCTTTTATACAAATAAAAACTCATTAGTAGTACATATTTTTTTTTATCATCACAATATAGACTGTAACTTCCTTTGGTTCAACAAATTTTCCCTTTTTAGTGAAGATAAACTATTTTACAATATTAGATAAAAATGGTAAAATCAAACTTATACATTTTATTATTTAAGGCAATATGAGTAATTAGCTTCCCTTATAAGTTAAATCTATTTTAAGCATAAATTAACCATTATAGAAGGATTACTAAGATGTTGAAATTAATCACTTCTTTTGAATCTAATATCACTAATTTTCTAAAGACTACACTAAAATTAACCACTCCCCTGAATTTAATATCATTAAATTTCTCTCTTCCTTTTTGGAAACATAACATTGTCAATTATTTAAAAGATTACTAAACTAATATTAAACACTAAAGCATATAATAAAGTAAATAAACAATAATCAAAATCAAATTTAAGTGCCTATAAAGATCCTTTTCAAATAGAATTCCTATCAAGCATGCTTAGTTCTCTCTTAATCATGCAAAATCTATTCTCATTTATTTTTTTAGTGAATATGTTTGCTAATTGATGTAATGTATCAATAAATTCTAACTCAATATCACTTGTTTGCGCATGAACTTTAATGAAATGGTAGTTAATTTCTATATTCTTGGTTTTAGAGTATTGAATAGGGGTTCGTTGAGAGACAAATGACACTAGTGTTATCATACCTAATTATTATCCTTTTATCGCTTATGTAATAGTCTCTAATTTGTTTCCTAAGCCATAAACTTTGTGCACAACAACTAATGGTTGCTATATATTTTAATTTTGAAGTTGAAAAGCAATTGATTTTTATTTATTATTAAACTATAAAACTAATGCATCGCTTAGAAATTGACAAGTATTTGACGTGCTCTTCCTATCTAAAAGACTACCGGTACAATATGCATATGAACAATCAATTTAATTAAAAATTACATCTTTACGATACTAAAATCATGATGAATGGTACCATATAAGTATCTAAGTATATGCTTAAAAGCTAAAAGATGAGATTCTTTGAGATTTTGTTAAAATCTAGAGCATAAAGATGTTTTTGGATTTATTTAATATCTAACCCATAAATAAGCAATAAATTTAATGTTTTCCCTACTTACAAAAAGATTAAGTAAATTACAAATCATATCTTGATATAATTTGATATTAATAGGCTTACCTTCTTCATCCATGTTTAACTCAGTTGTAATTCACATAAGTGTTTTTAATAGCTTGACTTAATCAATTTTGAAGCAATCGATTATTTCTTTGGTTTATTTAGCTTGATTGAAGATGCCCTCCTTCATTTGGTTGATTTGAAGTCTAAGAAAGAAGTTAAACTCTCTTATTACCCTTATCTCAAATTCCATACTCATATACTTAAAAAATTCTTTGCACATGCGTTAATTAACTACACCAAAGATAATATTAACATAAATTTGAATAATCATCTCATATGTCCCTTTTAATGAATGAAGTTGTACCAAATTTTCCTTTTTTTAAATTATTTTCAAAAGGAATGTACTTAACCTATCATACTAAGCTCTATAAGTTTGTTTAAGCTATATAATATTTTGGATAATTTATACATGTGATTAGGTGTATCATGATTTTAAAAACTAGGTGGTTGATCAACATAAACTTCTTTTAAATAAAATTATTTTAAAAAAGCTTTTAACATCCATTTAAATCAATTTGAACATATAAGATGCAAATATAAGTAATGACATGATAAATTCTAACCTAGCTACCAATACAAAATATTCCTCGAAGTATATGCCTTCCTTTTGATTATACTTTTTAGCTACCAATCTAGCTTTATTTCATACAGTGATACCCGACTCATCTAATTTGTTTATAAATATCCATTTAGTATCTATGATTTGGTGGTTTCTAGGTCTAGATATTAAAGTCAAACCTTATTTCTCTCAAATTATTTTGATTCTTCATTCATAACAAAAACCCAACTTTTATCACTAAATGGCTTCTTCTATACTTTTAGGCTCAATTTGAGAACTAAAAGAAAGATGTAATATATTTATAAAATGAGATCAAATAGTTCCCCTTATTGAACATCTCATATTATTTAATTTGGAGGATGATTCCTTTTGAATTTTCAATATATTAGATGCTTCTCATCCTTCTTATCATCTTCATTTAGTTTAAAATTTTGCTCTTTTAGTGTGTTTTGGTGATCATTCTTGTTTTCATCAAGGGCTACTTTATCCAAATCCTTAGATAGCCCTTCATCATCATCTTTAATGCTTTTCTTAAGGCAAGATGGTTAAATTCATAAAAAAAATATGCATGAATTGTTTAATAGCAAGAGTCTTTCCACTTAAAATCTATATGCTTTACTAATTAAGAAATAACCTAAGATAATTCCTTTTCTTTGAGACCTCCATAACAAAATAATTAATGTGTTTTAGGTACCTAACTGAGCTTGAGTCCTTGATTTAGTCTCCTTCTTTTTAACCTATATTTTTAAAGGTTTTACTTGCAATTGTTTGTTTAAGAAAGCAAAATATATCAATATATATATATATTTATTTATTTATTTATTTATTTACCACAAAAATGGTATATCATGTTTTTTGAATGATATGAATTGGTGTCGTAGTGATGTTGATGCATACATAGATTACTTGATCCTCTTTGTGTACATGCATTATAAGGATCCATCCTTTGGAAATTGATTATTCCTTTTGGTAAAGTGATGGCTAACAAAAATTATTCATGTAATACTTATTATGGATATAAGCTTGATGCTTATTTATGAGTAGATGATGTGGTTTATAGAAGTGTGATTAATATTATATGTTATCATATATCTTTTCATATAAATTATGCTTTTTTTTCCTTGAGAATATTAAGCTCTATACCTAGGTTTAAATGCATATATTAAGGAATGTGGTTTGCTTTTAGGGCAATGTATAGAAGTTATAATATATGTATTTGATGTATGTGTTTACTTATATGTAGATGCATAATGTTTGTTTGTCATTTTAGGCAAGAGTTCTCTACTTTGCAAATGCTTTCCCTAAACAAATGTAGTTTTGATATTGAATTTAATTTTGTAGTTGCATCTAATCTTATATCTATTATTTACACTCATTTAAACTCCCATCATACTTTTAAGTTTATCATTCCCCTGATTAAATTTGGACAGTGAATCTTTGAGACCATCGACCTTTTTCAATATCTCATTTTCATCTTTTAATGCATATAATATATGATTATCATTAATGATCACACTCTTAGATGTTTGTAATTCACTCTTTATTTTTTTTATAGATACATACATATAAATACTACTAAATCTCTTTGATTTTGCAAGATAGCTTACTACTTATAATTTCTAGAATTTATACTAGTTCATCATATTCCAAAATCACTATTACTATCACTATCACTATCACAAGAGTTAGAGTTGGAGAGTATCTCATCATCATATTTTGTCACGAAGCATATGTGAGCTACTTCTCCTTTTGATTGTTCGCTTTTAGAGTCAATTAAGTCATCCCAAGTTGATGCTTTGAAAGCCTTCTTTTTCTTATTATCCATCTTTCTCATTCTTGGCATTTATTTCATTAACTTAATTATTACAGTCATGTGTGATTTCAAGTGTGGCATATTTAGTAAGTAATTTCACATATAGATATCTTATTTAATTAATATTTATCTAGTGCATATAATAATATATGAATGTATTTACTATTTAAAGGAATAGGTCTCTTATCTCATATATATCAATCTTCCTTAAGTTTAGAAACCTTTTTATCATTAACAACTTTCATAAGAGTGAAAGAGCTATTTTAAATTATTTCTCATAAGTCAACACTTTTGACTATCAAGAAGAACTTCACTTAAGTTTTCTAATAGAGATAGCCATTACCATCAAAGAAGGGAGCTTTACTAAGGTTTTGTCCCTTTTGGTTGGATGATGATGATGATGATACTCCTAAGTATGCTATTATAGTCTTTATTGTAAGATTTTTTTTAAAATGATAGCCAAATAGACCTACTCTAATACTACTTATTGGTCCTTAATGGCACTCAAGAGGGGAGTGAACTCAATGTTGGTAAATTTAAACAACCATTTCTTATCTAATGATCCAATTAAACAAGAACCAATATATGGTTAAAAAAAACTTAATGTAAATTAGTAATACTATCAAACAATAATATAAAAATTATAGGAAAGAGGATTTATAGTGGTTTGGAAAGTAACCCTTTTCTTATGTCCACTCTTCAAGATGCTTCTTTGAGTTTTCATTAAGTTTCTTCTTTAAACAAGGAGAAGAACTTTCTTAAAAACAATTATGATTTTCACAAACAAAGAACAACTTTTCTTACAATCTTTCTCCAAGGTGAACAATAAAAAATGAGCTCTGTTGGAAATAATATGGCAAAATTCTCCCTAATGAAGAACAAAAGGATGCACAACATATGTACTCATCAAACACTAACCCATTTCCATAGCCAATCTTCTTCTTCAAGGTTTTTAGTATCATTCGAATTACCTTTCTTTTTTATTATCTGTATCTCATTTTCTGTTACAAAATTATCAGATGAATGTTTAATTATATATACTATGTGTTGTGTAAAGCTTCCTCGAATATTCAAATGAACATAGATAAAAATGGAGGCAGTGGCAATATCCTGATGATCAGTACATGATTAGGAAAATCAGTTGTTTTGGAACAATACTCAATTCCAAAAACTATTTCTATTCAATCAGGTATACATATGTTCGAATATAGGTTCCTTACACCATTGGACTTAATTAGCTATTTAAGTTCTATACTATTTGTATCTTAATTAGGTGAAATGTATCGTACAAGTGAGTCATCTAATTTAGTGATCTATACTTTATCTGATGATTCATTTACTGCATCTTCTGCTAGTTTAGTTAAAGCTAAGAAGGTGTTAAAAGAGGGTATCAAAAAACCAACACATAAGAGAAGATCTTTGATTGTTTCAATTGATGTCTTTGAATGTGTAAGGACCCTTATTGGGAATCCAGACATAGACAACTCCTTTACCTTTTATACCAAATCTCATATCACTTGGAATCTAGAAAAATAATTATTTCATTTTCTTTTTGATGAAATAGACGTGAAACTTTATTTATTGTTTTGTTTATAAGAATGGTTAAACCTCTAATTAAAATCTTGTATTACCTACCAAATATCATTATATTATATTGCTTAACATATTTCAATATTTATATGTATTATTTTTATTGTTAATAAATATTAATAATTAAGAATATTAGTCAACTTAAATTTATGATATTTTGATCATATTAGCATTAAAATTTTAGGTATATTTATCTTTTAATATCCAAAAAATATTAACATTCCAAATTTTAAATTACCAACATGTGTTTTTCAACAATAT
>JANIHZ010000004.1:10366183-10380177 GCA_027478365.1 Erythroxylum rufum | reverse complement strand
ATAACTCCCAAAATTATTCCATTGAACTTCATAATTTATTTCAATCATGTTCAATAAAAATCCAACCAAAACAATTCATCATTTAAAAACTAATTTGACATCATGCTAAATTCATCAAGAAAAAGTTCGGGGTCCAACATATCTTACTTTACAAGAAATGAAGAATAATCCAATGTTATATGTGGTTTTCCTTGACAGTCCTAAAAGAAGTATGACTCGTCTTTAGATATTTATAATTCAGGTTGGCATGACCACCCAAATTTGCATTATGGGAAATTCTAAAAACAATATGCAACCTCGAATTTCTAGCAGTACAAGAGACCATATATGCCTAGACAATAACAATTGATGCAAAATTTTGAAGGTAACACTTTTTTGAAGGATATAGTTAAGTCTTTGGCCACTATCACTTTGAAATTTCAGCAAGATACTTAAGCTAGTTCAAAACCTTAAAAATCAATAAAAGCTATTAATTTGTTGGAAGCATAAAATTTGGGAAATATTCCTTATTATACTGAGGTAAACCCTAAGAAAAGTTCTTAGGCTATAATGCTATAAAGTGGCAAGGAATTAAAGGAACTAGTCTTAAAGGTTTCTAATAGAGAAAATAAAGAGGAAATGGAGAAATAAGTACCAAAATAGCCACAAAAAGAGAAGGCATAATCGAATTATAACCTACCAAAAATGGTTATGCGACCCCCTTTTCCAAATCCTTTTACCAAATTAAGGAAAGAGGATTAAGAAAAAAAGATCTTAGACACTTTTTAAAAAGTGCAATTAAACATTCCTTTGTTTGGTTTTATTAAAAAATCCTTTGCTTTGCAAAATTTCTTAAAGCTAAGTGGTAATGAAAAAGTGCATTTAGGAGAGAATGTGTTTGATGTGCTTCAAAAGAAGTTTTCACAGAAGTGTCAAGACCCAGGTATCTTCACTATCCCTTAAATTTAGATGCATCAATTAATGTCATGCCCCACTTTGTTTAAGAGTCTTTAAACGCAGGGCCTTTGGAAGAAATTGATGTAATAATCCAATAAGTTGATATATCAAATGCTTATCCGAAGGGATTTCTAGAAATTTTTTTGGTTCAAGTGAATAATTTGTTTTTACAACTAACTTTTTTGTCTTCAGATGGGTAGTAAGAATGTTTCTTCTTTATTTTTAATTTTTCAAGTAAGACCCTTTTAAAAATCTATTGAACAAAAATTGATGTTCATTATAGATATTTAACGATAGAGTTTGACGGTGATGTAATTAAATTCAATATTTTATGATGCCATGACATTTCTTAATAACAAACAACTTGTTGTTTATGTGAATTTCATTGACACTTTGGTGTAAGATATTTTTTCTTTGCATTGGGAAAATGAGCTTTGTATAATTCTTGATATAGGGATATATTCCTTCACTTAGTAGTAGCTCATTCACACTTTTGCACCCACTATGGAGTTAGAAACCATGTTCTACAGCTTGAAAAAGTCTAAAATTTTGGTATTACACGTCTTTTATGGAGTTAGCAAGAAATCACTCAAAGTTGCTTACTTCCTTAGCTCAACCACTAGAGTTAGATTTGAAAAACCCACCTAGTCAATTTAAACGTGCCTTTTTAGGTGAACAAAACACATTACCTATGATTATCTCTAATAAACTCACTTTTTTGGAGAGGAAACATTAATTCAAGTGCTAAGGAATCATAAGGAAGCTCTTGGCTAGCCATTGGTTGATTTCAAAGGAATTAGTCCATCAATTAAAATGCACTGCATTTTACTAGATGATGGAGGTAAAGAGGTAAGACAACCCCAACGGAGGTTAGATCCACCTATAATGGAGGTGGTTAAAAAGGAGATATTGAAGCTTCTTGATGCTTAGATAATTTGTGTCATTTTGGATAGTAAGTGCATAAATCCGATTTAGGTTCTTCCAACGAAAATCTAAGTAATTGTAGTAGAGAATAGTGATGGTGAGTTTATACCTACTTGTATTCAAAATAGGTGGAGGATTTAGATCGATTATAGGAAGTTGAACTTATTTACTAGAAAAGATCAATTTTCACTTCCTTTTATTGAATAAATGTTTAAAAAACTACTTGTAAAAGCTCATTATTGATGTCTAGATGGTTGTTTAGGTTATCATCAGATTTTGGTTACATTAGAGGATAAAAAAAGACTATACATGCCCCTTTGGCATTTTTGCTTACCAAAGAATGCCATTCAAACTATGTGATGCACTAGCAACATTCCAAAGGTGTATAGTAAGTAACTTTTTTTTTTTAATTATATGGAGGATATCAAAGAAGTTTTTTATAGATGATCTTGCAATTTATGTTGAGTCTTTTGAAACATGCCTAGTTAACCTTAAAAAGTTGCTAAAATGTTGCATTGAAAACAATTTGGTTTTCCATTTCCATTTCATTGTTTATCTAGGCATAAGTTTAGGTCATGTAATGTTTTCTAAGGGAATTATGGTTGATAAAGCTAAGATAATAAAGCTAAGATAGATATTAAAAAAAAAACTATCTACCTTACCTTATAAGAATACATGAAGTTCATTTTTCCTTGTTCATGGATGTTTTTATCAATGTTTTATCAAATATTTTTTGAAGATCACTCAACCAAAACGTAGGTTGTTATAGAAAGATATGGATTTTAATTTTTATGAGTTATGCAAAGTGGCATTTGATGAGCTTAAGAAACAACTTACTATAGCCTTGATAATTCAAACACCACATTGGGGTTTTCATTTTGAGTTAATGTGTGACGTTAGGAAATATGCATTTAGAATCATTTTGGTCCATAGAGTAGGGAAGATGCCACGTGTCATATGTTATACATCTATGACCCTTAATGACACTAAAAAAAGGAGCTTTCTGTAGTAGTTTTTGGGTTGAAAATTTTTTGTTTTTATTTGTTATGCACTAAAGGTAATTGTTTATTCAGACTATATAGCTATGAAATTTTTGTTGGCTAAGAAGGGGGTTAAACCAAGATTAACTTGGCGGATCTTGCTTCTACAAGAATTTAATTGGAAGATATATGACAAAAATAAAGCAAAAAAACTATTTGTCGATCACCTCAGTTGGATAACTCCTAATGCCACACTTGATGAGCTTCAAGAAGAATTTTCATATGAAAATCTCTTTTTCATCTAATAAGTAATTCCTTGACATGCTGAAATAATGAATTTCTTAGTTACTAAGTCCTTACCCAGTGATTTATTTAAAGTTAACAAAGAAGAAAATCAAAAGAGAGGAAAAATATTATATATAGGATGAACCGCATTTTTAGAAATTTTGTTATGATCAAATTATTAGAAGGTGTGTGTTAGATGAATAAGTTCCTTCTATTCTAATTTTTTCATTCATTTATATATGGGGGACATTTTGGTCCAAAGAGGACAACCCATAAAGTGCTTGAATATAGGCTATTTTGGCCTAAGTTATTATATAATGCATATATGTTTTGTAAGTCTTGTGATCAATTCCAAAGAATAAGTAGCTTGGGACTGAGATCAAATGCCACTCACGAACATTCTGGTATGAGAGATTTTTGATATATAGGGAATGAATTTTATAAGTCCTTTCCCCTCTTGCTTTAGTAAGAATTACATTTTTTTTTGTGGATTAATTATCAAAGTAGGTATGAGTTACTCATACTGACTATGCCAAAGTTATAGTGGATTTTGTTAAGTCTAACATTTTTGCTAGGTATAGAATGCCTTAAGCTATTATTATCAACCATGGAATTCAATTGCTTACCATTCACAAATAAATAGGCAAGTATAAGTTTTCAATATATAAATCAAATCAAGAGAAATTGGAACATCTAAGTCAAAATGATTGGAGTTTGCAATTGGAAGATGCATTATAGGCATATCGAATTGCTTATAAGACTCCAATTGGTATATCTTTATATATGTTAGTTTTTGGTTAACCTTGTCATTTACTTGTAGAGTTGAAACATAAAGCCATTGGGTTGTTGAGCAATATAACATGGACCTAATTAAGGTTGGTAATAGTTAAAAATTGCAAACTCAAGAGCTATAAGAGATTGGCAATAATGCTTATAAAATGTTAGAATTTATATGGAGAAAACTAAAGCCTTCCATGGTAACATGATTTCACTGAAGTAACTTTTAGTAGGGTATAAGTTTTTCCTTTATCATTCAAAGCTTAAATTATTTCCAGGGAAATTTGTGATCTAGATGGCTCAGTCCATTTGTTGTTACTAATGTGTACTTTGTGCAGTGGAAATCTAAAGTTTATACACTTTTAAAGTGTTCAAAATTAATGGCTATAGGTTAGAACATTATTATGAGAATTTACAAACAGAAATTGTAGAGTAATTTAAGCTGGCTAGTGCAATTAATACTGAGTGGATTCTAGTTTCAATTCCATTTAGCTAATATTAAGATAAGATTCAAACCAACCCTTCTTAAAAGAAGAAGTTATATGAAGGGCTTTCCCTTTAATAAGAGAAACAATTCAAAACCAAATTAGAAAAATTTACAATGATTAAAAAACTTTCATTAAATTGATATATGGAGAGTTAATTAGTAATGCATAAAAGGAGGGTTTAAAACCGTGTCAAAACATGGGACTAGAAAAATAATTAAAGAATGAAACATTTAAATCTAAAAAATATTTAGGATCTTTTTTCAAAAATTTAATGTTTTCTACAAATATATTATAGTAAAAATAAGATAAACCTCCTATATGAAAAATATGTATTTTTGAAATATAGATGAAAACCAAATTATAAAAAATAACAATTTTAAAACCAAATTATAAAATATAACATTTTTCTCATTCTCTTAGCTATAAGAATCTAATACGTTATAGATGTAGAAGAAAGGGTCATATAATTGAATATTCTAAGATTAATACAATACTTCAAAATATAAGATTTAGGCCAATATTTGGTAAAATACAAGCTTTAATGGTATTTGATTCAAAAAATTGCGAATAAGAAGAAGAAGAAGTGGTACTAAAATGTTCCAACTTTTAATTTTTAACAAAAATAGCTCGACGTTATGTTCTTTGTTAAAGTGGATGATGTAGTGAGTCATGTCAGGTTAGTATTTATGTCACTTAGCTACCACATATTGTATTTGTGTAATATATGAATTTTATTATTTAATATATTAAAAATATCAAACATTTTAAAATATTTATGAAGTAAAACATATGAAACAATGTATATTTACTTTAGGGTTTTTGACATTTTAATTTATTAAATAATAAACTCATATATGGTGCAAATACAATATGTGGTAGCTATGTGAACAAATACTATTCTAATGTGGCTCGTCACACCATTCATAGTAACAGAGAACTTAACGTCATGCTATTTTTTGTTAAAATTAAAAGTTGAACCATTTAAGTGCCACTTTTTAAAAATTTAGGTTAGTATTGCAAAATTGAGTAAAGGATGATTTTTTTTGTAATTAACCTTTATTAATATTACTATTATAAATATTACAATTTGTTATGGATTCGCTTTACATTTTTATAATTTATCCTTTACATTTTTTCATTTTTATAATTTATCCTTTACATTTTTTTTACTTACTACTATATTTCTACAACCAACATCTAACTTTTACATGAATATTTATTATTTCGTTATTAATACTAGTTCTTAGTGAAACACCAACTTATGCTTATATGATTGGTTTAATTCATTTTATGCTTTACTTATATATCTTATTTTTATGCTTTATTCATATTACTACTACTTTTTATTATTCGTTCAAGATCTTTATCAAAATGAGAAATAAAATATTTGAATAAAAAATATTTTAGGTTAGGAAGAAAATATTCATATTATAAGCAATTAATATCAGAACTAGAAGATAATCATAATTTGAGGTCATAAAAAATAAATACTATTAATATAGTAAAATAATAGATAAGAAGACAATTAAAATAATTTAACAAAAATTGAAAATATTACATAGACCGTGAAAGATTTGTGACTTTTCCTTAACAAGACAATTAGCAAAATTTTTAATAAAAGACTATAATAAAGATTTAGATAATATTAGATAAGAATTAAAACAGTTATTATCACAAGAAAAAACACTAAATATAATTATTCATATTCTTGAAAGATTTATCTTATTGTGAAAATAGTAACATCTAAGTGTTGTTCATTATATTTTTATTTAGTAAAATTCAAAATATTGTCCATGCTTTGAAATTAAAGATGTTAAAACCTTTCATCTATGACTATACAACTAAAGTTTATTTGCTAATCATCTAATTCCAAAAAAATGATATTGTGTTTCCTCCTCAAAAGATTTTTGCTTTGTCTCTTAATAAGACTTTTCTTAAACAATTAAAATCATGCATATCAAAACAAGTGGATTCTATAATGGATTAGAGAGAGAAACTCCAACTTCTATCTAAACCTCTTTTTGGATCTTGTAATTAGTTAAAAGTTTTATTTAACTTTCCTTTTAAAGGTACCAATAATAAGCAAGATTTCATCTATCTATCCCTTGCTTCTGCTTTCTTACTACTTCAGGTAATCCTCTATATTTGAAGGTTTAACTGCTAAGCTTCGAGTAGAACCCAACAAGGCTCTAATTTCTTCTTTATCCTTTAGAACATGTATGGAAATTCATATGGCAATCCTTGAACCTTAGGTCCCTTTTTGTTTTAAGGCTCCAGGTTCCAAAGCTTATATCCTTACATTTAAGCTAGTTGATTCCCCCTTTGTAACCTTCATTTTCACCTCCTTTTGCTACATCTCTTTATATAATTTTTCCATCTCCTAAATCTACTAGGGTTGGTTGTTCTCCTTATTGCTTCATAGTTATGGTACACTTGAAATTGTAAGTTAAAGTTGATGGAAATGCCTCTAATTTCTTGTCTTAGGTGGCTAATTTTTCTCCTCATATGGTTAATAAAATATCTTAGATTAAGGTAGTAGGAGACTCATATACTTTTAAGAAGCTAAGGTACATTCCTCTAAGCTAAATATAACGTCCCTCTATTAGAGGTGCTCGAAGTAAGTGATCATAAATTGAAAGCTTCGTTAGTATGTTTCTTTGTAGATAAAAGGCCCTGATTTCCTCACAATTATATAATACAAATACCTGGAAGAAGATAAGGATTGAGATTACTTTGATAAATGAAGAGGATTTATTTGTCTTTAAATTTAGTAATGAAGATAGTATGAATAAAATCCTACAAGTTGGGCCATACCATGTCATTCAAAATCCCCTCATACTTTAAAAATGGAGACCAAGTTTAGAGATGGTTAAAATAAAAATGGGAATGCATTTATAAGGATTAATTTTCGTAATGTTCCTTTAAAATATTAGTCAATAAAGGGCTTAAGTTAATTAGCAAGTTTAATAGGCAAAGTAATTTGCATGGATGAACAAACAACTAATCCAAAGCATACTAGGTATGCTAGAATATGTGCTAATGATGGCTTGGACTAGAAGTTTCCAGAAAATTAAGAATAATGAAGCTAAATGATGTGGGAGAACCTATAAAAGATGAAATTCATCTTAGTTACCAATGAAGACTATCTAAACCAAATTAGGCCATAATATGGGAACAAAATTGTAAAAGTTTTGAAATAGGTGGTTTTAAGAGCTCAATAAATAGATGGAACTAAAAAACCAACGGAGAAGAGATTACTACATCTCGTGATAAAGAGGGGTCCTCAAACCAAGCAATGGGAATTCTGGCACTGGCAAGTAGAGGCAAGAAATCATAGAGACTTCCAAAGAAATAGTCATCATGGATTAAATAGTATGCAATTTATCATAGTCAAATTGCTATAATTATTAATGTCGAATTCCAAGGATCTCTATGATTGTAGTCTATTATAGGATCAAAGTGAGGATGGCTCTCTTTTTGCTCCCTTTCTAGAACCGTTCATTATGTTAGCTTCACTATTTACTTGTCTTCCTCGAGCTATCTAGTTTCTCTTGTAATCAAACCACACCTTTTGTATATTGCCTCTTCTTTATAAACCTCTCTTTCATTAGTATCTTCTTACATAGCCTCTGGTCTTTCGATTTTTTTTTACTTCTTGCTATCTTCTTAACAACTCATTCCCTACACCATCCTCCTCATTGCATCACCTTTGCTCTCTTCTCACTTTTCTGGTTGGTTTGTTCTCTTCCAACTCACTTGGTTTCTTTATTTTTTCCACCAGAAATTAACCTCCCTCTATGGACTCAGCCAATTTCCTACATTTAGTTTTAAACTCCCAAATAGCTCCAAATACTTCTTTTCCTTCTGACTCACATGACCTAAATCCCTCTCCATCTTCAGATACAAATATCTCTGCACCTATTAGAAGATCCTAGGTATAGGTTGCAGTTAAGATCCAACAGCATGTAAACAAGATAGGATTGATCAAACCACTCCAAGAAAAAATTCAAAACAAGATAAGGAGTTTGAACATGTGATTAAATGAAGATTAAGCAGAAAGAAAAAGGCTCTAGTTAAGGAGTCAAAACCATAAATATTCTGACTTGGAATATCAGAAGGGCTAATGCCCCTTATAAAAAGCTTTTGGTGAAGTGCTTATCAACTCATAATAAAGCAACTATTCTTGGTTTCTTGGAGACTTGAATCAAGCTCCATAATTTCAACCTCCATAATTTTTTGCCAAGGTGTTGGAATCTGATCACTAACTACAGTTTTTATCTTAATGGCAGAATAATGGTTGTATATGACTCTCTTGTCATCAATGTTAACACTAAGTTCACCTCAGATCAATAGATCCATCTTGAAGTTGTTAGAATGGATTCAGGTATGTCATTTCTCAAATCATTTATATATGCTCATAACAGTGCATATCAGGATCCTTTTTGTGGAATTAGCTTAAATTCTCTAGCAAACACTTCCTTACAACCATGTCTAATTGTTGGAGATTTCAATGCTTTCAACAGTCCAGAAGAAGCATAAGGTGTCAGATTTGTTGGTACTTGCACTGAGATGAGACAATGCCTATTTAACACAAAGTTTTAGATATTCCTTGTGGAGGTAACTTCTATACAAGGTCTAACAA
The DNA here is from genome assembly GCA_027478365.1 of Erythroxylum rufum. Taxonomy (NCBI): domain Eukaryota; kingdom Viridiplantae; phylum Streptophyta; class Magnoliopsida; order Malpighiales; family Erythroxylaceae; genus Erythroxylum; species Erythroxylum rufum. The sequence continues at coordinate 10,371,145 of JANIHZ010000004.1, read as the reverse complement.
GCAATCTGAGGATAACTTCATCTTGAAAAAAAAATTGATAGAAGTTTGGCAAATCATGTGTGGCTTACTATTTACCTAAGCAATTACTCGGCTTTTACAAATCAAAGCCTTTCAGTTCACTCTTCCATTGTAACTCACATTGATTCTACCAAAACTCACTCCCCCTTCAAATTTAATAATTTCCTAGATGAACTAGCTGAGTTTAAGTTCTACATACTGAAAGCATTAAATGTCCTCATACGAGGCTCTGAGAAATTCATTCTTGCAAGGAAGATGCCACTTATTAAGCAGGAAATGAAATTGTTTTTTCATAAGAACATTGGCAACACTCATCATCTTTTAAACACAGCAAGAACTGCTCTTTAGAGGATATAACTGAACTTTAAAATGATCTCACCTCCATTGATCCTTAGAATTAGGAAAAGCTTGTTATGCAACACTTCTCCAATGTACTTACTTAAGACTATTCATTGATGAAACATAGGTCAATGGTCGAATGAATAAAAGGGAGAGATAGAAATGTAGTTTTTTTTATAGAGTTATTATCTTTAGGAAAAACAGTAACAAAATTATCTTTTTTACATCAGAACAATGAAGAGCTTAAATCTTAAAAATCATTGCTATTAGGGGGGTTTTAATTACTTTTCCAACACCTTGCAAGCACCCACCAAGGCCACTTCATCTCAAGGTCTTCTGAAAGAGCTTATGCAGTTTTGTATTACTCCACAGGAAGTTGAAATGTTAATTAAACCCATTACCATTCAAGAGATTGAAGCTTCCTTGAAATCTTTGACCTATAAGAAACTTGGTCCTAATAGATTTAACCCTTATTTTTTCAACAAATCTTGGCACCTGATCAAATATAGTATGATTGATGTTATTCTAGAATATTTCAGCAAAGGGAAATTATTGACTGCAATCAATAACACATTTGTAATACTCATTCCCAAAGGGAGCAAATGAATTTCTCTGACTTTTGGCCAATTTTAATATTACAGTACAGTATATAAAATCATTTCCAATATTTTAGCTCAGAGGTTGAAAAGTGTGCTTCACAATTACATTGACTTTTCTTAAGGGGCATTTATACTAAGTACAGCTATTAGGGACAAAGAGTTTGTAGATCCTATACTAACAATTATCTTTTCTTAAAATCGATATAAACAAAGCATTTGATAATGTTGATTGGGATTTCATTTTAAATACTCTTAAGGCGTTGGATTTTCCACATATTTTCATTCAGTGGATTTCATAATGCATTACAACTCCATCTTTCAAAATCTTGCTGAATGGACATCCTAGTAAACATTTTAAAAGCTCCAAGTGGATTAGACAAGAGGACCCCATCTCTCTATATATTTTTACTCTTTTTATGGAAGTATTCCATAGAACTTTTATGAGGGTTGTGGCGATAACAAAATCTTTTAAATTTCACTCTAAATGCAAAAATTAGAGGGTCACTAACATTTGTTTTGCAGCAGATCTTATACTCCTCTCTAAATTTGATCAAATTTTAGTCTCTACGCATAAGAAAGCTTTGAGAATCCTCAGCAAACTCTCTGGTTTGGAAGTCAATTATGTAAAAAGTGGATTCTTCTTAGCTAAATCTGCTTTAGAGAATGAATTAGTGATTAGCAATATCATTGGTTTCAAGTTAAAATCCTTCCTAATGGTTTATCTAGGAATTTCCGTGTCAACCTTTAGTCCTGCCTCAGTTGATTTCAATATCCTAATTGAAAGAATCAAGCAGAATATCCTCTTAGAGTTCCAAAACTCTATCCACACCAAAAATGGTAAATTCACTAACCAATCGTGTAAAAAGTTCCTTCAGAATTACTATACCAGAATTCCTTAGACCAAGGTTGTCTGGGTCTAACACCTACGCCCAAAGGCATCTTTTACTTTGTGGTTAGCGATGAAGGATAGACTACCAATTGTTGATAAGTTGAAGAGATTTCTCAACATTCCTAATTGGTGCATGCTCTGTCAGAGGGCTGAGGAAAGTAATGACCGTTTGTTTTTTCAATGTGAATTTGTCATTACTAGTTGGAGATCAATTTTGCACAGATGTTACATTATGAATGCCTTTGTTGATTAGAACTCACTTATAGATATACATATAAATCCATGGATTTGATATAACATAGGGGCATATAAGTATTTAATCCCATAAGGATTTTCTCTAATGTGGTTTAATATTCAGTGAGAGAAAACAAATTTCGTGGATCTGTGTTGCATATGACAAATGCACTTGATATTTTTCCTATATCGAAAGCTTTATAGGACCGAATGATGGACTTTCATTATCTTTGGGTCAAATATTTTTGAAATTGGTTGACCTATACATTGATTTTGCTTAACTACTTTTACTAGTTTTATTATTGTTACAATTCCTGTAATTAATTTTTTATTCAAGGGGTAGAATGTTAGTGATTTTCTTAATTTGGAAAATTATTAATTACAATTTTTAATAAACTTACAGTTAAAAAATTAAATTTGATCTTGGGTTGAAGATAATAAAAAAGCCCAATAAAATATTTGGTTTAATGGGCTGAACTCCAATAAGAAAAATGGGCCCTAATCAATGTAGGTTGGTTATGTATTGGGCCTATGATGGGAAGGCCTAATAAAGTTATTATAAATAGCTGCTAACGTCTCCTACTGTTTACTTAAGTAAGTTCATGGACGTTTAGTTTCTCTAATCTGATAAGAGGTCTATACATTAAGAAAAACACAGAAAGACATTAACAACATATAGATAAACAACTTTCATAAAGGTTTCTCAAAAGTTTGAAGAGCTTGTTCATCTGTCAAGGAGCTTTTTCAAGTTGTTAAGTAGCTTATTCATCGGCAATGGGAAGCAAAACAGATATTTTGTCACAGTTTCTCCGTTAATACAAGTTTATGGTTGATCCTGGGTTCATAACTAAATTTTGTGTTATATCTAACAATTTGATCCTTAATTCCATGTGATCGCCGGCGAATTATGTTCTTCAAAGCGGCATAAAGTTCTTGGTCAATTACCTCTAAAAATAGAATATGCTTGAACTTAGTTATTACGTAATCGACTAGTTGCAACAGCGCAAAACAAGTATAAAAAAGCACGCTAGTTTGGGACAATTGTAGGGAAATATACGAGAAGCATATCAACAAATGCAGATGTCGCTGATCTACGAACAACTCTCTAAGTCTCAGGTATGATTTCGATATATGATAATCCCAATGTTAGTTTTGTTAGAAATTCACAAGGGAAGTAATCCTCCATCAAGAAAAATACACAAATTATATACAAAAATTAATAACCCATTATTTTAAAGATTTAGGTTGAAAAACAATGTTTTAATTGTATATGCACTCTTAAACATGATCTAATTTATTTTCGAGCTCCCTCAAAACCCTTTATTAGTGTGAGGAAGAGATGACAGATATTCATAAATGGAGCAACCATCCAAGCAGCTACAGTTTTTGACACTAAGAAGGAGATTGATTGTCTGTTGCCAATTGAGCTCAGATAACAGCGTCTCAGGAACTTGCTTCAAGCTAAAATGGTCAGAGCATGTGTAGCAGCTATGCCTTCCTCAAAATGATATCAACCTCAGTTCTTTGGGGTTACCTTGCTTTTATGACAATTGAAAGTTTACCTGGTAACCGATTCTGGGAAAGGATATTACTTCACTTCACTACGCCGAGCAGAATATCCGAGTAACTAAGAACTCCAAAATTTTTCACTTGTATGCTTCCTTCTTCATCGTACTTAAAGCATCTTTCATTTCTTGCAGAGTCCTTGAAGAGTGTCGTCCTACTTTGTACCATTTTCAGGACAAGCTATTTGCCAGTATACTTTGGTCTCATTTGGGTACCAGTAGGGATCATGCTTCCTTCGATGATCACGTTATTAGTTCCAACGCATCTTCAAGATCGACTTGGATGCAACACAGTACGAGGAGTCCTGAATCTTGCAACAGTATGAATACTTCTTGTATGACACTATCAGAATACACGCTTTTGTTCACTTCATTTACACAAAATCTCTGTTGATCACGTTTATAGGAGATGGAGTTGGCGGCTGGAGTTAGTTTTCAGGGAGATGGCGAAATGTTAGACGAGTTTATCACCGGAAGCAGAGGATAGATCGGACCTATAAGCAGTCCTAAAGTTACAAGCTCCACCGCGACACCGTCAAACAATCCTAGAACTGTTCAAAGTCCAAAAGTATCATACACATACAGTCCTCGAGTGGGTGAGCTGAAAGGTGATAGAAGTCCTAAGCCTAATGGGAGAAGCCCTACCAGTCCAATGGCTGGGAATCAAGACTGTCTAATCCGGGGAAGAGCCCATCAAGTTGAGAAAAATATTAGTATTGCAAAATATTGTTTGAAATATTAAGTTTATTTTCGTACCAGTAATTAGCTTTAAGACATCTTGCAGTTGTTTGTATGTCTGCTATTTTAGTTGGAACTGTTTGTAAAATATTTCTTTTTTTTCTGAATTATGTAAAGTACTTTAGATTTTGTCCGACTTGTAACAAGATATAGTGACGGCTTTGGATACAAAAATATATGTTTTTCTTTAATCTTACATGTCACATATGTAATATAACTCTTACGGCCTGTTTGGTTCAAGGAATAGAATAGATAGGGAATAGAATAGTTATTCTTAGGAATAGAAAAGATGAGGAATAGAATAGAATAAGTATTACTTTGTTTGGTTTAGAGAATGGAATAGAGAAGGAATTTCTATTCCAATGTTTGGTTTGAAAATATAAATTTGGAATAAGAAAGGAATAAGTAACAAAAAGACCAAAATGTTCTTATTATTATTATTGTTGTTGTTGTTGTTGTTATTGTTGTTGTTGTTGTTATTATTATGATTATTATTAACTTTATTATTTTTATTATTATTAAACATTGTTATAAATTTTCTACTTATTATTAAATTATCAATTTTTATTATTAAACTCAT
>JANIHZ010000004.1:10267033-10285782 GCA_027478365.1 Erythroxylum rufum | reverse complement strand
ACTCCACTTGAAAACTTGTTCATTTTCATAATTTGCTCTTCATTTTTAACATGATTTTTAAATAATTAATTGTATTATCTATGCATTCTTGTAAAATTCTATCACAGAATAAGCAATAACAATGTATTCTTATTATTTCATATCATAACTTAGTATGTTCGAAAGTATAGGAAATTTTACTTTAGATTGCCAAACATCTTTTAAGAATATTTCTTAATAAAGAATGCATGTAGTTAATTTTTTATAGACCAAGGTTTTCTTCTTCCTTTATAATCTCGCAAATGATCTCTCACATTGATATGGTGAAAGAAATCCAAGCATATTACTATAACGTAAGTTAACTAAATAGAATTTATCTAAACATATAAAGAACATAACAAAATTCTATTAATAATTAATTGTAAACACCGTATTTATTTAAATAATGTAATACTTATGGAGATGTAAGAAATTGGTTCACTGAATTTATTAATGTTTTTTAAAAAAATTGGAGACTCATTTACAATACCTTCCCATTTAACCATTACATATAAGAAACGCATCTCAAATAAGCAATGACATATAAGATTTTGGGTTGGATCACTTCTTTTACTCTTATATGATATTTGTTCATCGATTGGAACATGTGCATCAATATATGTACCATCTATTGCTCCTATGAAATCTTAAGAAATAAATTATATTATTAAAATAATTACTTAATTATAAGGACATAATAAAAAATGATTAAATATATAAATATACTTGAAAATATGAAAAGAATTTTGAATTATGTTAAATCTCAAGAGGTATATTAGTAAAGGATGGTAAAGTAATAATTCTCTTTGTAAGATGATTAGTTGCATATGATACTTTGTGAAAAATATTTTGAAGTTTTCTAGATAAAATGTTGAAAGCACTCTGTATAGTTGTCTTACTATGTGCTCTAGTCATCAAGAAAATTGCAACTTTATTTCTCCACAATCAAATATCTTGTTGACTTTAAGTCTCATAAAATCTTTAACTCATTAAGTTAAAGAAGATTGTCTTGCTCATTCTTAAGTTCTCATAAATCCTTATAGGATTCTCATTCAAAGATTCTATATCCAATCATGACCAGATAGAGTAGAAGTTTTGTGTGGCTATTTGTGTAAATAAAAATATTCATTCTCTTCCCCTATTAAAGAAATAATAACTATCTTCATTAATTTATCTTTTGAATCTACTTTGAAATCCAATAAGAAGGCCATATATATGCAAATCAACATTAATAAAAATATTTAAATAAAAATGATAAAATGATTATAAAACACCATGTCATTTAATATAAATTTAAAAAGTTCATATCAAATATTCAGTCAAAAGGTTCAATCAAACATTATACAAAGCATATACTTAAAATATTCAAACCATGATATAGTTCTTAATATAAAAATGTCTAAACCGATAACACTTCAATACATAATAATATGAAAATATATCTAAAATGACACATTTAATCCATCTTCCTTATATCTGGCGTTTTCATAAAAATCTCCCTATAAAATGGAGAATCGTGTAAAGCTTTAACTACTTTTCCTTATTGCATAATCTCAACACCTAAATCATATAAGAAATCCAAAACTTCCATCATTATGTTAGTTAATTAACTAATGAAGCTTCAAGTCCAATCTCTCAAGGGAATGATGTGTGATCATTTTTTCTCAAGTAAATTATTATTTATTTATTCACCAATTGTAATCATAACATTTTTTAGAGGGCTAAATGCCGAAATTGGGGCTTAACCTTTTTGTGTTTGATCAGTTTAGGACTCAAACTTGTAACTTACTCAAAAAGGTCTAAAATTTCACGAGTCTACTTAATTCAAGTCTTTTTAGACAGAAATTAGGGCGTGTTTTACATGCTTTGTTACATGCAGGCCAGTTAGTACATGCAGGCCAGATAGTCTTTAGATCCCACTTTAAGAATACATAATTTATTGTCCAGGACAGGTGGAATTTAAGGAAAATTTTTTAATTTCAGTTAAATTTCTACTCTTCAACCCTAAATCAACCATTTATTTCAATAGGTGTTTTCACCCTGTTTCTCTTCTCTCGGTTGTGTCTTCACTTCAATCCCTGCACACATCATCACTTCACGCATGTACCTTCACTCCAATCTCGCTTTTGCCTTCTACGTAGTGTGAGCTCTCTCTTTTGGCATTGGAGGTGAATGGGTACTTGATTTTTTAGAGATTTGAAACATACATGTGCTCTGATTGAAGACTAAAATAGGTAATGACTCATGCTCCCTTCTAATTTTTGTATATAATTTATGGTGTTTCAATCTTCACTTTATTCCTTTGCCCTTTTTCCTTTTTATGGAAGGTTTCGTTAATAATGTTACATTTAGGTAAATTACTTTATCTTCTTTAAATGGGTTTGATTATAGGGCTAAATAGGTTGTAAAATAGAATTGTTTTTATATGCAATTCTATTATACATTTGTATGTAGGATGTGATCAAGTTTTCTCTTCCCCATCTACTTGACATTGTATGTAGGATATGATTTATATCACTTGGTTTAGCTTCATTGTTTGTTATCCCTGTTTTGTTTATCTATATCCGTTGGGTTTAAGATAAAGTATGACATTCATGGAAGAGATGCAGATTCTTAGGAGCAAACAAATTCAGTTCTGTAGACATCACTTAGCTATAAAGGGGTGCATAATCAACATTATAACGTTGTGCTATAATACATAAAAATGAGCTTAAGTAGTAGTTCTTTAAGATAATGAGGTTCATTAGAGGATTCAATTTGTTGTTTTCTTGGTTGTAATTTTGTGTTGAGTTGAAATTTTTGAAATTTTCATCTTTGGCAATAGAGTGATGCATTCTAAGGTTGATTTGAGGTCATACAAGCTGATTTCTTCAACTTACCTAATTGAATGAGACTATGACGGAGAGATTAAAATATTGTTACTGTAACTTGAAAGCACCTAAATGGACTTCATGGACCGATGAAAATCCAGGAAGAAGGTTTTATGGTTGTCGACTCTTTCCATTAATTTCGATACATTTTTATGTTGTTTTAGCTAAATATCTTCATATATTTCATCAACGAATTGTTGTTTTTTCTTTAATGATAGAGTGAAAATGTTTGTGAATTTCATGAATGGCATGATCAAATATTTTGTCCAAAAGTAAGACAGATTATTTTAGAGCTAAAAAATAGAGAGAAGATGTTATACCGTCAAAGTAATCTATTGAAGGTGAAGTGGCAGAGTTAAGAGAGAATGCAGTAGATATTTTGCAAGCTGAAACGATTGCAAAAAATTTGAAGTTGAAGAATGAGTTAGTTGTCATGAGGAGTAGTAATGAAACACATCCAACAAAGTGTTGGAAATTTGTAACTTTTTTAAGCTTGTGTTTAGTAGTTTTGCATGTTTGTTAGCCTAAGTAATGAAGGCAATATAGGCAATAGTTGTACCTCTAAAGCCTTATTTGGAAATAGTTTGATGTATTAGAATAGTGTGTAAATGTAATTCACCTAACCTAATGTTAGAAAGTGCAATTGTTTGATGTTTCAACATCTTATATATTCCTAATTTGATGTTCTAGCCTAAACATGTTTGATGTACTAGCTTAAACATGTTTAATGTTTCAACATATAGTAAGAAGGATTAGTAACACAATAGGACCTTTAATCAATGGAGATGGAGTATTGGTTAGCAGTCAAAAGGAGTTGAAAGAGACAACAATTGACTACTTATAAAAATGTCATTGGTACTTTAGCTTGGAGAAAATGATTAACACAACTACAGTTGTTTTATAAATCATCAAATTATTGATGAAGAGACAAAGATGTTTAATAGACCTATAATTCCAATTCTTTGTATTAACAATGTACATGTTCTACCGTTCATGAACTTCAACAAAAAGGAAAAAAAAACCTAAAAGAAATGTAATTCACACTGAAATTGGCAATCAATGCATTCATTGCTTTAATAACTTGTAAATGCCAACAAAATCCTTACAATCAATAGATATCTAACAAGATCCTACCTTGCTGGCTTTTAGTAATTAAGTAGGAAAATACATAGAAACACACACACACACAACAGAAAACCTGCAAAACACCTGCAAAGATCAAATTGAAGTACCAGATTGGTTTATTATATACTACATAAAATGGCTACTTGATGATCTGATCTCAATTTAAGAATAAATGATGAAAATAAAGGGGACTAACACTTTACTACAAAAAGGTTATCATCTCTTTCGGGCCACAAACTTTAAGCTTTCCCTGAAAACTTAATAACATGTAATAACTTTAAGTTATCCTTGAAAACTTATTCATTGTTTAATAATATGTAAATGCCAACAAGATCCTTACAATCTACTGATATCCAACCTCTGAATATATATCCAAACTCTCAACCATTGTTCAGTACACAAAGATAACAAAATTGATGGATATAAGGTATGTAGAATGAAGATGCAGTTTAAGTTTGTTATTCAGTACACAAATATCACAAAATTGTTCAGTTCACTAATAAACACAGTTAAGTTTACATTTTCTCCTTTCCTTTTGAAGATGCTGTTTGACCTTCTTAGCTTAGATTCACATGCCCAGTAACAACTTCCTTCCCCTTTATTCATTTCTGCCTAAGGTGTAGTAGTCTCTGACTTCTCCTTCTAAGCTGTAGATAAAATGTAAACATTGTTAAGTTATATGACTTAATTAATGTTTAATAAGAATGCAAATATTTAACACTTACATTTAACATCTACAACCATATGGTTTCATTTGTGTATATCCTCATCTCTTCCATCCATTTCTTGAACTTCCTATTTGCTTCTTGTCGAAGAGAAGAATATGTGACAGGCCTTTTTCCTAAAATTTTTACTTGAGAATTTGAGCTACATCTGCTAGCGCCAAACATCCTCATTTTGCTTCCATCATCTGCAACACCATAACCAGGCTCTTTTCTCCCTTTGGTTTGGTTTTTGGTGGTGGCCTTTGAAGATGTACAGATATTTTTTATTTCTGAAGTACCTCTAGGGGTTGGGAGAACAACTGAGACTGTTTCATTCACACTTCTATATATATGAGCAGTAATTGAGGTGTTGGCAGTATTTGAAGCAGTTGTGGCATAAGCAGATACAAACACAGTAGCAGAGACAGAGGCAGAGGCAGAGGTAAGCAAAGGCAGAAGCATTTGCTCTTGTTTTACATTTCTTTCCCCTTTCAAATTTAGAGGCACTTATTGGGATGTTAGTGTTGGTTTGAACTGTGGATATGTTTTCTGGGGTTGACTGTGAGTTAGTTGTGTTTTGCTCCATATGGAAATGAGTTGACTGGTTTGGGTTAGGATTTTGAAACTAGGCTGGAATCTACTATTGATAACAGTGAGAATGGAACAAAAAACCTAGAAGATTTCCACTACTATGGAAAAGAATCTTAATTGTACCACAGAAAAGACAAAACATCTTAGAAATTACCTCTCTACCCTTCCAAGGATAGCCTCTTTTGTTGTGTCCTCTTGTATAGCAATGGTTATATGTCATGATCATGCCCCTCCTAGACACGTGGTCAACATTTTGCATTTTGGTTACTTTTGTATTCTTTTGAGGTTTATCAATGCCCTTTTTTCTAGCTATTTTAGGCCTATCAAGCCTTTGTTTGAATTATGGTGGCCTAATAGTTTCTTTATTGCTAATGGGTCATTCCTTTACTAGTCATTAATTAAATTGCCTTCGCATATTCTTTGACATATTCAGTCTTTTATAACCAATTAGGAATGTACTCTTCAATATTAACCCTATTGTCTCTAATAACACATATGGCATGTGTACAAGGAATGCCAGAAAGTGTATACCTCCTACAAGAACATATTTTGTTCTGAAGCCTCACAACATATCTATTCTGACCATGATCAATCTCGTACCCTCCTTCTCTATTAGGATGTACTGAACAATATTGAGCAATCATGACACTCTTCTCAATTGCATCTCATATTCTTGGCCTTAAATTTCCTTTCCACTTGGCAACCTCTTTCTTTTTCCTCACAATTCTTTTCATCAATTCCCTTCTAATGTGCTCAAATAACCTTGAAATTGACATTTTCCTTGCATCAACTAGATTCTTATTGAAGGCCTCATATAAGTTATTACCAACCAACTCAATTATAGAATCTATCCTTTGGAAAGCCCTGCACCATTGTTGAACTGTTGCATAACTCTGAATATCTTCTGCTGCCCTTTCCTTCTTGGCTCTAAGCTTATCCAAATTTTCTTCATATTCCCTTACTGTGAAGGATTTTGCAATTTTCCAAAAGTGCTCCTTCATCGCTTCCCCTTTATGTCCTCTTCTATGCTAATTCATATAAACATGTCTAGCACAAAACCTGTGCTTAGCATCTGGACACAAATCTGCAATGACTCTATCAAGTCCCTGTAAGGGAAAACATAACCATTTAAATAAGCATGTGGACACAAATCTACATATTTCATAACAGTTACACTCTTAATAAAAGTAAAAACAAGATTGATGTGAAACTTTTACCTTTTGTTGGTCAGTCATTATCGTCCAACCAATTCCAGAGCCCAAGTGAGGTAAATCTTCCTTTAGCCTTTCAATGAACCACTTCCAGGTGACTGTCAATTCAACTTCAACCATAGCCCAAGCAACAGGAAACAATTGATTGTTTCCATCTCTTCCCACAATACATAGAAGTTCACCCTTAGTTTTGGTTTTCAGCCAACATCCATCTAGGCCAAGATAATGCCTACATCCATGCCTAAACCTATGTTTAATAGCTTCTAAACATATGTACATTCTTTCAAATATAGGTGGAGATGTTGGAATTAGCCGAGACATTGTCAATGTAACAGTGCTTCCTAGGTTGGTCTGCCTAATCTCTTCAGCATAAGACCAAAGCTTCCCAAACTCCTCTTCAATGTTGATCACAACACTATATACTATTTTTTTCTTTGCTCTTCTCACCATACTCACGGACACTTCAACACCTAAACAATTCTTAACACAAAATTTGATATCATCATTCTTAAAAAAATGGCTCCCTTTTAGGCTTATCCTTCAACAAGTCAGATAAGATGTTGATGTTTATCTTAGGATTTGTATATACCCTATTACAGTTATGACTGTTCTTGAATTTCCTAACTTGAAATGATTGTAACCTCCTATCAAATGTTCCATATATATACCAAGGGCAATTCTTTGTCCTAACTTTACCTTGGAAAAAATTAGGCTTATTTATGGTAAAAATGATAGCCCTCTCTGTTTTAATGGGCAACAAACTCACTGCAAACTTAAATTGCAAATGATTAAGAAAAATCATCCCTACTTCAATGTAAGGCTCAACTGTATTTTCATCATAAACAGAGCATTTTCTTTTCCTCCTAGTAGCATCATCTACCATATAATCTACATCACTAACAAGTACTTCATATTCATCACTGTCATAATATTAAGACAAAACTACCTCATCTGCATCACTTGCATCAACTTCATATTGTCCATTATCTTCATCATTTTCTTCCAGACCATTACCTTCATCTCCTTGCTCTAAATCCTCATCATCATCTTCTTCCTCTTCAACCTCCATATTTGTATCATCGTTATTCTTCATGTCTGCATCATTTTCATCCTCACGTTTGACACATCGTCTAAATTGCCTACATTACCTTGAAACCCTTCATTATTAACATCCTCACCATTATCTTCAACTACATTACCCTGATTAACCTCATTACATTCATCCTCAATCACTTCAATAGGGATATCCACTCCATATTCAATATAAATATCAATACCACCTGTACCCATCATCTTACTAACCATATCTAACACACTAGCATCATCTCGTACAACCCTCAAACCATTACATAGTTCGAAACTAGGTATAAGATAAAATAGCTTTTTCACATTGTCATACCCACTTCTTTTACACACATGAACAAGTTCAAAATAGCTCAGTAAGTTAGGATCAAATTCAATTTCATCCACAAAGCCACCTTATAAATAACATTATCACCTACATTAACAAAACATCCTGTATAATGAAACCTCAGAGTTACTTCATCAAATGTCATTATGCCAAACTAAAATGACCAACTCTAAGAAAACGAAGAGGCTTAGTTAGAATGTTGAAAGGAAACAGTGAAGTGAAAGTGAGAAATTGAAGCCTAGCACAACACATGATACTTAACATATCCATAACAATTCCATCAACCAACTAATTCAGAATGTTGAAAGGTGACAAGAAACACATGAAAATTAGTGGCATTTCCTACTAACCTCATATATATATATATATAGCTCTTCTAAGGACTTACTAAGTTCTATTAATTAAGATACGTGGCGTTGTTTACATCTATGAATCGAGAAATATGTTCTCACTATAGCTCCTAGGCTCGTGGAATTTTTCACCTATAAGCCTCATGGGAGCTGCATCACTAGTTTCCAGCCTATACACCTACCTAATGGTTTGTTATGCCTCAATGCTTCAAAAATACCCATATTAAATGCAATCCTTATTAAATTCAATTATTACATCAACTTTAAGTTAATGGTAACTAGAGTCTTTCAGATTTAAGTTACTACTAGAATGTTAAATCATAACTTTATGTTATCGTCAATGATAGTCAGAGTATTGCAAACAACATCATAAAAACAATACATCATTTGCAATTAAAAAACCCCTCATACAACAAATACTCCCACTATTAAAACAAAACATATTGGAGACATTAGTTGGATGACTTACTTGGATGGACAGACAACTGCAATCTATAAAGAAGGAGGACGTTAGACTATAATGGATGCTCTTCAACACAAAACAAACCTGCAAACAATAGAAACAAACAAATGATCTAAGATATTAAATCAAGTGAAGGGGAGCTTTTCTATACTAACTTGTGGTTAAGTTTTGAATGATACTTGGAGAATGATCTAAGAAAAGAGGGCTACTAAGGATTGTTTTGCTTTGTAGAAATTCATCTAACTAGTCATCAGTGGCTAAAACCCATCTACATTTTTTCTTATGTGCCAATTTCCAATCTTTTTAATTCCTCCAATTTTATTTTTAATTGGACTTATAAAAGAAGTAGAAAAAAACTTAGTCCTCTCTTAAAGCAAGTTTATTGGGAGATGAATAATTTAATCCATAGACAAAATGTTTAAGACCTTAATTCTATTTGCATCATAGGCAATGACTATACATCCATATGGTTTGTATATATACACAAGGATGTAAGACTAACTTTAAAAAGGATTATTTCTCTATATGATCACATTTCATTTCCTTCTTACCTGATGTTTTCTTTTTTCTTTTTCCCTAATAATATTTCTTCCCTTAACAAAACCCTCAATTAAAATAAAGGACTATATGTTAGACTTATGCACTAATAATGCTGGAAATTAATCAATAAGTCACCCTTAAAAAATTAACATTTTGTTTCTTTAAAATAAATATTTTATTTCTAATTTTTAGTAATCAAATTGTAGTTGCAAGTTTCACATGTCAACATTTCCTTTAATAGAAAAACCACTTAACATTTAAAGAAAATAAGGATGTAGGAGGCAATGGAAGTAAAAGCATCAAATTAAGATTTTGCGGGACCAACTGCTTTTTTTATTGTGCTTTGATTGGCAGGAAAGATGAATTTTTCTACTTTAGCAAGTATATCTTCCATTACCCTAGTTAGGTACTTTATAAACCAATACAAGTTAGAGTGACACTATAGTAGGCTTCAGTTTACCTATTCTAAGCTACTTAAAAAGAGATAAAGTTATTAGATTAACACTAGCATACATAAACAATTAATAACATTAGAAGCATTCAAATGGCATGGAATCATAACACTCCGAAGATCCTTTATCTTTACAGGTAATTGGTCATGCAAGTTACTCAAAGGAACCATAGCATAATCCTCAAGTTTATTTTTTTAGAGAAAATCTTCTTCAAACTTACTCAATATATATGGAGGGTATATTAATGTGCAACTTCTTCAAAATATTTCATACTTGAAGTTTTCTATTATTTTCTTTACCATATGAGGGTATAGAATGGGTAGCTGCTAGGATTTGATAGTGATTCAAGATGAATGCTCCTAACCATTTTCGGTCAAATATGAAACTAATACCAGTTTGCTTCTTTCCATCTCATTCATACTATCTTCCTCAGACTGCTCTAACCTTTGCACTTTCTTCTTTTTACCGCTCTAACCTCAGACTTCTCATAATCAAATGTTTTACCGCTCTTAAGTCTAATGGCTAATATTTAATTCTCGAACTTACCTTAGTTTCAAGAGATGATGAGTGAACCATATAAGCCAACCCCTTCAATGAAGACTAGAGCATGGATCGGGCAACGATGAAGATGCGTCAACTAGGCAAGACATTAGTTCAACGAAGGAAGAAGCGTGAATTGGGCGAAGGTTTTGATGTGTGAACTAGGCAACACAACCTTTTCCCGAAGATTGGAGTGCGGATTGGCCGACGGTGAAGATGTGTCCAAAACGGAAGACAGTTGAAAATTTAGGGTTTTCTGTAACTTTTACTTCTAGGGTTTCTCTTTTTACTTTACCAAATTTACTAACATCTAAGGTTAAAACTTAAAACACCAAGTAAGCTTTTACTCTTTTAAACGTGACATTTAAAACAATTGTAACGGTGCCATGTTATACATTGTAACGGCGTGTGTAAAATACGTCCTAATTTCTATCAAAAAAGTTTTTAATTGAGAAGACTTATGAAATTTTAGCCCTTTATTGAGTAGGTTACAAGTTTAAGAACCAAAGTGATCAAACTTAAAAAGGTTAAGCCCCAATTTGGGCTTTTAGCCTACCTTGAATTACCTTTTTTATTGTATTTGAAGTACTATGAATGATCGTAAACATCTCAACAACAATAACCAATGTTTTAAAAATTAAACCAATTCAATCGGATTGACAGTAAAAAGTTTAAACTGGTCAACTTTTCGATTCAGTTTATAACTTTTCCATTCGATTTAATTTAATAATCTTTGTTATTAAAAATCGACCATTTTATTAATTAATCAGTCAGTTTTGGTAAGCTAATAAGTTTTAAAATCAAAATAAACAGATTTCTATTTAACAGTCTCTTTTTTAATTAAACTTCAATTTTTTTAATGGGTAAAGATAATTATCTTTGATCATTTTTCAAATTATTTAAATTTATTTAATCTTGAACTAGTTTTATGATGATCTAATACCGGTTGAACTTTTTAAATTTTAGACCTTTTGTGTGGTCCGGTTTTTAAAATATTAACAGTACTTGTCCTTTTTTAAGACAAAAATAGGTCGTTATTCAAATGTGTAAAAAGATTTAGTCGGAAAGCTGTGTCTATTGGCCATAAGACCATCATAAATTATCGGTGGAGTGTCTTCCTCGACTTTCTTGAATTTGATTTCTACGACGCCATCTTTCTTTTAATAGAAAATTGCATCTGATATAAATAATGACTTTTAGATTGATTCATGATAGGTACCCAGTTACCCAGCACGTGGGTCACTCCTCAATATATGCAAGACTTGGTCTACGTGGTTCAGTTCCAGGCAGCAATAGTCCACGATACTTGCTTAGTTCTTCTTTCGGTTATTTTGCAGTTTCAATGGTAATCGTGGGTAAACCCCACTTACCCCACTTTCCATTATTTTGTTGTTCCAGTTGTAATCGTGGGTGAGCCCACTATTTCCTATTTTGTTGTGAGCGCCGTTACTTTCTGATTTCTATATATATCAGATTGTTATGGAGGAATAAAGTCGTGGACGAAATTAGCTCAACTTCCTTCTTCTGATTATCTACTTCTTCCTAGCTTTCTAAAATTCTCTTATCATTGGTATCAGAGCCAGGTTACCCAAATGAATACCCGAAACCAATCTAACGCCGAGTTTCGTAATGAGACTCAAGAAGTTTTAGGACGACACGAATCCAGTATCCACCATCTCCATGCCACACTTGAAACCATCCTCACCAAACTCCAACACATTGAGACCATCATCAAATCTTCAAATACTACGCAAGATGAGAACCCCTTTGCCACTAGTAACTATGGGAACAACAGTATCGCAACACCCCACCAAAATCCTCTGCCTTACCAAACAACCCCACCTCACCAAAACTTAAACCTGCAAAATTCACAAAACAGCAACTCAACCACTCACAGTAGTCGACAACATATGAAGCTCCAATTCCCTACATTTGATGGTAGTGATCCGCAAGGCTGGACGTACAGGGCGGAACAATATTTCTCATTTAAGGAAATTCCACCGCAGGACCAAGTGCACCTCGCATCATTTCACTTGGAAGGAATCGCACTCCAATGGCATAGGTGGTTAACCAAGTTCCGCGGACCCATCTCATGGGACGAGTTCGCCACAGCTGTAATCAAGAGATTCGGCCCCACCGATTATGACGACCCCGGCGAAGCACTGACTCGTTTGCGGCAGACCACTACGGTGGAAACATACCAGGAGATGTTTGAAAGACTTTCTCACCGAATTGATGACTTACCCGAATCTTTTTTGGTTAGTTCCTTTATTGCAGGTCTCAAAGACGACATACGATTGGAGGTCAAACTGCTAAATCCCCGTACATTGACAAAAGCTATCGGGGTGGCAAGGGTTGTGGAAGAAAAACAGTCCTTACATCAGAAAAACGCCACAGTTACAACACCTTCTTGGACTAATAAAAGCAGTCCAAAACCGAGTTTGTTGGGACCACCTCCAAACTCCAAGACCGCCACCAGCAGCGAGTCTACACCACCCTTTCGACGCATCTCTGGAGAAGAAGCAAAAGAAAGAAGGGAGAAGGGATTATGTTACTATTGCGATGACAAATATACACTAGGACACAGGTGCATCAAGCCTCAAATGTTTGCCATTGAAGATATCAGCGAAGAAGGGTTGGTCGAGCCTGCTTCCAATGAAGACGATGAGATTCTATCCAAAATTTGTCCTTGAGGACAAGGACAATTTCCACGGGATGGAATGATAGGTACCCAGTTACCCAGCACGTGGGTCACTCCTCAATATATGCAAGACTTGGTCTACGTGGTTCAGTTCCAGGCAGCAATAGTCCACGATACTTGCTTAGTTCTTCTTTCGGTTATTTTGCAGTTTCAATGGTAATCGTGGGTAAACCCCACTTACCCCACTTTCCATTATTTTGTTGTTCCAGTTGTAATCGTGGGTGAGCCCACTATTTCCTATTTTGTTGTGAGCGCCGTTACTTTCTGATTTCTATATATATCAGATTGTTATGGAGGAATAAAGTCGTGGACGAAATTAGCTCAACTTCCTTCTTCTGATTATCTACTTCTTCCTAGCTTTCTAAAATTCTCTTATCAATTCATTAATGAAGTTTTGGTAACTAGTTATCCATCAATCAAGAAGAAGTTTAATAAGCTGTTTATGAGAGATGTGTTAAGAAATTTGAACACAGTTTGGTGCCTGTGATGCTGATAATGCTTCAATGACTAAAGCATCATTTAAAGATGAGAGTCCGATCCTTTATTTTTTAAATCATTTAATATAAAGCCTTGTTGTTGCATTTGAAACACCAATAATTTGAATTTATACCTTTGTTGTCCTCAAGAGATTGGAATCGTTAAAATTGTGAACGTAAAGTAATGTCTAAATTGATATTCTAAAGTAAAGACGAGAGTAACTATCGATTCTATTTAAAATTATTTAAAAAGAATTTCTCAAAAAAAAAAACTATCGATTCACTTGCAAGAAAAATTATAAAAAATGTTTATAAAAAGAATTATTTTTCAGAAATGTTTAAGATCTAATGAATATTGAATTTAGATATTTGAACATATTCTTTTATTTTTTAATAAGAATATCATTTATGAATTGAGTTATAAATCTGTGAATAAGAGACAATGGTAATTTAGCAAAAATATCCTATGAATTAAATAATCTAAGAGTAGAATTAAAAACGAATGTAGTAATAAGAATGTCATCCATTTTTGTAGAGAATTGAATTTAGTGATGTCTGAAACTATTTTTGGAGATAATGGACAGAAAATTTTGAGTTTTTAGAAGCAGGAAAATAACTAGAATTCATGAAAATAAGTATTCTTAATTTCCTTTTTTGAAATTTACGAATTTTAAATTATATTCTTACCTTAACACTATTTATAGATGTAAGTGCACAAAATTTTTAAGGTAAACAAGATACATTAATGCTCGATCAGTCAGTGGATTCTTTTAAGTATTGCAATAAACAAGTCCCCAAAAGAAGGGACACCGAGTTTGATGCATACATCAAATTGTCAACCAAAAATAATGTGCCTTCCAACTAGTGAACTTGCAAAATTGTGAAGATGCTATTAAATGAAGACATTTATAAATTCTTAATTTTTCAAAGGACAGCCATGAAAGAAAAAACGAGACGAAGAAAGAAATGAAACTCGAGTCTTGTTTCTTGCAAGAAGCAAGAAATCAGGCTGCTCCTGAATCGACTGAGAGTCGTAAATATACAAAAGAATGGTTAATGAATTAAGCAAAATCTAATAATGGATGTCACAGGAACATGGAAACTACGAAGGACATGAATATCAACATCAATAACGCAACAAGCCCAAGCTTAAGCTTGTTGCTTGATTTTCCTCCTGTTTTCATTTCCTTATCCTGGGATTCCACCCACAGTTTATCTTTCAAATAAATTCCAACACCAGGATCTCTCATCCTTACCTCACTTCCAAGAAGAAGGGAATTGTTCACCCCTTGAATGTTGCTGTTAACGTAAATGTTGATGCAGCAACAATCTTGTGGATCGTATGTACTGCCATGGCGAATGGACATAGAAGCCCCCGCATTTCTTCCCCTCAGATGGATACCATCCAAAAAACCGTAGCTTCTTTCTGGGGCCATTTGATATTTGGTACAGGATACCACTGACAGAGATTGGGCTTCTTATCAAAGTTCTTGTTCTTTGAAACTCATGGTCTATGTCCCTGCCTCTATTCTATACTTGCCTCGTGGGTTGCTGAGAATTTTGCTTTTCTCCGGAGAGAAGAATTCTTACTGTCCTCTAGCTCCAACTTGCTTGATCTACAATCTAACATGTCCGTTTTGTATAACCTTTATGGCTGCGGTCAAGCGTCACGAACAATCTATTCATTTTCACAATATGGTCTAGCCATAATAGAATAGAAAAATAACTCGCGGAAAACGAGATTGCAGCAGCCTTGCTAGAAATGAAGAGCAGCAACGAAATCCTCAATAACACGTAACTCAATATCCATAACTTTTCTTGCAGCTGCTCGTACAAGCAAATGTTTCTGAAATTGTTCTACGGTTTAAATTCTGATAGGAACTTGAAACCCGAATCTCTTGCAAAGTACCATCATCAGAAGTTTTAAAAAATTCTTTTGCTTTTCCACGTGTTCAAAAATCTCATCCCACTGCAAGAAATCAGAGAATGACCGATGGACATAACTGTCGCTAAATCCAAGTATTCTGTTGGTATTAATATTTACCGACAGAATTTATAGATGGACAAAAGTGTTGTTAATACAGGCATAGGTAACTTTAATGACGAAATTTCAAATGCATTTCTGTTGGTAAGATATACTGACGGACATAATGAAACCGTTGGTATATCGGCATAAATATACCAACGGATTAACAAAAACGATCGGTAAATAAAACGAACATCTTACCGATGGTATATAATGTTTCGTCGGTAATATGGAAATACTTTTCCGACGGTATCCGTATTCCGTCGGTAATATTTGAACACATTTTTCAACTGTTTTCTCTAATCTGTTGGTGATTGGAAGTTAGATTTTTTTAAAAAAATCCCGACATTAAATTTTGTTTGATGATCTTATAAAAAAATGCATAATTTTAACAGTTGTGAATTATTTGTACATATTAAATTAATTTGTTTATATATTAAATTTGTTCAAACAAAAGTTGATTGGTAATATAAAGTTCAAATTTTGTTAACTGATAATAAAAATATTAAATTTTACATAACATATCTTTGTAATTGAAAGTAAATGACTACAACAATGCTAATGTCCTGGTGATGGAGAGTGCTTAGAGGTGCTACCCCTCTCCTTTAGCTGCTCCAGCTCCTATCTCAGTTGAGTCATTTGGTCCATCGATGTATCAACTGTGGCCCGAAGCTCGGTGACTTACAACGATTGTGGTTGTCTAGTAGATGCTGTTGTACTAGACATGGAGGATTGCGAATAACAAATATTCGCAAATAAACCTAGCCCGAATATCCATCCACGGCGGTTCCTACCATTGACAACATCAAAATACATTTGAGTCTCATCAACAGGTTCTGAATGGGTTATTGTATTTGATCCTATTATAAACCAATGGTTACATTAGTAAGGGATTACTCATAATCATAAAACTAAATTATTATAAAAGAAATAATAATAAGGCACTAAGTTCACATACATTCGGTTCTCTACATCGACTGTTGACGAATGTCACACCGTCATGTTTCTTGTTGTAAGTATGCAAAAGCAGCTGAGTAGGTATAGGAGGAAGGCCTAAAGACTTTTCCTGCATATTTAACCTAAATGTTTAGGTGTGAATTATATTTAATAAAAATTTTGGCAGAGTTTCCCCTAATTTTATGATATGTCCCCCTGTTGAATAAATTAAAAAACTCAACATAGTCATATATGGCACCAGGCATTTATACCATTACCATTATTTATAATATAGCAAAGTAAACATGTACAAAATAAGTGTGAAGTTTAGATACTTACAAGTCTTTATACATGCTCATAGTGGGTTATTGATCCTCCCGTATGTATGGGAAGACACTCTCCTCCTGAGCCTTTACGACTATTGGTGGAGTTATGCCCTGAGATTGTCATTGCCGCAGGACTTCTCCAATACTCCTACCATCGACTCCATATTTGCTCCTAAATAAAACGTGATCATACACCAGCCTTGCATATTGCACCAATGAAGTCGCGATAATGTGTACGAGCTCGCCTCTCCCATAGTTTATATAAGAAGAAAAAAATTTGAAGTAATATCATGTAATAATATTTATGTAATTAGTGTATATAAAGTAATATAAAACAAAACTGAATGTTTATTGTACCTCAAACTCTTAAAAGTAAAATTCCTTTATTGCCTGAGAGATATTCTTCCACACATAACCCTCAGGATCAATCCGTTCTTTAAATTTAGAAGTCATATTTTTAAAACACGGTCCAGACGAAAGCAACCTAATATAAGAAGTAATTTGATAAAATGAAAAAATTGATAAACCTATAACTTAATTAAAAACAAGTAGTTATTAATGTGATTTCACTTACAGAGTGCCATCAATTGCTATATACTTTCTTCTTTCTGGTCCCTAATCTCCAGGCTTACGGACGTCTCTGCCATCTGATAAATCAGTATTGGGTGATATATGGGTTGGGGATGGGGATACGGATGGTGTAGCATGTCGTGCGGAAGGTGATGCCTCATTTGCAGTTGTAGGTCCGGGAGGGGGAGGAGGTGAGTTTGTGGGAGCTGCAGAATGTGACAATCCACCTACATAGTAAGTGCCACCGATCATGCCTCTAAACCTGGGCCGTATAACCTCACGTTGTCTCTTTGATCCCATACGACGAACCTGAAAATCATAGTCTAGACACTTTAGGAGTTTTGAGAAAAACCAATTTTTGTTATTAACTTTTTCTTTGCAAATTTAAATGATTAGTGGTGAAGATCATGCAAAACTTGATCTTAAGTTGTTTATGAATGCTATTCAAGACCAAATTAAGGTACTAAACATCAAATTAAATGGTTTAAAGTTGTCATCTAGACCTATATCCTTTAGAAAACACACATTTGAAGAGGAGGAATAGGAGGAAACTAATTATGATGATTCTAGTTCTAGGATGGGTAATTCAATCAGCGGCCCCCATTAATTTTTCTCACGTGTTAAACAGTAAAACAATCTAAGCAAACTAAGGTTAATACTATGACATGCCAAGAGGGCCTAATCAACCCAATAAGTATCAATACAAACACCAATAGACCTTCATACATATCACATTATCCATAACATCCATACTCCACAAATATAAGATCCAATCATAATCATCAAAGTCGATGCAATGTTGCATTCAATCAAATTCTCATAGAAAATTTTCAATCAACCCTAACTATAAACATTTACCAACCAATCATAACTATAATTAGAGATAAAAATGACAACTCAATCTAATGTAGTTTCAACAAAATTAGGGCAAGCTAATTAAATTTGTCTTGGTTTAATTAAAAATTCAGTCATTACATTACCATTTATATAACTATCAAAAGGCAATAGTCTTGCATATGTAACAATTATTATTGTAAACTTGTCTTGGTAATTTAAATCAATTAAAAGTTCAATAATTACATAACCATTTATTTAACAATCATAAGGCAATAGTCCTTTCGTAATCAAGATAAAAATTGTTTTGAAATAAAAATAATTTAATCCTAAAAGAACTTTTAAGAAAATTTTCAAATTATTTTAAATCTAATTATTAAAAGGGTGTGTTTTAGTTATGAAAAGACTTAAGAGTTGAAATTTCCAAGTCAAGTAGAGTAAGAGTAAGAAATAATGAAATTATTCTTTTTCCAACAATCATTGTAATTATTTCTCTTTTGAGAAAATCATTGTAACTTGTATTATACCTGATCGATTATTTCTGCAAGTGTACAGAATCGTCCTAGTACCCGCACAGTGAATATTCTAAAGTCGTCTCCCTCAAG
>JANIHZ010000004.1:10254112-10266933 GCA_027478365.1 Erythroxylum rufum | reverse complement strand
CCTTTAATGCCTTAGTGTTTTTAACCTTAAGTAAACTACCCAAAATACCCCTTTATGCATGAATTTACCACCTTTACCTCAACTAACCTATGAAATAAATTCCACTAACATAGACATCAATAAATAAAAAAATTAATCCCAAAAATATTTCATCCATCCAAACCGCATAATTATCTAAATCATGTTTAACAAAAAAAACGTTCGGGGGCCAACAATACTTTTAGAAAGTTAGAATGAGATTGAATATAATAATTTATTTTATAAGTTTTTGTTAATGTCCTTCAATGGAAAAGTCAATTGCTTGAAGAACATATTAGGATATGCTGCAAATAATTTAAGACATTTTCTCCATCGAAGACCATCTACATTAATTCCTAAGTTAAAATTACCATTCATAGTAAAATAGATATCGAAACCAATGACAACATCCTTATTTAGGAATGAAGGCTTGAGAATTTTTATAATAATTTCGAATACTAGAAATATTTTAATAGTAATTTGCTTACTCCAACAACTAGTTTTTAGGATTTTTTTTAGTTATAGTATGAGAATTTGTTGATTAAGTTGGCAAAATTTAATAAAAAGCATGTTAGTGTTCAAAATACTATTATGAACATATATATCTATAAAAATAATTAGAAGCATCGGTTTTGAATACCTTGTTAAGGAATAGAACCATTAGGAATAATGAAACTTTTTGTTGTCTTTCTTGATTAAGAGTAGAGGATAGATATGATAACAATTTAAAAGGTATACATGAATTAGGATTTTATTAATATGCCCCTTTAGTGTTTGAACTATCTAGATCAAAATCAGAAGGATTGTCATGATAATTGACAACTGATCTTCAAGATCAATAATGGATTGAATAGGAACAATACAGTAGCTCTTTTTATTTTTCTTATTTGAGTAGTTCTTTGTAAAATGTCCCATTTGGTTACAAAATAAAATTTATTAGATTTTTTCAAGGTGCACTTTCGTCTGAAATAGCTTCCTTAGGGATAATGATGTTTTGTGTGCTTTTGTTAATGAAATAATATTTTTTCCATTTTTTTTAGAGAAATGATATTTTTCTTCATTATTGCAAAGGCAAAAGGAATTAGGACATTTAGTTTACAAAGTTAGAATAATGCAAAAATTTCAAGTTTGATTTATAATCCATAAATTATTGTAATATTTTTTTATTAAGCACATATTTTATCTAAAGCTTTCACCATTATATGGTGTATTTCACAAAATATAAGTTCTTCTAGCCAATTATGTTATTGAATTATAAGTTGTTAAGTCTCTTGATTGAGGTATTTTGGGACATAAGTGATATATACTTGCTTTTATTTTAGATCATGATATTTTTTAATAACATAGTAACACTAACTTATAATTTTGTAATAATTTTAAAAGTCGTTCTTCTTATAGGAGTGACATTTTATTTTTAAAAATTACACTCTTAAGGCATTATTTCAATGATAAGGAGGATTAAAAAAATTCAAAATATATACATCCTAATGTAGTATCAATTTCAATAATATTATAAAACTTAAGCTGTTAATAAATTGTCTAAATTTATCCACTAGTCATTTAATATGCCCACAAATTTGGTTGCCAATGATTGGAGTTCATTAACTTGAACTCCGGGACAAAGGCAATTAGAAGGTAGCAAAATATGAAACTCAAGAAAGCAATCATGCTAGCAGTTAGGAGAAATGTTATCCAAATAAAAAGTTTGAAATTTAAAGTTAAAAGTTCTCCATCCTTGTGGATTAATAAATGACTGAGTCAATACATACCTTCATCATCATATATTAATTATTTAGTAGAAGGTTGATTCAAAGTAGTTTAAGATGATTATGCCTAAGCTATAAACTAGTTATCAATGTGTAGTATTGAAGAATAAGAAAATTCCATATTAGAATCCACAAAAGTTCTCATAGTTTGAGAGTTATTAGAAGTTTGTGAAGAAGGTATTGAATTATGATTAGCCATAAAAGGGGGCTTCATTTAGAGCCATATTTTGAAAAATGAATGATAAAAATTAATTTATGATGATGTGGTGGATCACTATATGGTGATGGTAAGTGAAATTTTCAAAGGTAAAAGACCTTCTTGACTAGAGGAAAAGTATGTTATCTATTTTTTGGACAATTGAGGAGAGAAATTTTTGTCTTTTGACCTTTTTTAACAGATTAGTATGATATAAAGGTGATGGTTTAAATAGATTTGTTAGAAGTTTCATAGAGAATTGATTTGAAATTGTAGGATTTGGAATGAAGGACTAGTATTATCACGAAGAAAACACAAGCATAACTTAAAAAGAGATGGCAACAAGTAGGTTATTTTTTGTCCCATTTGTTCATCCAAAGATCTTTGAAGTAACTTGAGTTATACATATAGGTATATCAATTAAGTTTTTTTCTATTGTTGAAGATATAATATCTTATTTGCCTTTCTTCTACAAGTGAAAACAACTTATGATGAACAAGTTCAAGATGAGTTTTTAGAAGTTTAATAGTTCTTTGTAAACTGAAATTCTCTGAAAATCTTAGCCTTCCAAATTATTTATTTGAGGAGAGGTCTTTATAAGCAATTTTTTCTACGCAAATAACATTATGTTTTTGTTAATTTAAAGATACATTGATGTTGTTTGAAACTGATATTATACCATTAAAAGATACTATAATTGGTGTGTGAGCTTTAGATAAGTGTTGAAATTTATTTTTGGTATAAGCATCTAGCGGTGAAAAATATTTGTCGAAATTCGACACCATATCAATGACAATTATTATGATCAAATATTGTTTTTAAATATCAAAATCTGTTAGGTAGATCTAGGTTTATATGAAAATGATGTATATCTTTGCTTTGGATAGGAATACCTTGAATGGCAAAAAGCCCAAATTGGGGCTTAACCTTTTTTAGTTTTATTAGTTTGGGACTTAAACTTGTAATCTACTCAATGAAGGGCTAAAATTTCACGAGTTTGCTTAATTAAAGACTTTTTGGATAAAAATCAAGACTTAATTTACATGCGCTATTACATGCAGGTTAATTCGTGTTTAGATGCCACATTAATAGACCTAATTTATTGTCCAAACTAGTGGAATTTAAGAAAAAATATATTATTTTCATATAAATTTCAACTTAAATGAAATACTCTTTAACCCTAAATCAACTATTTTTTGAATATGTGTTTTCACCCTCTTTTTCTTTTCTCAATTGTGCCTTCACTCCAATCCCTCGATGCATCATCACTTAATGCATGTGCCTTCACTCCAATCTAGCTTGTGCCTTCTTAGTAGCGTGAGCTCTCTCTTTTGGCATTGGAGGTGAATAAGCGATAAGGTTTTTGGAGATCTGAAACATACATGTGCTTTAATTGAAGACCGAAGTAGGTAATGAGTCATACTCCCTTCTAATTTTTGTATATAAATTTATGATGTTTGAATCTTCACTTTATTCCTTTGCCCTAACAATGTTACATTTATGTTAACTATTTTATCTTCTTTAAATGGGTTTGATTATTGGGTTGAATAGTGTGTAGATGAGAATTGTTTTTCATGTTCAATTCTATTATATGTTTGTCTATAAGATATGATCAAGTTTTCTCTTCCCCATATACTTGACATTGTTTCCCTGTTTGGCAATCAACTGATTGCATTCAGCTGTTAATTGATTTTATTAGCTATTAGCTATCAGCTAATTTGACCAGTAGGTTGCATTAGCTGTTTGTTAGAGATGTTTGGTAAAATTAGTTGTTTAGTATTAGCTGTTTATGTGTAAAATGACATTTGAGAACATGACTTTAAAAAAATTATAAGGATATGAATATTATATACTTTAGTATTTTGATGAATGTTCTTATAAACATTTAGATTTTATATATTTAATTATGCAAAAATTAAGTTTACAACTCTAATGATATGTTTGGTTATGGTATTCTATTACACATGTTACTGGCAACTCATGAGAATTCACATGGGGGACTTAGTCACGGGGTGACTTATTAACTCATCCTAGTTACTTATTAATTCACCCCCTATAACTAGGGTGAGTTAATAAGTCACTCCCATGACTAGTATGCATCTTGGTCTGATGACACAATGAAGGATAATGCTAGAGACAGCATCGCTAGATATACATTAATTTCATTGAAAACTCATTCTAGCCTGTAAGATTTTAGTTTTTGTTTAAGGGTTATATCTCTCTTAGCATGAGTAGTTCAATATTTTCTCTCAATAAAAAGCGAAGGTATAAATAGTGAGAAGCTTTAGAAGTTAGAACTTGTAGCGAGCAAAGGTAGAAAAAAGTTCACAGCGATAGGTAAAGAGAAAAAAAATTTATATAGATTATTTATCTCCTTTATTGTGAGTTTTAAGAAGATTATTTATCCCCTTTATTCCTCCCCACTAGGAATAAAAATAGGAATAGAATACTTATTCCATACTATAAGTTCCTTTTGATTCAAAACAACTCAATCAATAGTTTAAAATAACATAAATGAGAACGAAGAGTAGCCAAGAACCGAGGGCAGAATGGTCATTGCCAAATAACTAATTCAATTGTTTGGTCCAAAACACTCCACATCTAGAGCTTTTCACAAAACAGCTGGTTGGGTTAATAACAAAACAAATTTTCAATATAGTCAAATCTCTAAAAATAGGTCAACCAACTAAAAAATAGCTTATCAGTTGTTTACCAAATGATGCCTATACGTAGGATATGATTTGTGTCACTTGGTTTAGCTCCGTTGGTAGTTATCCATGTTTCCTTATCTCTATCCACTAGGTTAAAGATAAAGTATGACATTTATGGAAGAGATGTAGATTATTGGGAGCAAACAAATTCAATTCAGTAGACATCATTTACCTGTCAATGGGTGCACAATCAACATTACAACATTGTGCTGTAATACCTAAGAATGAGCTCAAGTAGTAGTTCTTTAAGGTAATGAGGTTGATTAGAGGACTCAGTTTGTTTTTTTCTTGGTTGTGATTTTGTATTAGGTTGAAATTTTTGAAAATTTCAACTTTGGTAGTAGAGGGACAGGTTTTAAGCTTGATTTGAGGTCATACAAGCTAATTTCTTCAACCTAGTTGAATGGGACTATGACGAAGAGGCTAAATATTGTTATTGTAACTTGAAAGCATCTAGATAGACTTCATGGACTAATGAAAATCTAGGAAAACGGTTTTATGATTGTCAACTCTTTTCAATAATTTTGGTACATTTTTATGTTGTTTTAGCTAAATATGTTCATATATTTCATTAATGAATTGTTTCTTTTTCTTTGATGCTAGGGTGAACATGTTTGTGGATTTTATGAATGGCATGATCAAAGATTTTGTCTAAGAGCAAGACAGATTATTTAGAGCTGAAAAAGAGAGAGAAGATGCTATATTGTCAAAATAATCTATTGAATGTTGAAGTGACAGAGTTAATAGAGAATGTAGTAGATGTTTTGCAAGCTGAAAGGATTACAGAAAATTTGAAGTTGAAGAATGAGTTAGTTGCCACAAGGACTAGTAATGAAACACATTCATCAAAGTGTTGGAAATGGTTTGCTTACTTAAGCTTATGTTTAGTAGTTTTACTTATGTTTGTTAGTCTAAATAATGAAGGAAAAAAAGGCAATAGTTGTACCTTTAAAGCCTTACCTGGAAATGGTTTGATATACTATAACAATATGTAAATGTAATTCACCTAACCCGATGTTGACAAGTGCAAAGTGTTAGATGTTTCAATATCTGCTGTATTACTAATTTGATGTTCTAGCCTAAACAGGTTTGATGTTTTATGTACTAGCCTAAACATGTCTGATGTACTAGCTTAAAGATGTTTGATGTTTCAACATTTGGTAAGGAATATTGTGACAAAATATGATCTTTAATCAATGGAGATGGAGTACTAGTTAGTAGGCAAAAGGAGTTAAAAGAGGCAACAATTGACTACTCTAAAAAATGTCATTCGTACTTTACCTACAATGATTAACACAATTGTTAAGTTGTTTTATAAGTAAACAAATTATTGATGAGGAGATAAAGATGTTTAATAGACCTATAATTCCAATTCTTTGTATTAACAATGTATATGTTCTACAATTAATAAACTTCAACGAAAATGAAAAAACCTAAAAGGCATGCAATTCACACTGATTGGAAAATAAAGGAAACCAACACTTTACTACAAAAAGCTGATCATCTTTTTCCATCCATAGAATTTAAGCTTTCACTGAAAATACAAAACATTGTAGAGAATGTGACAATTCCCACCAAGCTTCCATCAACCTCGATAACTCATTCATGAACTTCAACAAAAAGGAAAAAAAACGTAAAAGAAATGCAATTCAAACTGAAATTGGTAGTCATTGCATTCATTGCTTAATAACATTAATCCCAATAAGATCCTTACAATCTATTGTTGTGGAGTACATAAATATCACAAAATTGTTCAGTTAACTCACAATTAAATGCTAAGTTTACATTTTGTCCTTTTTCTTTGAAGATGCAGTTTGACTTTGTTGACTTGGATTCACATGCGCAATAACAACTTCTTTCCTTTTTATTGATTTCTGACCAAGGTTCAGTAGTCTCTAACTTCTCCTTCTAGGCTGTAGATGAAATGCAAACATTGTTAAGTTGTATTAATTAATTAATGCTTAGTAAGAATGCAAATATTTAACACTTACATTTAGCATCTGCAACCCTATAGTTTCATTTGTGTATACCCCTATCCCTTCCATCTGTTTCTTGAACTTTCTGTTTGTTTTTTGTCGAAGAGAAGAGTATGTGATAGGCCTTTTTCCTATAATTTTCACTTGAAAATTTGGACTACATCTGCCAGCACCAAACATCCTCAATTTGCTTCCATCATCTGCAACACCATAACTAGGCCCTCTTCTCCCTTTGGTTTGGTTCTTGGCGGTGGCCTTTAAAGATGTACAGATATTTCTTATTTCTGAACCACCTATAGGTATTGAGAGAACAATTGAGGCTATTGTATTTGCACTTTCACATACATAAGCAGTAATTGAGATGTTGGCAGTACCTAAAGCAGTTGTGGCACCAACAGATACAAGCACAGTAGCAGAGGCAGAGGCAAAGGCAAAAGCAGAAGTAGAGGCTTTTGCTCTTCTTTTACCTTTCTTTCCCTTTCAGCATTGTTAGATTCAAATTTATAGGCACTTACTAGGTTGTAAGTGTTAGTTTCAACTGTGGATAAGTTTTCGGGGGTTAACTATGAGGTCATTGTGTTTTGCTTCATATGGAAATTAGTTGACTAGTATGGGTTTAGATTTTGAAACTGGACTGGAACTAGCCATTGATAGCAATGATAACAGAACAAAAAATCTAAAAGATTACCACTGCTATAGCAAAGAAATAATCTTAGCTACACCATAAAAGACAAAACAACTTAGAAATTACCTCTCGACTCTTCCAAAGACAGACTCTTTTGTTGTGTCCTTTTGTATGGCAGTGGCTACATGTAATGATCATGCCCCTCCTTTTTAAGGCTCATCAATGTCCTTTTTCCTAGCTGTTTTGGGCCTACCAGGTCTTTGTTTGAATTCTGGTGGCTTAATAGTTTCTTCATTGCTAATGGGCCAGTCCTTCATACTAGGCATCGATTGAATTGCCTTCCTATATTCTTTGACATATTCAGTCTTTCATAACCAACTAGAAATGTACTCTTCAATATTAACCCTAATGTCTCTAATATCACATATGACATGTGCACAAGGAATGCCAAAGAGGGTATATCTCCTACAAGAACATATTTTGTTATAAAGCCTCACCATATATCTGTTCTATCCATGATCAATCTCATACCCTCCTTCTCCATTATGATGCACTGAACAATGTTGAGCAATCATGACGCTCTTTTTAATTGCTTCCTATATTCTTGGCCCTAAATTACCCTTCCACTTGACAACCTCTTTCCTTTATCTCACAATTTTTTCATCAATTCTCTTCTAATAGACTCAAAAAACCCTAAAATTGACATTTTCTTTGCTTCAACTAGATTCTTATTAAAGGTATCACATAAGTTATTGTCAACCAACTCAATCATAGAATCTTCCCCTTGGAAAGCCCCTCACCATTGCCGAACTGATGCATAACTCAATATCTTCTGCTGCCCTTTGCTTCTTGGCTCTGAGCTTATCCAAATTTTCTTTATATTTCCTTACTGTGAAGGATTTTGCAATTTTCCAAAAGTGCTCCTTCATCTCTTCCCCTTTATGTCATCTTCCATGCCAATTCATATAAACATGTCTAGCACAAAACCTGTGCTCAACATCTAGACACAAATCGGCTCTATTAAGTCCCTACAAGGGAAAACATAACCATTTGAATAGGTATGTGCACATAAATCTACATATTTCATAACATTTACACTCTCAATGAAAGTAAAAACAAGATTGAAGTGATACTTTTACCTTTTATTGGTCAATCATTATAGTCCAATCGATTCTGGAGGGCAAGTGAGGTAAATCTTCTTTCCGCCTTTCATTGAACCACTTTCATATGACTATCGACTCAACTTCAACCATAACCCAAGCAACAAGAAACATTTGATTGTTTTCATCTCTTCCCATAGCACATAGATGTTCACCTTTAGTTTTGGTTGTTAGCCAACATCCATCTAGGCCAAGAAAATGCCTGCATCCATGCCTAAACCCATGTTTAATAGCTTCTAAGAATATTTACATTCTTTTAAATAGAGGTGCAGATGTTGAAATTGGCCGAGACACTGTCAATGTAACATTGCTTCTCGGGTTGGTCTGCCTAATAAACTTCAGCATAAGACCAAAGCTTCCGAAACTCCTCTTTAATGATCACAACATTGTCTACTATTTTTTCTTTACTCTTCTCATGGACACTTCAACACCTAAACAATCCTTAACGTAAAATTTAAGAGCATCATTCTTCAAAAATGGCTCCCTTTTAAGCTTCTCCTTCAACTAGTCAGATAAGATGGTGTTCATCCTAGGATTTATATACACCCTATAATAGTTATGATTGTTCCTGAATTTCCTAACTTGAAATGATTGCAACTTCCTATCAAATGCTCCATATATATACCAAGGGCAATTCTTTGTCCTACATTTACCTTTGACAAACTTGGGCTTATTTTTAGTAAATATGACAACCTTCTTTGTTTTGATAGACAATAACTCACTGCATGCTTAAATTGCAAATGATAAAGAAAAATCATCCCTACTTCAATGTAAGGATCAGCTGCATTTTCATCATAAACAAGGTATTTCCTTTTCCTCCTAGTAGCATCATCTACCATATCATCTACATCACTAATAAGTTTTCCATAATTCATCACTGTCATAATATTTAGACAAAACTACCTCATCTTCATTATCTGTATCACCTGCATCAGCTTCATGTGGTCCATTATCTCTATTATCTTCATCAGGACTATTGCCTTCATCTCCTTGCTCTAAATCCTCTCCAACATCTTCATCCGAACCATTACCTTCATCTCCTTGCTCTAAATCCTCTTCAACATCTTCATCCAGACCATTACCTTCATTTCCTTGCTTTAAACCCTCTTCATCCTCTTCAACCTCCATGTTTGTATCATCTTCATTCTCCATATCTGCATCATGTTCATCCTCCACATTTGACACATTGTCTAAATTACCTACATTACCTCCAAACCCTTCATTATTAACATCCTCACCATTATCTTCAACTACATTACCCTGATTAACCTCATTATATTCATCCTCAATCACTTTAATAGGGGTATCCACACTATGTTTAATATAAATATCAATACCACCTGTACCCATCATCTGACTTACCATATCTAACACACTAGCATCTTCTTGTACAACCCTCAAACCATTACATACTTCAAAACTAGGCATAAGATTAAAATATCTTTCTCACAATGTTATACCCACTTCTCTTACATATATCAACTAGTTCAAAATAGCTCAATAAGTCAGGATCAAATTCAATTTCATCTACAAAACCACCGTCATACATAACACTATCACCCATATTAGCAAAACATCCTGCATGGTGAAGCCTTAGTGTTACTTCTTCAAATGTCATTATGCCAAACCGAAATGACCAACTCTAGGAAAACGAAGATAGTCAATCAGAATGTTGAAAGGAAACACTGAAGTGAAAGTGAGAAATTCAAGCCTAGCACAACACATGATGCTTAACATATTCATAACAATTCCATCAACCAACTAATTCAGAATGGTGAAAGGTAACAAGAAACACATGAAAGTTAGTGATATTTCCTACTAACCTCATACATATATATATATAACCCTTCTAAGAACTTACTAAGTTTTATTAATTAAGGTATGTGGCATTGTTTATACCTGTGAATCAAGAAACATATTCTCGCTGTGACTCTTAGGCTCATAAAAATTTTCACCTATAAGTCTTATAGGAGGTGCATCACTAATTTCCAGCCTATATACCTACCTAATGGTTATTATGCCTCAATGTTTCAAAAATACCTATATTAAATGCAATCTTTATTCAATTTAATTGTTACATCAACTTTAAGTTACTAGTAATTAGAGTCTATAGGATTGAAGTTTCTTGACAAAGTTTGAAAGCTAAAAAAGTCTAAAGTACATGGCATTGTTTACACATGTGAATCGAGAAACATGTTCTCGCTGTGGCTCTTAGGCTCGTGGAATTTTTTACCTATAAGCCTCATAGGAGCTGCATCACTATTTTCTAGCCTATATACCTACATAATGGTTTATTATGCCTCACTATTTCAAAAATACCCATATTAAATGCAATCCTTATTCAATTCAATTATTACATCAACTTTAAGTTACTAGTAATTAGAATCTTTCAAATTTAAGTTACTACTTGAATGTTAAATCAGAACTTTATGTTATCATCATTGATAGTCAGAGTATTGCAAACAACAACATAAAAATAACACATCATTTACAATTAAGAAAAACACCCTCATACCACAAATACTACCACTAGCAAAGCAAAAATATTGGAGACATTAGTTGGATGAATTACCTGAATGGATAGACAACTGCAATCTACAAAGAAGTAGGACATCGGGCTATTATGGATGCTCTTTAACACAAAACATAACCTATAAACAATAGAAACAAAAAAATGATCTAAGATACTAAATCAAGTAAAGGGAGCTTTCCTATACTAACTTGTGGTTAAGTTTTGAATGCTACTTAGAGAACAATCTAAGAAGAGAGGGCTGCTAAGGATTTTTTTGCTTTGTAAAAATTCATCAGACGAGTCATTAGTGGCCAAAACCTATCTAAATTTTTTCTTTTGTGCCAATTTCCAATTTTTTTAGTTCCTTCAATTTTATTTTTAATTGGACTTATAAAAGAAGTAGAAAAAAACTTAGTCCCCTCTTGAAGGAAGTTTATTGAGAGACGAATAATTTAATCCATAGACAAAATGTTTGAGACCTTAATTCTATTTGGATCATAGGCAATGACTAAACATCCATATAGTTTGTATATATACACTTGGATGTAAGAGTAACTCGAAAAAGGATTATTTCTCTATATGATCACATTTCATTTCCTTCTTACTTGATGTTTTCTTTTTTCTTTTTCCCTAACAATGTTTCTTCCCTCAATAAAACCCTCAATTGAAATAAAGGACTACATGTTAGACTTATGCACCAATAATCATGGAAATTAATCAATAAGTCACCCCTTAAAAAGTTAACATTTTGTTTCTTTACAATGAATATTTTATTTCTAATTTTTAGTAATCAAACTATAATTACAAGTTTCACATGTTAACTTTTCCTTTAATAGAACAACCACTTAACATTTAAAGAAAAAAGGATGTAGGAGGGCAACGAAATTAAAAGCATTAAATTAAGATTTTGTGGGATCAACTACTTTTCTATTGTGCTCTGATTGGTAGGAAAGATGAAATTTTATACTTTATAAACTAGTACAAGTTAGAGTGATACTATAGTAAGCTTTAGTTCACCTATTCTAAACTACTTAAAAAGAGATAAAATCATTAGATTAACACTAGCAAACACAAACAATTAATAACATTAGAAGCACTCAAATGGTATGGAATCATAAAACTCACAAGATCCTTTAAATTTACGGGTAATTGGTTATGCAAGTTACTCAAAGGAACCATACCATAATCCTTTATTTTATTTTTTTAGGGATAATCTTCTTCAAACTTACTTAATATATATGAATGGTATATTAACATGCAACTTTTTAAAAATATTTCATACTTGAAGTTTTCTATTATTTTTTTCAGCATCTAAGGTTACAGAATTGGTAGCTGTTAAGATTTGACAGTGGTTCAAGGTGAATGCTCCTGATCATTTTTTGTAGCACCCCACTTTTGCACGACTCGAACCTGACATCGATAGTGAAATCCGAGTCCGTGCCCCGTGAGGGTGGTGTGCTAAAGCACTCAATCACTCGAAAATCAGTATAATTTTTTTTGGGAAAACACAAACACACATACGGAAGTCAATAACCAAATAGGGCATAAGCCCTTTTCAATCATACAATTTAATTTACCAAATTCTCATATGGTCATTTGGGCCCTTTCATAAATACAAACACTTGAGTCATTTCAAAATACAAATTTATACAAAAGTTACGGAATATACAATTCAATACAAAAATAGAGAAATGCAATACAGACGCGAACTGATCCCGACCCCTATCCTTCACTTGAAAGCTGTAGATATACTCCCGTTGGCCTAACAAGGTATTCTTCTAATCCTAAAAAATATTTGCAAATTTTGGGTGAGTTTTGCGAACTCAGTGAGTGACCATCATCGATGGCTCACCCAAT
>JANIHZ010000004.1:10210694-10221544 GCA_027478365.1 Erythroxylum rufum | reverse complement strand
GTTACCCACACAATATGCATACTTAACACTCATTTCATGCATTAACCTCCAAATATCACTGTAAAACATATAACACCGCTTACTACATTCACTACTGATTCCTCATTTAATAGTTCTGACGTCCAAACAAAGTTCGGGGTCCAACAAGAATGATCTTCAATTACTTTAAAAATCTGCTAAGAGTTCCAAACTCTTATGATCTTTCCATCCTGGCAGAACTTGAAAGCATCATAAGCCTCTATAATACTCTTCCTCAGGAGGTTGTAAACAAGATGTTGCTTCCTGTTTTTTCTCTGGAAATCAAGTCCATTTTATTCAGCCTCAATCCCTTAAACGCCCCAGGTCCATATGGGGTTAATGTTCCTTTTTTTCAGAAAATTTGGCTTATAACTGGTAGTCTTCTAGTAGAAACAGTGCAGGAATTTCTTAACTCTAAAAAAATATTGAAGGAATTGAATTTCACTCATATTTTCTTGATTCCTAAACACCTCAATGCCAATTTTCTTAATGATTATCGACCTATTTCATGGTGCAACATCATCTACAAAGTCTTATGCAAATTACTATAACAGACTTAAAGAGACCTTGGTTCACTTCATCTATTGTTCTCAAGGAGCCGTCATTCCAGGTTGAACCATCTCAGATAATAGATTCCTTTTCCAAGAACTGATGAAAGAGTATACTTCAGGCAGAAACATCAAAAGTTGTACTATAAAGATTGATTCTTCTAAAATTTTTGATGGACTCCATTGGGATTTCATTCAAACTTGTTTAGAGTGGTTTGGTTTCCCTAACTTGTTTATCATATAGATTCATACATGCATTTCCATTCCAACCTTCTCCATACTAATAAGTGGTTCCCCCTAAATAATTTCACCGATACAATGGAATCAAGCGGGGAGACCCTATTTCTCCCTACTTGTTTGCCATAGTTATGGAGGTTCTTAATAGAATCATCTCCCACAACATTTTCAAGAATCCAAATTTCTCTTTTCATCATAAATGTAGAGAATTATCACTTACTAAACTATCTTTTGCAAATGATCTATTACTTTATAGGGCACATCAGGAATCCATCTCAACTATGCATCACTCCCTTTTGATTTTTGGTAGGCTCTTTGTAAACGATCTAGAAGGGGGGTTGAATAGATCTTTAATCTTTTTCATGAAGCTACTATTTTTATAGAGGTTCGGTGCTAAGACCTACGTCCTCTACCGAAGCTTCCACTTAGGATTTTGGCAGGCCACTTTACTGTACACTTTTTAGTTCAGTGTGAACTTTTTACAACCCACTTGATTTCCGGCTCAAGCTACCTCACAATCTGATTTGACTTCCGGCTCAAATCCTACCTCACCAGTGATTTTCCTCTAATCATTAAACTCACTATAACAATGATAGATAATTGAAAATAACAATGCTCCGTACAACTGAGTATGATTTAAGAGCAATTGAGAGCTATAATGATGAACGATAATCAGTTTTCTTTTCTATATGCTACTCTCATCGATCTCTTGATGTTCATCTATTTATTTACAGGCTTCTGGATCAATTAGCCGTTACTTGATATCTCCTAGCCGTTGCTTGATTTCCTCCTAGCTGTTGCTTGATTTCCTCCTTTCCATTTGTGATTGATTTGGATGTATTTTGCTCAGATTCACTTGATAGTCGACTAGTGCTGGTCGACTGGAACCAACGTTTTTGCTGAAACACTTATCTTCGCTCTTCGATCAGTCGACTAGAATGATTGTAGTTGGCTTGAATGATTGTAGTCGACTGGAATGAGCCCCACTTTTCAGATATGTTAATTTTCAGTTGACTAGAATGATTGTAGTCGACTAAAATGAGCCCCACTTTTCAGATATTTTAATTTTCAGTCGACTGGAAATGTTTCTGGTAGACTGGAACAAACTCCAACGGATATATTGCAGATAATCTTCCCATTATCTTCAAGTTTGAGTGTTTCTTGTTCGATGAAGATTATTTCCTTGTAGATTTCACAATGATTTATACCTTGCTTATCAAGGATTAATGTTGTCTTGACCTGAAATAATTTCTTAACCAATTCTATACATTTTATTATTATCAAAACATAAGTAGGATCTAATTTGTCAACTACCATTGGTCCAACATATACCCTATTACAGTCATGATTGTTCATGAATTTCCTAACTTAAAATGACTGCAGCTTCCTATCAAATGCTCCATATATGTACCAAGGGCAATTCTCTTTCGTACATTTACCTTGGACAAACTTGTGACTTATTTTTGGTAAACACGACAACTCTCTTTGTTTTAATGGATAACAAACTCACAGCACGCTTAAATTGCAAATAATTAAGAAAAATATCCCCACTTCAATGTAAGGCTTAGTTGCATTTTCATCATAAACAGGGTATTTTATTTTCCTTTAATAGCATAATCTACATCACTAACAAGTTCTCCATATTCATCACTATCATAATATTTAGACAAAACTGTCTCATCTTCATCATCTACATCACCTGCATCAACTTCATGTGGTCCATTATCTTCATCATCTTCATCAGGACCATTACCTTCATCTCATTTCTCTAAATCCTCTTCAACATCTTCATCCGAACCATTACCTTCATCTCCTTGCTCTAAATCTCCTTCAATGTTGTCATTCGGGCCATAACCTTCGTCTCCTTGCTCTAAATCCTCTTCATCATCCTCTTCAACCTTCATATTTTTTATCATCTTCATTCTCCATATCTGTATCATTTTCAAACTCCATATTTGACACATTGTCTAAATTACCTACATTATCTCAAAACCCTTCATTATTAACATCCTCACCATTATCTTTAACTACATTACCCTGATTAACCTAATTACATTCATCCTCAATCACTTCAACAGGGGTATCCACACCATGTTCAATAT
Source organism: Erythroxylum rufum (assembly GCA_027478365.1). Classification (NCBI taxonomy): domain Eukaryota; kingdom Viridiplantae; phylum Streptophyta; class Magnoliopsida; order Malpighiales; family Erythroxylaceae; genus Erythroxylum; species Erythroxylum rufum. The sequence goes on along the minus strand of JANIHZ010000004.1, from coordinate 10,218,639 downwards.
GAATATCAATACCACCTGTACCCATCATCTGACTAACCATATCTAACACACTAGCATCATCTTGTACAACCCTCAAACCATTACATATTTCAAAACCAGGCATAAGATAATTTTTTTTTTTCACATTATTATACTCACTTCTCTTATATACATCAACCAGTTCAAAATAGCTCAGTAAGTCAGGATCAAATTCAATTTCATCCACAAAACTACCCTCATACATAACATTATCACCACATTAACAAAACATCTCGCATGGTGAAACCTCAGAGTTACTCATCAAATGTCATTATACCAAACCAAAATGACCAACTCCAGGAAAATGAAGAGACTCATTCATAATGTTGAAAGGAAACATTGAAGTGAAAGTGAGAAATTAAAGCCTAGCATAACATATGGTGCTTAACATATTCATAACAATTCCATCAATCAACTAATTCAGAATGGTGAAAGATGACAAGAAACACGAGAAAGTTAGTGGCATTTCCTGAGGCATTTCCTACTAACATCATATATATATGTATAACTCTACTAAGAACTTACTAAGTTCTATTAATTAAGGTACATGACGTTGTTTACACCTATGAATCAAGAAACATGTTCTCGCTGTGGAATTTTTTACTTATAAGCCTCATGAGAACTGTATCACTGGTTTCTAGCCTATATACCTACCTAATGGTTTATTATGTCTCAATGTTTGAAAAATACCCATATTAAATGCAATCCTTATTCCATTCAATTGTTATATCAACTTTAAGTTACTAGTAATTAAAGTCTTTTAGATTTAAGTTACTACTAGAATGTTAAATCAGAACTTTATGTTATCATCAATTATTGTTAGAGTATTGCAAACAATAATATAAAAATAATACATAATTTGCAATTAAAAGAAAACACCCACACACCACAAATACTCCCACTAGTAAAGCAAAACATATTGGAGACATTAGTTAGATGACTTACCTGAATGGACGAACAACCGCAATCTTCAAAGAAGAAGGACGTCAGACTATTATGGACACTCTTTAACACAAAACATAACCGACAAACAATAGAAACAAATAAATGATCTAAGATATTAAATCAAGTGAAGGGAAGCTTTCTTATACTAACTTGTGGTTAAGTTCTGAATGATACTTGGAGAATGATCTAAAAAGATAGGGCTAATAAGGATTGTTTTGCTTTGTAGAAATTCATCCGACCAAGCATCAGTAGCCAAAACCCATCTACATTTTTTCTTATGTGCCAATTTCTATTTTTTAATTCATCTAATTTTATTTTTAATTGGACTTATAAAAGAAGTAGAAAAAAACTTAGTCCTTTCTTGAAGTAAGTTTGTTTAGAGAAGAATAATTTAATCTATAGACAAAATGTTTGAGACCTTAATTCTATTTGGATCATAGGCAATGACTATACATCTTTATGGTTTGTATATATACACAAGGATGTAAGAGTAACTCTAAAAAGAATTATTTCTCTATATGATCACATTTCATTACCTTCTTATTTGATGTTTTCTTTTCTCTTTTTCCCTAACAATGTTTCTTCCCTTAATAAAACCCTCAATTGAAATAATGGACTATATGTTAGACTTATGCACCAATAATGTTGGAAATTAATCAATAAGTCAACCTTAGAAAGTTAACATTTTATTTCTTTAAAATGATTATTTTATTTCTAATTTTTAGTAATCAAACTACAGTTGTAAGTTTCACATGTTAATTTTCCTTTAATAGAATAACCACTTAACATTTAAAGAAAAAAGGATGTAGGAGGGCAATGGAATTAAAAGCATCAAATTGAGATTTTGTGGGAGCAACTGCTTTTATATTATGCTCTAATAGGTAGAAAAGATGAATTTTTCTACTTTAGCATTTACATCTTTCATTACCCTAGTTAGGTACTTTATAAACCAATATAAGTTAGAGTGACACTATAATAGGCTTCAATTTACCCATTTTAAGCTACTTAAAAGGAGATAAAGTCATTAGATTAACACTAGCAAATGTAAACAATTAATAACATTAGAAGCACTCAAATGACATGGAATCATAAAACTCTCAAGATCCTTTATCTTTACATGTAATTGGTTATGCAAGTTACTCAAAGGAACCATAGTATAATCCTCAAGTTTGTTTTTTTAGAGATAATCTTCTTCAAACTTACTGAATATATATGAAAGGTATATTAATATGCAACTTCTTTAAAATATTTCGTACTTGAAGTTTTCTATTATTTTATTTAGCATATGAGGTTATAAAATGGGTAGCTGCTAGGATTTGACAGTGGTTCAAGATGAATGCTCCTGACCATTTTCGGTAGAAGATGTAACTAATACCAGTTTGCTTCTCCCATCTCATTCATACTATCTTCCCCAGACTACTCTAACCTTCTCACTTTCTTCATTTTACTGCTCTAACCTTAGACTTCTCAAATCAAATGTTTTACCGCTCTTAAGTCTAATGACTAATACTTAATTCTAGGACTTACCTTAGTTTCAAGAGATGATGTGTGAACCAGGAAAGCCAACTCCTTCAATGAAGACCGGATCGCAGATCGGGCGACGGTAAAGATACGTCAACTAAGCAAGACATTAGTTCAATGAAGGAAGAAGCGCGAACCAGGTGATGGTTTTAATGCGTGAACCAGGAAACACAACCCTTTCACAAAGACTGGAGCGCGGATTGGCTGATAGTGAAGATGAGTCCAAGAGGGAAGATGGTGGAAAATTTAGGGTTTTTTGTAACTTTTACTTCTAGAGTTTCTCTTTTTACTTTACCAAATTTACTAACATCTAAGGTTAAAACTTAAAACACCACACAATCTTTTACCCTTTTAAATGTGGCATTTAAAACAATAGTAACAATGCCATGTTGTACATTATAATGACATGTGTAAAACACGTCCTAATTTTCATCCAAAAAAGTCTTTAATTGAGCAGACTCATGAAATTTTAGCTCTTTATTGAGTAGGTTACAAGTTTAAGTCCCAAACTGATCAAACTCAAAAAGGTGAAGCCCCAATTTGGGCTTTTAGCCTAGAATTTAACATATACATTAAATACAAGAGAAATTAAAAGAATAAAAGAAACAAAAACATAGAACTTCATTCAATCAAATATTCGCTCAAATCGTATTGACCCCAATTTTTGTTTGGTACAAAATTCTTATTATTAAGAGAAACCTCATCGTCATCATCATTCAAAGTCATTATACCAAATGACATGTTAATACTTTCTCATTCGAGATTATCTTCCAAGTCACTCTCATCTATCAAACTCGGTTCCTTAGAGACCCAATATGCCAAAAGATTGATATGATCAAGGCAAATTGGATCTACATGACTACTTGTAATATTAATAGTCTTAGTAAATAATAAAATTAATTTGTTAAGAAATTATGTCCAACTTAATAATTATAATAATATACCTTTCTTAAAGCTTTAAATTGTATTGAACAAAGACCAAGCTGCTCATTCTTTTATGCTTCAATCTATTCCTTATCTTGGAATAGGTGAATTCAAACATGCTCTAATTCCTTTCACACCTTGTTGTACTCACATATTAACTTAGAATTCGAATTGCAAACTTTTGCGATTTTGGAACACCACTTTCAAATTGATCATACCAAGCAATTATAAGACAACAAAAGTAACATTACAAACAAAATAAAGTGATGATTAATTTTCAACAAATAACAAAAGTTAAAAAAAAAACATAAACCTATATTAAGTTTGTCTCTTTGATGAATAACAATTGGCATCCTAAAATTCCTAGAAGTATCCTTATAAATCTACATTTGTGAACTTATAATCTTGCATAGGCAACAACTGTTGCAATAGTTAATAACATTCTCATATTATCTTTAGCTTTCTTTATAAACTTAGTCTGAAATAGACATTAGGATTAAAAAATACCTCAGCTTCAAACAATAGAGAGTAAAGTTACCTTTCTCATCTCTCATTGATGATTGCAAGATAAGATATGTAAAAAAACGCAAAATTTTCAAATTAGCTATAATTACTTTGTTGGCCCTCTCCATAACATCATATAAAAAATCCATTATTGCCTTCTTATCACTATCAAACAGACGAAGTACCCTCACCAAAGGACCACAAAATCAAATGAAAAATTGACATTGGGGACCAAAATTTATTATCTTCAAGTATAATTCTAGAAACCTCCAACCCAACATTAGACTTAGCTTACTAAGATACAACTCACTTATCACTTGTAAACATTTGTCTCAACTATTTCTTCATTATAATAAAATACTTAAATGATAAGAAATTTGTTACAAATCTTATAATAGTAGGACTACACAAATTCCTACCATTGGTCCAATCAGTTTTAATTAAATTCAAGACCCACGCATGATTTTGTTGAACTTGGTCACCTTTTTTGCTTTCTGTATAGTTTCATCAATAATTAAAAAAATATCTAGCATCCCCTATATTTTTCAACATCAAGTCAATGCACAAGGAGTCCAATAAAAAAATATACTTGCTTTTCAATCTTCTTCCAACTGCTTTATAAGCGAAATCTTTGTTAATAATGAACTGAACAATTTTTTTCTAACTCAACTTGATTCATAACTTCATCAAATATTTCAAATAGAGTATCAATCTTTCTAACAAGGTTAGATGCATTAATAGGCTTAAAAAACATTATCTCCTTTGCAGAATAAACCAAAAAAATTAATAATAGGCTCATGTCTTCTATTTTCAACCATCACATATGATTGAATACCTAAAAGTAGCCCAAGTCATTCTTCTTTCATCCAAATAACTTTTTAGTTCATAAATAGAGATAATAAGAAGTTTACCTTTGTAGTCATCAATTGAAGGAGTTTTATATCCTAGATCTTAAGAGGCAATATCATCTACCATAAGCTGATAATAATAAGACTGAGAAGCATTGAATGTTATACCTCAGTCATAACACCATCTAGCCATTGTCATATTCATATTATAAGCCTCTTCTCTAGATTGTAAAGCACTATAGATTAAAGGTTGAGCTATAAGAGTTGTTTATGATGCAAAAAAATTAGACACTTGCCTTCTTCTTTTCCTAACATAGGTGCAACATTTTCTTCTTGTTGAGTAGGAATTTTACCACTTTCAACATTCCTAGTATCATCCAGAACATCAAAAAAAGAACATCCACTACCAATTTCGTAATTAAATCTTTTCCTTCTATCTTTCTCATACTAATAGTCTACAAGCAAAATCTTCATTTACCATATCACATCATGACTCACTTTTTTACATGGCTCCATATCACCTTTGACCACAACTAAATGCTTCTTTGATTTGGTGATTCTTACACCTTTCAAATGCTTGTTTTAAAACAAACAAATGGTATAATTCTTCATCCCGGTAACCAATCCAGCATAAGCCCAAGCTGGATCATTGAATCTTCCTGAAGTGGTTGAATTATCAAGAATACTGAAATTTTCTTCCATTTATCTGTAAAATAAATGGCGACACGTGTCAAAATTAAATTAATAAATTCACATATTATTTTTTACTATGTATTTAACTACCCATAAGATAAAATGATAAATATGTATTTGCTTCTTATAAAATAAGATTAATATTTGTAATTTTATTCCTCATGACAACAATAAACAATATGAAAATGCAAACATTTAATTTTCTTAACTTAATTACATATATTAATTGACAATTATATATTAAATCTTATATTTAAATGATTAATGATATGTTAAATACTTTATATATGCAAGAAATAATTAGTAAATTTTATGTTTCATATAAATTAATTAAAAAATTAACAACTTAATGAATTAATTTTGATCTCATTTTTATAATTATTAAATAACAAATAATATGACATAGTCTTGAATTATACACAATTTAAAAATCACAATACTTAAATATTCTTCCATAATTGATACACTATATTATTTTTATCTCATTTCTTCATAAATTCATAATGCCTAAATGTTATTGTCCAGGTGAGCAACGATGAATGATGATGGTGGACTGGAGAAGACAACTGCGATAGTGGAGACAACTGGTGGACAGGTGGAGAGAGCAACAAGCGGTTGAACTAGAGGTGGAGGCTTGCAATGTGCAGCGTTGGGTAACTGGTCCGATAGTGGAGTGTGGTGCGATAGTAGTGGCAGCAGGTGATGACATGACTCATGAGGGCAGTGGGTAGCTTGCGATACCTATTTGTGTGGAGGAAGGGAGAATGAATAATGAAGCTCAGAAGCAAGGTAGAGAAGAGAGAGAAAATAGAAATGAGAGTGGTCTGCGTGGGTAGGGTTTATTTTATTAGTTTTATTTTATTTGAAAATAAGCCCCTAATGTTTTCTAACTTTACGGGTTAGTACCAGATGAAAATGTTAGTATTGGCCGTTATCGACAGCTAGTATAAAACACCTAAATTTTGTACCTTTTTTGTCGACATCAACTGGTACGGTACAAAATTCACTTTTTGATATGGTGAGATCAGTTTGTGATAAATAAGCGTAGAAATAATGAAAGACCTATTAGGTAATCAAAAGAGATAAAGGTAGAGATGTATAAGAGGTTCATAATTAGCCATTATTTTGTGTAAAAATTTGTAAGGACTGACTCAAGATGTTACAAGCATAGAGGATTACTATAAAGAGATGAAGATAACCATAATTAGAAATAATGCAAAGAATGACCCTAAGAAGACTATGGCTAGATCCATTGGAGATTTGAATAAAAAGATAGTTGATATGGTATAATTATAATATTATTTGGACATAGAGGATTTTCTATATAAAGTCATCAAGGCAAAAAGACACTTGAACTCTAAGAGTGCTTCCAGATATGGTTCAACTTCTAACTCTTTATATAGTCAAATTGGAAGGATAATAAAATTGCATAAAAACCTAAAGAAGACCTAAAAGTAAATGATTTATTTATTGTTTTCAAAGGTTAAACCAAAACCAAATCATCTTTTAAGTCACATTGTGTTAAGTGTTTCATACGCCAACAGAGTGGGTATATTGCTCGTTAATATCTAAATAAAAGAGCTATGATTATTATGGATAACAGAGATATATGGAGTGTTAATTTAAGGGATGAAGAGATTCCACTATTGAAGGATGGCAGTGATGTCAACATTAAGGGACCTGTGCATAGAGATATATTGATTCCTAGGCATACTATTAAAATACAAACTAAGAAAGATGATAATAAGGTCTAACATGAGCACATATTTCATATTAGGTGTTATGTAATTGTACTAATGTTACTAGTACTTTGGTGGTTATATAAAAAATTAAATAGACTTCATTCTGTATCCATTAATTCCTATTAGACTACCATAAATAGAACTAATCTTAAAGAGACAAACTAGAATTAAAGGCAAGTGGATGAGTTAGTGAAAAAAGGATTCATAAGGGAGAGTCTTAGTCATATTTGGTTCCTAGAATTTTGGTGTTAAAAAGGGATGGAATAACATATGCAACACAAGAAAAGGACACATTTTTATGACAATTTAAAGATGTGATCAAGAAATACTTACGAGAATGTCGACTCCTTTTGGTGGGGGAGGTTTACAAGGTTCCTTCAATCCCTTTGTCCCATTAGTGTTATGAAATCACAAATGCTATATATTATCACGATTGGGATTAATTGATATAAGTTGGGAAGTGAAGCTCTAATAGTAACCATCCCTTGTATATTGCATGGTGTGTTGGTCATTGTTGGACCCCAAACCTGTTTAATTATTTTTTTGGCATGTTTTAAAATTTTTGAAGTTTTTTATCAATTAATTGGAGTTGAATTATGCGGTTAGTATTAATTCAAGTTTGATTAAGGTATTAAAATTTTGCCTAAAGTAGGATTAAATTGAGTAAATGGAGGAGAGGGGTAATTTTGGAAGACCACTTAGGTCTAAGGATTTTTAGGCTTAAGTGGAGGGGCATTTTGGCCTTTGCAT
>JANIHZ010000004.1:10175513-10186931 GCA_027478365.1 Erythroxylum rufum | reverse complement strand
AAGTAAAAGATAAACCTGAAACAAAAACATTTACAAGTATATTACATATATAGAATTTAATGTATACATCAAATATAAGTAAAATTAAAAGAAGAGGAAAAACAAAAACTTGTAACGAAATTCAATCGTCAACGGGAAGATACCAGCTATAAATGCACTGACTCCAATTATCATTTAGTACAAAATCATCATCATTGAGAAAAGCTTCATCATCATTATCATTAAAATTTAATGCACCAGATGACATGTCCATAATTTCCTATCCAAGATTATCTTCCAAGTCGTTCATATCTACCAAATTCGGTTTTTCAGAAATTCAGTCTATCAAAAAAATCAATATTATTAATGAAATTTGGATCAGTTGAACTACTCGTACTATTAAGACTCTTAGTAAACAATAAAATTTAATTATTAGAAAATTATAAGATATTATATTGAAATTAATAATGATAATAACATATCTTTTTCGAAGCTTTAAATTGTAAGGAACAAAAACTAAGTCATTCAACCTCTTATGCTCCAATCTATTCCTTTTCTTGGAGTGGATAAATTCAAATGTGTTCCAGTTTTGCTCATAGTCTGTTGCACTCACAGACTTAAAATCTAAATTGTAAACCGTTTCAATTCTAGAACACCATTTTCAAATTGATCCCACAAAGAAAATGTAAGTCGTAAGATAACAAAAGTAGCATTATAAACAAAATAAAGTGACAATTAATTTTCAACAAATAAGAAAAAGAAAACAACTAATACTTAGAGAAAGTTTTCCCCTCTGTCGAATAGCAATCAACATTCCAAAATTGTCATAAGACAACTTATAAAGCTCCATTTGTGAGCTTCAGAGATCTTGCATCGCGTTAATGCCAACAATTGTTGTAATAATTAAAAGCATTCATCTATTAACTTCAGATTGTTTGGTAAGATCCAGTCTAAAATAGACACTAGGATTCAAAAACGCCCAACTGCAAATAACAGAGAAGAAAGTTGCCTTTCCCTTCTCTCATTAATGATTGAAAGATATGGTATATGCAAAGAAGGTTTATGTTTCAGATTAGCCTTGATTACTTCCGTCGCTCTCTCCATGGTATTAAAAAAAACTAATGTTGGCTTTTCTTCACTATCAGCCAAATGAAACACTCTCACCAAAGGCTCACAAACTCATATAACAAATTGGCATTAAGACCAAAGTTCTCTATCTTCTAGTATAATTTTACAAACCTCCACTCCAGCATTAAACCTAGTATACTGAGATATAATCCACTTATCATTTGTAAACATTTGTCTTATCTCTTTTTCATCATAATAAAAGACTGAAGTGATAAGAAATTTGTTGTAAATTTTGTCACAGTAGGACGACACAAATTCCTACCATTAGTAAATTTCTTTCTTATTAAATTTAACACCTATGCATGATTATAGATTAACTTAGTCACCTTTTTAGCTTTTTGCATAGTCTTATCAATAATAGAAAAATTCCTAAGATCCTTTATATTCTCCAACATCAACACAATAAGTCCAAAAAAAGAATTATACTTATTCTGCAACCTTTTTCTTGCTGCTTTATCAGCGGAATCATTGTCAGTAATAAACTGAAGAATATTTTCTGGCCTACTTCATTCACAACTTCATCAAATATCTCAAACAAATTCTCAGTATTCCTAATAAGGCCAGATGTATTAATAGATTTTAAAAACATAGAGCCATTTGTAGAATAAACCAAAAAATTAATAATAAGCTCTTGTCTCCTATTTGTCCATCCATCACACATGATTGAACATCCATAAGTAGCTCAATTCACTCTTCTTTTTACCAAATAACTTCTAATTTTAGAAATAGAATAACTCAAAATTTTTACCTCTTAAGTCATCAATCGAAGAACCTTTGTATCTCGGACTATAAAAGGCTGTTGAATCCATCATAGGTTGATAATAATAAGATTGAGAAGCATTGGATGATGAACATGTATCATACCACCATCTAGCTACTGCCATATCAACATTGTGAGTCGCATCTCTTGATTGCAATGCACTACGAATTAAAGGTTGGGCTCTAGGAGTTGTTCATGGTGCAAAAAAAATAGTCACCTACCTTCTTCTCTTCCTTACATCAGGTCCAGGTACTTCTTCTTGGGCCTTGGATGGAACACTACCAACGCCACTACCACCATTACCACTACTACTTTCAACGTTTCCACAATCACTACAAAAACTAGAAAATGAACTTCCATAACCAATTTCAAAATTCAACATTTCCCTTCTATCTTTCTCATGTTGATATTCTTTCAGCAATGTTTTTATTTGTCACTTCACATCATGACTTACTTTTTTACAAGGTTCCACATCTCCTTTAACCCCAACTAAATGTTTATTTAATCGGGTGATTCCTCCACCTTTCAAATGCTTGCTACAAAACAAGCAAATAGTATGGTTTCTCATACCGGGAACCAATGCAACATGAGACTAAGCCAGATCATTGTATCTTCCTGAAGTGGTTTGATTAGGAATACTTAAATTTCCTTCTATTTATCTGTAAAAATAAATAAATTCATATATAAAAATAAATAACACATAATTTTATTACACAATATGCATGCCCATCTTATATAATATAACTCATTTTGTATAATTACATTATACACAATTCAATTTCAACGAACACAATTCACTATAATTCAAAAACTAACAATTCAACTATTCAACATATATAATTACACAAAACATACATAAACAATTTTCATTTCCAACAATCACAAAACGTATATAAATAATTTCCATTTCCAATAATTTCGAACAATTTCAATTCAAAGTTTCAAACATAAGGATCAAGTTAAAGGGTATGATTTACATAATCGCGAAATAATGAATGACATATCTTCTACATTGTTCATACACATCTATTCATAACATGAGGATCAAGTTGAAGGATATATTCATAACATGAGATTCAAGTTGAAGGATAAAACTTATTTGGAAATGTTTTTTGCTTATTTAAAGCCTTGAATCTTCCTTTCATTTCTAACAAACCATAATATTATATACACCATTCTATTTTTGGTTCTTAAATATATAAGTTGCTTTTACAATTTTTAATTGACATTAATAAGTCTAAGTGGTTGGAGTTTGGCCTACAACATGTTCACAAATTTGAAAAAAAGTTCCTTTTGGACACATTTACATCACTACTTTCACACATTATCTATTAGAAATATTTATGATAGCCCACACATATATATTACCAAATAATTCAACATATTTTATACTCAATTAATTATTTACCCAAAGCCAACAATACTTAAATACTATCATTAACTATAACCAAATTATTACTAATTTACAACAACATAATTTTATACTCAATTAATTATTTACCTAAAGCCAATACCCAAATACTAAAAATGAAATATCATTTCACAAATTTTAAGAATGTGTCAATTAATTATTTAAGTCTTTGCGAGTTTGCAACTTTGCATTCTCGATTTTAAATTTTAATTTAAGTTGCTTCAACTTATAAACTTTCAATTGAAGGAATTCACATCATCACAGATTCACATCAAGCTATGCATTTCATTCATATAAAAACTTAACATAAATTTCTCTTAATCGGTTGAACCAATCCACAAAACCAAACCAGAAATCAACCAAAACAAAATCGTGAATCATTCAACTCTAATATCTAATCCAACCTACGCAAATCACAAATCCAATTCAAAATTTAATTCCAACTTTCAACTTCCAAGTTCCAACCGATTCACAATCAAAAATGCAATTAAGCAGGAAAAAAATCGAAAAGTCAAAAAATACACCCAAAAACCAATTCATAACTTCGAGCTTTTGGGGTGGGTTTAGATCTGGGGCGAGTAGCTGTTATGACAATGGCATGGAGGAGGTTCAAACGTTCAGTGGTGGTGACGGCGTGTTACGGTGGTCCTCAGGGAGGAGGGTTGAAGACGATGGTGTGTTCGGGACTTTGATGCTGGTATGGATTGAGGAGGAAGATGATAGTATCCTGAGAAGAAGCACCACCACCAGAGAGGGAGCAGCACTGCCAAAGATGGAGAGGAGAACAAGAGAGAGAGAATGGAGGTGAGTGAGAGTCGGTGAGAGAGAGTGAAAAAAATCAAAAGAAGCAGAAGGGTTCGGGTAGGTGAGGCATGCAGGGAGGTTTTTAGGTTAAAATTTTTTAATATTTGCAAAATAGTCTTTACATTTACCAAATGAAAACTGATGGTATCGACTGGTATCGAACACCAGTACCAAAAACATGAATACCGGTCTGTTTTTCGGCCGGTACGGAGCGATATTCATACCGTTAATCAAAACACTCATATTTTCAACTCATGTGTTCAACTTTAATTTTCAAAAAAGAACACAATATAGATCATTTTCATATTTTATATCGTATTATTCCAAAATATTTTAAATAATGTTCTCATTTTCTAAAAACACTTCAAAATTATATTCGTATGTACAAGTCGTAAATAATAAATTTTACCTTTAAAATTAAATAAAAACACTTCAAAATAAATACAAAATGTTTTCTTACATTCCAAAAATATACCTTTAAAATTACTAGTGCCTATGCATCCGTCATACACAATACAATACGTGAATTTGAAGAAGTCTTTTTAATCATTTTCTTATTTTTTTTGATTATTTTCTTTCTCTAGTCACAATAACGAATATTCATAGTAGGACTTGGTATAAAAGGATGCCAAGTAGATATCTTAGAGATATGGATTTTGTACCGTACTAATCGAATGGTATTGTACCGGGCCAAAAAATAGTAAAAAATTGATGTGTTTGGTATTGGGCATTGGTATCGACTAGTACCAAATTTTTCGTCTAATACTGGTAGGAATTTGAAATACCAGCCAAATATTAGCCAGTACCATATAATTTTAAATCTCTAGAGTCTACACTACAAAAAAAACAACCCACACATGTAGACAAACCACCCATTTTCATCTCTCTCTCTCTCTCCCCTCTCAACCCATTTTCATTATCCGTTCTCCCTCCGTCCAACGTTCACTATCACTAGCCACCGATTGCTACCACACCATCTCCTATAGCCATTGCCATCGTACCATGCATGCTCCACCGTCAGATCTGCCCAACGCTGCATGTTGCCCTCCACCTTTGATTGGACCGCCTACCCAAGCTTGGTCTCTCCAATCTCTACCCATTCATAGCTATCTACACCACTCCACCATTGCCATTCATTGCTACTTCAGGCTTTAGTCCACCATCGTCATTCACTCTGTTGCTGGCCTAGAAAGATAGTAGAAATCAAGATTTTCATTTTTCGGATCTAGATTTGACCCGACCTAACTCGACCTAACCTAACTCTACCTGGCCTAACCCAACCTTGATTGCAATTTTGGATTTTTTTTAGTGTGCTAAGTTACTTGATTCTGCTCTAAATTGAAATTGCATTGTGTTTTGGTTATGTCATGTATGTTTTGTGAATGATTTATAAAATATACATTGGAAATTTTGTGTTTGAAAGTTGGAATTGTATGTGTGAGTTGGTTCAATTTCAATAACATCTAAGAATTGTGAATTTATGAAGAAATGAGATCAAAATAATATTGTGTATGAATTATGAAAGCATATTTAAGTATTGTGAATTTGTGTTTTGTGAATTGTGTATAATTCAAGAATATGTCATATTATTTGTTATTTTATTAATCATAAAAATAAGATAAAAATAATTAATTAAGTTGTTAATTTTTATGAAACATACAATTTACTAATTATTGTTTGTATATAAAGAATATTTAACATATGATTAATCATTTAAATAAAAGATTTAATTGTAATTGAGAATTGATTGGATCTATTTGAAAAGATAAATAAGTTAAGAAAATTAAATGTTTGCATTTTAAATTGTTTATTGTTGTTCGGAAATAAAATTACGAATATTAATCTTGTCTTATGAGTAGTAAATACACATTATCATCTTATCTAGTAAAATAGTATGTGAATTTATTAATTTAATTTTAACACGTCTTCGTTTATTTTTACAAATAAATGGAAGGAAGTTCAAGTACTTCTAATAATTTGACCACTTCAGGAAAATTCCATGATCTAGTTTGAGCTCATGTTGGATAGGTTTCTAGAATAAGGAATCATACAATTTATTTGTTTTGTGATAAACATTAAAAAGGTGAAGGAATCACCAGATTAAAGAAGTATTTAGCTGGGCGAAAGGTAATATGAAACCTTGTTCAAAAGTTTAGTTATGATGTGAAATGACAAATTAAAGACTTTCCTTGAAGAGTATTAGCATGAGAAAGATAGAAAGTAAAGATTGAATTACGAAATTAGTAGTGGAAGTTCTTTTGTTGGTGTTCAGGATGATAGTGAGAATGTAGAAGGTAGTAGTATTCCTACCCAACAAGAAAGGGATGTTGCACATGATGTTAGGTAAAGAAGAAAACAAGTGTCTAATTTTTTACACCACGAACAACTCTTGGAGCTTAGCCTTTGATCTATAGTGTCTTACAATATAGAGAAACGACTCATAATGTGGATATCATAATAGTTAGATGGTAGTATGATTCAGATATAGCATTCAAGGCTTCCTAGTCTTATTATTATTAGCCTATGGTAGATGTTATTGCCTCTTACTGTTCAAGATACAAAGCTCTTTCAATTGATAACTAGAGAGGTAAACTTTTGAGTAGCTATTTATGAAATTAAAAGTTATTTGGATTAATGAAGAATGACTTGGGCTACTTTTGGGCGTTCAATCATGTGTGATAGTTGAACAAATAGAAGACACGAGCCTATTATTTCTTTTTTAATTTATTTTGTAAAGGACACAATATTTTTTTTAAGTCTATTGATACTCTATTTGAAATATTTGATGAAGTTGTGAATGAAGCTAGGCTAGAACATATTGTTCAGTTTATTACTAACAATGATTCTACTTATAAAGTAGTTGGAAGAAGATTACAAAGCTAAGTATAATTCTTTTTATTGGACTTCTTGTGCTGCACATTGCATTGACTTAATGTTGAGAAGTATAGGGGATGCTAGGTATTTTTCTATTATTGATGAGACTATTCAGAACGCAAAAAAGGTGACTAAGTTTATCTACAATCATGCATGAGTCTTGAATTTAATGAGAAAGGATTTTATCAATGGTAGGAATTTGTATTGTCCTACTATTATAAGATTTGCAACAAATTTCTTATCACTTTAGTGTTTTATTATATTCAAGAAAGAGTTTAAACAAATATTTACAAGTGATAAGTGAGTTGCATCTCAGCATACTAAGTCTAACGTTGGATCGAAGGTTTATAGAATTATACTTAAAGATAGTAAATTTTGGTCACAATTTCAATTTTCAATTCAAGTTTGTAAGCTTTTGATGAGGGTACTTTGTCTGGATGATAGTGATAAGAAGGCAACAATTATTTTTATGATGTCGTGAAAAGGGCGAAGGAAGTAATCAAGGTCAATCTGAAAAATAAGTCTTCTTTATACACACCTTATGCAGTCATCAATAAGAGATAAGAAAGACAAATTTACGCTCTATTGTTTGCAACTGGGACATTTTTTGAATCCTAATGTCTATTTTAGACCAAGTTTTACAAAATAAGTTGAAGTTAATAGAAAAATGCTCTTAACTATTGCAACATTTGTTATTCATGAAATGGTGCAAGATCTCGTAAACTCACAAATGGAGATTTATAAGAATGCTTCTTGTAATTTTGGGATGCTAATTGTTATTTGCCAAAGAGATAAACTTAATTAATTTTTTTTCCTTTTGCTACTTGATGAAAATTAATCATCACTTTATTTTGTTTATAATGCTACTTTTGTTATCTTACAATTACTTAATGGGACCAATTCAAAAGTACATTTGAATTCATCCATTACAAGAAAAAGAATAAGTTGTAACACAAAAGATTGAATGACTTGGTATTTGTTCGATATAATTTAAAGTTTCAAGAAAGGTATATTATTATCATTATTAAGTTAGATATAATTTCTTATAAATTTTTAATACTTTAATTTTTATTGTTTACTAGGACTATTGATAAAATAAGTAGTTATGTACATCTAATTTGCATTAACATCGATCATTTGACGGATTGAGTTTCTAAGGAACCGAGTTTGATAGATTAGAGTAACTTGAAGATAATTTTGGATAGAAAAGTATTGTCATATCATCTGGTGCTATGAATTTGAATGATGATGATGATAAAGTTCATTTCAATAATGAAGATTTTGTACTAATTAAGAATTGAGGTCAATGCAATTTGAGTGAGTATTCAACTTAATGAAGCTCCAAATTTTTATTTTTCCTTTTCTTTTAATTTTACTTATATTTAATGTATCTGTTAAATTTTATATATACAATATGATTGTAAATATTTTTATTTTAGGTTTTACTTATAGTTAGTTCTTCGGCGCAAACTTTTGTTATAAATTGTAATTGTTAGAGAATCATTGATATTTATTATTCTTTTTTATTTGATATTTTGATGTAATTATTATTTATTATATGATGAAATTGTAATTTTTTAAATACTTCGTGTTATTCTTAATTTTATAT
The DNA here is from genome assembly GCA_027478365.1 of Erythroxylum rufum. Lineage (NCBI taxonomy): Eukaryota > Viridiplantae > Streptophyta > Magnoliopsida > Malpighiales > Erythroxylaceae > Erythroxylum > Erythroxylum rufum. The sequence continues at coordinate 10,178,366 of JANIHZ010000004.1, read as the reverse complement.
TTATATAATAATTAAAAGATTTTTTTTATTAATTAGGGTTATAAGAAGAATTTATTTAAGAAAATATAAGGGGCATTATGCTTTTGAGTAGAGAAAGAACATTTAAAATTATGCAGTTACGTTCACGTTTCCTAACTGATACGGGGGCTGAACCCTTGCGTACTCTCAACAAAAGCAACGAACAAAGAAAATTGACTAGCACTTGGGTCACATGCAACATCTTCCTATTTTGCAGGCAAGCTTACTAAATAAAAAAGGTTCGTCGTTTCATGGCGTGTGGTTTTGGACAAAGATGAAGTTTACAGCCTTTTTCTTTTTTTCCTTTTTAGATACAACTGAGAAGAAAAGAATCGACCGGAGACATGTAGAACGTGTTGAAACATGAAGATTCGTAATTTGTTTTCTGGGGCACAAACTTTGAACTAATCTCGTCTTCAACAATGATGACATACCAAGAGCCTTAAAAGTCAACAACTACCGAAACGACCCGCTCCAATATAGCATTAATTTAGGAGTTGATGTATTTGGAATTTGACCAATACTTTGTTGAATCTAGTTTCTTAATCGAGATAAATAAGTTGAAACGCTATGTTTTGTGAAATCCAAGGCTATGTTTTGTGACATTAATGTTGGTTCAAGATTCATTTTTTATTTTTTAGGGAATTGATGACATCATTAAGGATTTTGCCTGGCTTCTCTGAATTTGTCGCAGTGTATGAATCGATCCGAGTCAATCAGACCATCACTAGCAAGTCCAATAATGCAGGCTATGGGAAAACATTTTAAATGAGCATAGGGAACGTGAATCAAATTCCGAGGCTAACACTTGAACTAACGCTTTCAAGTTTATTTTTGGAAGAGTCACCCAATTTTTATGTTCCATATATTAATATAATTAACATAATTATAAACTCCATGAAACATTTAAACGCTGTTGATTATAATTAAATACAAAAGAATATGGAAACTTGCACTGTTTCTTTGAAACTGGCCATGCTTTGAATCAGGCTTCTTATCAGCATAATTGGATCACTTTGCAAAGTTCTTCTGGGCAGACTGAAGCCCATGTTCATGTCTCTAAGGCTTTCTTTGCAGTCGACATACATTAGCCTGACACGATCCAGAAACATGATCAGGGCTCTGACATAACGTCGTCCATGGTTAAATTAAGTTCAGACCTAACCTAACAAACCACATGTAACTCGGCATAGTTTTTGGGTTAGCTCACAAGATACCAACTTCGATCAAAGTTGAGTTTTAAATCTTTTGTCTAAGGTTTAATACATTTTCTACATAGACAATGGATCACCTTTAACTACAGAATTTTGGGAGTCCACTCAAAACTTACCCTAACATAAGAGCTTGGTTATAGACAATTTGTTGTTGAAGTGGATTTATTAGAGGTTATTAACATTTTTTCCTCCTCTAATTTTGTTTTGTCTAAGAATAATCTTTTGGTGGCAAGTACTTGAGATCTATTATACCGAATATAGAAGGTACAATTTTAGCATGTCTATCACGAAGAGAACTAGTGTACAAATTAACTGACCTCTCTCACAGTTTTATCCAATTCAGGTCTGCAGATGCTCCAAGAGCCCCTGCTAAACGTCTTGAAACTCTTCCACCGAAACAAGCAAGAAACTTTGTACCGCAAAACCCTAAGCTAATTAGGGTGTTGTTTTGACAATTTTGGTTTTCTTCCGTTGTAACCCAAAAAAAAAAAAAAAAGAGAGGCTAAGCGGAACCCGAACTTCTATTGTTTGTGATGCAGGAACGTTATTTTCTCTCTTCCTTTTACCAATTCTTAGTCAAGGTTTCTGAACGCCACAGTTTAGGAACCCAGTGGGTTTACCCAAGTATGTTTCTGCAGCAAACTTCTAAGAAGCTTGCTGAGAATTGATTCACGTTGGTTGTCCTTGTACGACTCCTTTTAAGTTTCGTAATTGTGATCGATAGCTATTCCAGGTTAGATATTTGGAATCAATATAGCGATTAGGACATAAGAGGTTGCTAGGTGGCTAAGTCCTAGACCAGACTCGAGTAAGTGGATCGGCAAGTTGGACCAACGAACCCACAGCCAATAATGTCTCAATCACGGCTGATAAACTAATGCTTTGCGCGTGCCAGTTCTACGCACTCACCAACTCCCTCTGTTCAAATTAAGCTTTTCTTGCATACTGCAGATAAGGGTGAGCCTGAGAAAAAAACAAATCAAGTAACTGTACACGTTTGCTGGATACCCCAATAATTTGGAGCTCAAATCCTCTGTCGAAGATAACGGTATCTTATGGTGTCTAATGACCATAAGACGTCGTTTGAGCAAGAATTTTGAAACAGAGAGAGAAGATGTTAGGCACCTGTGGGACCCACCCTACAGGCGCCGTTACACAGCTGTTTGGCGCAACAGCTCAAGCCACTAGCTTTGGATACCATAAGTTTTCGACACCTGTACTTCAAATCTCTCTGTATACACAATATCAACATTTACGTATACAGAGAGAAGGAAGACGTATTACCATTTACATGAATACTTGGTTATTATTTCTTATTATTGTTATTGTTACTATATAAATGGTAATTTGTATAGTAAATCATTATTACCATTTAAATAATTTAATGCTTATTATGTCTTATTAATTAAATTCTTATAATGTTTATTATTATTATTATTATTATTATGATTCATGATGATGATTTTTTTAAATGATTCAAATTTATTATTAATAATATTATATTATTATATTACGTATTATTATTTGTATTGAATATTATTCAAATTTATTATGTGTGATTATTCCATATATTATTATGAATTGTAGTTATTATTAATCAAATTTATTACTACAAATTATT
>JANIHZ010000004.1:9955491-9967334 GCA_027478365.1 Erythroxylum rufum | reverse complement strand
TATGTATGTATGTATGTATGTATATTTAAGGAACAAGAAATTAAAAGATATTTGGTGATAATTGGCTTGTAAAGATGGGAGTTAATGAGTTGGTTCAAAAGGAACTTGGTTAGAGCTTGGAACATAGGAAAATGAAAAGTGTCACTAGGCTTTGGTACTTTTGCTAGAAGAACGTTAATGTTCTTTGAGAGGTGACAGGTCAAGTCATGTCTAAGTCCCTTCTTCATTATAATCTTCTTTAAATTCTCTCCCATACACAGAGTTTTCCATCAAACACCTTCTAAGAGATTTCTACGCTTTTCCTTTCCTACACCAAAACCACTTTGCCATTTGAGTTCTCTACCCTTAGAAAAAAATCAGAAGCTGGTCACTGTACTCAGCGAAGTACGTAAATCTTGTGGAGCTTAGGGCTTGAAGATTTTGTAGTTTTCAGCAGGTAAGTAGTGAATAAATCCTTTAGAGTTGGGGATTTATGAAACAAGTTTGATAAGTTATTATCATCTGCATGAAAAATGACATTTACGTGTTTGTTCATAAATACTGTGTTCTTGGGGATGAAAAAATTGGTTATAGTGTTAATTTAGTGTTTTGAAAGATTTTTAGTTATCAGGTGTTTTAAAAGTGATTTTTGGAGATGTAATGGAAGAGATAATTTATGTAGAAGATGATTTAGGCGTATAATATTGAAAGTTTGAAAATATAGATTTAATCTAGATAGATTTTGGCAAAGTTGCTTTTTTGGGAGTTGTAGATCTTTCTGTTATCTTTCTAACGGTATATAGTATGAAAATTTTGTACATCTGAGCTGAAAGTTATGCTCGTTATAAGTGGAGTTGCTCTGGAGAGTGAAAAACTAAGACGATAAAACTAAGACGAAGTTTTGAGACGATAGAACTAAGACGAAGTTTTGAGACGATAGAACTAAGACAAAGTTTTGAGACTATAGAACTAAGACAAAGTTTTGAGACAATAGAACTAAGACGAAGTTTCGAGACGGTAAAACTAAGACGAAGTTTTGATACAATAAAACTAAGACGAAGTTTTGAGACGATAGAATTAAGATGAAGTTTTGAGACGATAGAACTAAGACGAAGTTTTAAAACGATAGAAATAAAACGAAGTTACTGTTCATGCTATCGTCTTAGTTACTGTTCATCTAAGACGAAGCAAAGTAAGACGAAGCAAAAGTAAGACGATGCGAAACCAGATTGGATTCTTTTGGCCATAACTTCATCTATAAACCTCCAAATGACTTGATTCTTGAACCATTGGATTCGTAAGACATTGCTCTACATCTTTACTAAAAAAAATCACAGCCATCTAAAATAAAGTGTGAATTTAATGGTTTTAGTAAGGCATAAACCTAAGTATAAATTATACTTAGTTGAGTTTAGATATGATATCGATTTTGTGACGGATAGTACCCGGGATTATCATGAACATGCATTGTACATAATTCATGCCATACTTATGCGTTATCTAATACTTATGATGGTGCAAATTGTGATATTGCGTATATTATTTGTTATAGAGGGACAACTGGAACGTCAACCTCCAGACATTGCCGAATCTTCCAGGCATTAGCTTCGGGAGTAGCTTGTAAGTAACCTAGATGGTCTCACTTAATTACTTGTTTATCTAATTTATGTTTGACATGGTAAATGAATGTGAATTGATTATGTTGTTTCTGGACAATGAAGGTCCGATGATAAATGTGATTGATTGAGAATATGATTTGTGAAGCATTTCAATACGTGAATGCATATAAGATAAAGGAAGTTGTGACCAGAGTCGCTAGTGAAAAAGAGCTTAAAGCTTAGAATGTGAAAAGAGCCTCAGACTCAGTTGTGAATATACTCGATATCCACTAAGGGATACGAGACATAATTTGACACAGCTCGATATCTACTAAGGGATATGAGCTAGGAAACAGGGCACTAGGTCACAACGATAATAACAAATGAAAGTGAGTCTCATGTGCATTGCATTTATACTTGATATGCGTTGTTGTACATCAATGAAATAAGTCTATTTTATGAATATGCAAAGATGTGAATAAATTGTTATATGTATTGACGTGATGCATAAATTGAGTCAACCATCGATGATGGTTACCTCATTGAGTTCGCAAAACTCACCAAAATTACAACGTTGACTTTTCAAGACCGAGAGACGACTCTAGTTACTGAGAAATACTATAAGCGGTATAAACTTGTGCTCTAGGAAGAGAAGTCATGGCTTAAAGGTCGGTTAGCTGGGCTTTTTGGGTGGCTTAGATAGATTTGATGCATTTTCCTCTTCCATGTAGTATTCCTGTATTAGGTTTTGTGAGTGTACATATCGAACTTATTGAAAGACAATGTAGACATTCGATGGTTATGAAATGAAGTGAAAAAAAAGGATTTGTAGATTTCCTATGATGCTTTACAAGTGATTATATTACCATGCATGTGAAGTGAGTGTAGTGATCGAACGTAGCATATCCTTATCTTAGGGTATATGCCGGAATGACCTCCGAGTGCTCCGGTGCGTATCCCTAGGTAAGGGGCGCTACAAGTTTAGGCTTTAGTCTCTTGTGCTTGAATAAACACTTTCATTCTTGATTTTCAAGCAGGATAGTTAGAGCCATCTAGTAAAGGTGGCCTATGATTGATGCCCCTTCTCTAATAGCTATGAGTGCAGAACACTGATCTACTCCAACTTGACATTCCAAGTTTTGATTAGGTGAACCAAGATCTTATACCAATTGAAAAACGAGGTTGAAGTTTCGCAAAATTCCTGTTCTATCGTAGTTGTTTTAAACTGAGATTTACAGTTGCTTATCAGAAAGTAACTGAGTTAGCAACTGTGATTTTCAAAATATGATCACAAGTAGAAAAATTAAACACACAACAAATAAATCAAAACAAGAAAGTTGTTAATGCAATTTGGCACAATATAATATAACTTTCATCGAAATATAATAGTCTTACACAAGGCTATTACGGAGCCGACACTACTCACCCATTGACACTTTCCACTCGTACTCACACCTTTTAAAGTTATCTCACACTCAATAGCATGACTACCTCACGCTAATCTCAATAGAGAATTTTGAAACAACGAATGATAACAAAGATCAAAATATCTCAAGTGATTAAATCAAGAATAACATAAACAAAAAAAAACTTGAGTCAAAGAAGACTCCCTTATATATGCAGTTGCATTAAACATAATCTTGGAGAGTCATTCAACAAAAATACGATGTGAACCTTTTTAGTTGATCAGCAAAGAATAGATAGATTAAGCTTGCAATTGTTCACACAAGTATACAAAAAACACAGCTACCAAAAATCAATGAATCTTCGATAAATCTCCTACATGTTTATCTCCAACAAAACATGTTTATCTCTAAGAAATTATATCTTCTTTAGACTTCTATTTCATTTAGGATTCCTTCTTTTCACACTATCTTAACTTTCAAAAGTACTATATAATCCAAGATAGTGGAATCCTATACCAAGTCAACTTTTTATCATAAGAGATATACCAACTATCTTAAAATGCAAATAATGCCAAAATAAAATATCTTAGTAGTGATCATAACATAATTTTTTATAGACACGTCGCACGTAATCCATGATCCATTAGCCCACTAAAATAATTAAATAATAGTAAAAATATAGTCCATGAGTCACAGAACAATTTTATTTTGTTATTATTAAGTAAATACATAGGACCTGTATTCTCACAATTAAAGGTGATAAAAGAATATCTTATGTGTTAGCACATTGCAGTATGCGTTGGATTTCGCTCAAGTTTTGTTTCTGCTTCGAATTCAAGCTTGAAGTGCTCCTGAAATTTGCGAACGTGATACATTAGTTTTGTGAAATTACTTGATATATTTTAAATTGATGTTAAACTGTATATTTGTAAATTAGAATTTAGTGGAGACCTTACGTTCAAAAGATATAATCCACCGCAATTTTATTCTCTTTCAATTGACATTGACTTTCTCCATTTTAAAAAGGTGATTAGTTAAAGTAGGTATAGATTGACTTGAACACTACCTTACAATTATATATATATATATAAACAATTGGTAGTATATGCTTAATGACCCTGATTATTCTGATAATTGAAATTGCTAGATGTTTTAGTAAAAAAAGGAAAAGGCAACAATTGTTAAGTTCGACAGATTCACATGGAACGCAATAATAATAATTTTTGAACTAGATTAAAATTCATATTTATTTCAAATATGCTTAAATGAAATTATTTATTTTTAAATTTTTTGTATTTTATGGCTGGTTGTCTTGGTGCCAGCTCGAGTATCCGTCCTTTTTCTTTCTGTAACCTTCGCTAATGATCAGAAAGGATGGAACAGTAAGTGCCCCAACCAAGCAGTCAAAACTACTAGTCCAAGTCCACAAACATCAAACCCCCAGCTACATCTATTCCTTCAACCAAAGTTTAGATATCATCTCGCTCGTATTCCTTATGGTCGAAGCAATTAACTCCTCGAGCAAGGACCTAGACTATGGCACTGCTCATATACTGGTACGATTTCATATGTTTTGGGATAGTGGTGGCGGCCTATGCCGGGTCCTTGTGGGTGCTATGGAGAAAAGAACTCGTAACAAGACGTGAAAGCAATACATTTTACGATAGCCTCCTGGTGGTTCGATCGGACATTGACGGTTTCGTCGACGCTTTGCCCAGCAGTCACGTTGGTTCGTCGCAGTTATGGACTACTTGCTGGAAAAGTGTGAGCCCAATATGGCTACTACTTACTCGTTTCACGTCCTTGCTGATCATGGCTGTGTTATTGACCTTGGATATTAAGGACTGGGGTCCCAGCGTCTTTATTTACTATACTGAGTAAGAATTATCTTTCTTCTTCCTTCTTCCTTCTTCATTCCTTGAGTTTTCCTTGAGTTTTGTGGCTAGAACATTGTTACCAAGACACTCTCAATAATGGTATGTTCAATATAATATGTTTGCTTTCTGTATATAAATGTTTATTTAAGACTCAGAGTAAAACTATAACTTTTTGTTATGTGCTAGAAATGAGCAGCTAATTACTTTATGTATAATTGAGCTCATGGAAAATCGTGTTCTTTGCTCTGGAAAGTAGTAGAAATTAAGTTTTAACTAAGATCCTTCAGGTAGAGAATAGTCCGGTTCAGTGTAAGATAATATTTTTAACGAGAAGACTCGAACTCCGTTAATACACTTGTCTTCCTTGTCTTGTATCCTTTAAGTTGAGAAAGCAAGCTGGCATTATCTGTTAGTCTAAAGTCTAATGAGGTAGGAACTTGTTCTGCTGTGCCTGTGACTACGATTGAATATGGACAAAAGCCCATATGACACATCCACCAAAAGTTCCATCAGGCTTTATCAATGTCAAAACCCGAACCTAAAAAGAGCCCAACCTTCAAGTCAACGACCGCAACAGCCATCTGCTTCTGGTTAGCTGATAGCAGAATGTAAAATGGAGGCAGAAAAGGTCAACGTTTCTGATTCTTACCTCTGACTTCTTATTTCTCAAACTAATACTACTGGGTTAGGTGTGTAGTATACATGTCAAGTTCGGAAGGAAATGGTATTGAGTATTGGCTACGTTGGCAAGTGCCGGTTTGCGCTCTAATTTTCTTGGGGCCGGCTCTTTTTGCCTTGTATGCTGTAAAGAATTTGAAAGCGGAGCCGGTGTACTTGAATTACTTGTGGAGACCGCGATGGAGATGCTTAAACCCTCTTTGGCTTCTCCTTTATAGACTTGTCGCTTTTATTTGCATGACTCCTATGCTTTATGAGATCGTGGCCATAGATGGAGCTTTTGCTTTCTATTTCTACACCCAGTAAGATCATGTGTCATATTTCTCTCATCATCATTGACCTTTTACGTCAGAAACTTGGCAACATCGACAATGTTAAGAATTTGACTTAATTAATTAATTGTACATAAGTAATATCAGTAGGAGATAACTAAAATGTTATGCCTTGCAATATGATTGCTAGTTACTGTCTCCTCTGCCAAAAGCATCATTTCTGATGTGATGTTTAAACCATCTTGAGAATGCTGAGTACTTAGATCTCTCAAATTTGGATATAATGCTGATCTGCAGGTGGACATTTACATTGGTTATGGTCTATTTCGCGGTAAGTCGAAAGTTATTGTAACCTTTTAATCAGATGCTGGTATATAGATGTGCCCAATATAGTGTTCAATATAGCTTACTTTTTTGGTTCCTGAAGACGTCTAGTGGATATTTGCGCACAGCTGGGCACTATGATATCTACTTACGGATGTTTCCTGTCTACATCGCAACCTTCTTCTGAAAATGGGGTAACAGAAAGAGATGTGGAAGAGATTGGAATATTGAGTTCCATAACCTACAGAGCAAAGGAAAGTAGGAGTACCGTCAAATTGCAAAGTCACTATGCTGAGGAGGCTGTTCGACAAAGAGCTGGATTTTGGGGGTATCTGATGCAGAGTATATATCAGGTTAACCCAATTCACTACTTCTATGAATGCCTCTGTTCTGATTGCACCCTGTTACATAGCTGAGGCATTTCTGGCTTGATCATCTAATACTGCCCTGTTTCCACAAGGAAATAGGCCACACATGTCAGATTTCCTTACGTATTTTTGTTATGTTTCCTTTTTTTATGTTAAAAATTTCCCTTCCCTTTCTGTAACAGACTAGTGCAGGTGCGGTGATGCTGACAGATCTTGTTTTTTGGTGTATTATAGTCCCGTTTGGATCCAATGAACATCTTCAACTGGATTTGGTGAGAATCAATAACTCGCACGTCGCCTATAACTTTGCTTCCAAGTTGGATCTCACCTCTCAAAGTGCTCTTTTTCTGCGTTCGTAAAATACATTTTATTTCCATGAAATGCCGTGTTGCTAACAAATCGACAGTATTATCGCTTAGGTTTGAGTGGTTGATATGTGTTTTGTAGTTGATGGGTAGCATGCACACTCTAAACGCAGTTTTTCTTCTGATAGACACTGCTCTCAACGACCTTGTAAGTGCCACCACTTTCAGCAATTGGGACATATTGAAGCACAGCGTATATATATAAATTAACCTGATTCCCTCTTTTTGTCTTGTTTTCAGCCATTTCCATGGTTTCGGATTGCGTACTTCGTGCAGTGGAGCTGCTTTTATGTTGTTTTCCAGTGGGTGATTCACGCCTATGGTTTCACATGGTAAGCAACCTGATTTTTTTTATAAACTTTTTAAGAGCTAATAACGCATATTCTGAACCTCTTCCAGGTGGCCATACCCATTTCTCGAGCTAGATATACCGTGGGCTCCTTTGTGGTATGAACCAAATCCCATTGTTGGCAGAATTATCATACATCAATTACTTTTCTGATGTTTGTGGATACCTTGCAGGTACTTTGTGCTGGCGATCGCTCATATTCCCTGTTATGGATTATATGTCATGATTGTTAATGCAAAGAACTCAATTTTCCCCAAACTATTTACTCGTGCTTTTGTCAGGTCTTACTAGTTTTCATGATTACCCAGTCAGTTTTTTATTGTTGTGCTTGTTCATACCAAAGAGGAAAATACTCATCATCTAATTCCTCCAGAAACAGTGGTCTACACACTTTCATTGAAGAAGCTATTCCTTTTTTGTTTAAGCATCATGTACAAGTAAACCTCCCTGAGTTTAATGATTATAAAGTGATGAGATTCGTTATGTACATGTATTACCCGCGTCTCTAATTCTGAAATTATATAAACTAGGGAAAGTTGGATTTGCAGAAAATGCTGTATATAAAACAATTTGAGCTATTGTAACTATAAATGATTGTCATCAAATGCTAACTATTGTAGAAATTGCAGATTTAAAAAAAATTTTAAAAATGCTATTATAGTTAAAACTAAATCGACGTTACAGCGAGTTCAAGGCTTTAAGTCCACCATCATATTGCAACATGAACTAAGAACAAAAACTCCCTTAGGGATATAATATGACTATCTGCATAATAGACAACAACAAGAAATAATATAGGCACCACTGAAGTTTCATCTTCATAGAAAAGCTTATTTAGCATTTCTGGTATTTGGGATTTTGGTTTCTCTTCCTAGCAGATTTCTTTTTTGTAGATTTGGGTTGCATACAAAAATCGCCAAAGATGTCTGGGACATGGACTACAGCTAGTATGGTATCACAGTCCTTTGTTTGTTTTATATCCCCTGTCTCCTGATTCTCAGTTTGCCTAACAGTTGCAGCTGGAGTCAGCATGTTAGCCCACTCAATCTCACAATGCTCCAAATATTTGGACGTGAACTCATTCGTGCTACGGTCTAGATTCTCCCCATTTTTTGCACTGGAATTGTCTAGAGTTGTCTTTTCCTGAGAAATGTATGTGACAACTTATTCAATCCTCACACCAACTACTTGATTACCATTGTCTTCATCACCAATAACTACATCGCCAGTACCAATATGCACACCCGCGACAACACTAGTAGTTTCATCCTCTACAAGAAGGCTATTTGTAACAACTTCAAATATCCCAACATGCAACTGCACACATGATTCCTCACAACCTAGAGAATCATTATATTTGTCAAACACCTCATGGTTCGAAGGTTCCTGCATAACATTACATTTTTTCAATACAGAACCAGCAGGGGACTTGACAGGAGACATCTCAGAACAATCAACCATCTTAAAATTCCCAACCTCCAATTGCACAATTGGATCCTTACAATGCATAAAGTTCTTGCCATCAACATGATTAACTATCCCATCTTTTTGTAATGGGTCCAGCAAATTATTATTAACTATCTGCCCATCCTCGATCAACAGTGCAAAACCAACAACAATCTCCACATAGGCCAATTCCTCTCCTTTATCAACTATAACATGCTTTTCCTCAAAATTAATAAGCGGACTACCCTCGTTCTCTGAGGGACCATAATGAGAAACATCAGTGACTCCCATTGACTCTTTTTCATATATAACTTCCTTGCTAAGGTCCTCATGTCATCCCAAGTAAAGAACCCTGCCTTTGGGAAGCCATTTCCTCACAGTGTTGTTCGGGTTCTAGGGATAGCTTATAGGAATCACCACTTTTTCCATCTCCCCATTCTCACCTAGCCTAAGAATCGGGAGGCTATCAGGCAGAACCGCACACTTAGGAATTTCTATACATAACTTTGCATAACCTATCCTCTCCATAGAGACAGTTTGCGAATCCATACAATCCGGCTTACCTAGGGAGTTAGCCACATAACTGAGACCTGCAACCTTCCAGAACACCATCAGAAGGTTGTGGAAATGAACCCACATAGGGATGACCTCTAATAGGCTTTAGTCCATGTCCATTCCTAGCCTCCACTTCTTCAGCAAGAACGGCTGGTCACCGAAGTGCCAAGGACCCTGTCAACTATCTCCAGCAAGCAAGAATCGTCACAAATTTGAATAAAATTGAGTCATCTTCTCTCAATATGGCCTTTTGTAGCCCTTTCTTCCCTCACATGGATTTAGCCCATGCATTAACTGCCGAGAAGGCCAGTCTTTTGGACCAGAAGAAACCGACCAACGACGACGACCATGCTCTCACTCTAGCCTTAACAAGTTCAATCAGAGGAGTTAAGACCCCATCTTTCAAAACATTGTGATAGTGATGTAGAGCCCCTTTGTTGTGTTTAGGGTATAATTTACACCATAACCCATCCTTCGTATTTTCCCCCACCTCTGTTGGGGGACCCGTTAGTGTGCCTCTCTGGGAAGCCTCAAAGGGCTTCTTTATGGAGAATTGAGAATTCAGCTTTGAAGAGGGAGGCTTTGTCGAAGACGAACACCATGGAGCTACTATGGAGCTTGTGTCGGTAGCAGTGAGATGGGTCACCACGCCTCACGCCCTATTGTTGTTGAACAGGGTTACCAATCTGGGTCATGTTGCCTTTGTCTTGTTTCGCAAACTCTTACTCCCTGTTGCTATGTTCTTTCCCAGTCGCCTTTTGCTCCCAGATTCTTGCTCCCTTTAGATCTGAGTCCTAGGTCACGCCTCGCGTCCCTCATAAATATGGGTCACACTACATGCCCCGTGCCTCTTACAGATCTAGGTCCATAGTACACCACATGTTGGACCTCGAACTTTTCGTGAAAGATTTGAACTATTAAATGAGAAATTTTGGTGATTAGTCACGAGTAAAGAACTAATTAATGAAAGTTTTTGAACTAAAAAATGATAGACAAGAGTAAAGTAGGGAATATGAAAAGTGGATAGATTCATGATTTGTTAGGGTGTTTTTGGTTAATAAGACATTTTTGAAATAGAAAGAATTAAGGTGAAAGTTATAAGGGAAATGAAAGCAAAAAAATGAAGATGAATATGTATACTAAGTTGATGAAGAATATGTACATATATGTATGTTCGTTACTAGTGCTCATGATTAATCAGGGACTATGTTTTTCTTTTCGGATGATAGTGATCTGAAATGAAGTTAAGAATGAAGAGTGTATAGAGTAGGAAAATATGATTTTGGTATGAGTTATGTTAAGGAAAGATTCTGAAAGAAAATGGTAGATGATCTGGAAAATATTCACTGAGTATGCTTCAGTCTTTTAACCACAAAGTTTTCTCTAGTTATCCAAATGGGATGATTCTCAATTTGGATTAAAATAGAGATATATAGCTACATTTTGTGTGTAGACATCGAATTTCAATTCTGTCTCTAAGAATCCCAAAAGTTGTCATGAAGTTAAGAAATTTGTGCAGTATGTTGAATGGAAAATTCATCTTCGGACTTAAGGGGCAAAATTCGGATTGATATAAATAGATTTTGGCAAAGTTATCTTCTGGAAAGTTGTAGATCTTTCTTTTATCTTTCCAACGGTATATAGTATGAAAATTTTGGACATCTGAGATAAAAGTTATGCCCTTTTGATTGCTTCAGTCTTAGATTTTATCTTAGTTTGACTTTTTTCGTCTCAGTTTAACCGTCTTAGTTTGACTTTTTGCGTCTCATGTTTGACCGTCTCAGTTACTGTTCATTCCTTCCGTCTCAAAATGAGATCTCATCATCTGCTTTTATTTTTGACCCTTCAGATGAAAGAATTGGTCTTTGAGGTCTACATGAAAGTTGTAGCTCTTGAAATTCTTTTTCAAACCATATAAAGAACTCCTTAATCTAATGTTTGTAGGGAAAGTTATGGAGATTTTCTCAATCTGTATTGTCTGATGACGTCATCATCTTCTCAAAATGACGTCATCATCGTCTGCTTTTGTTTTTGACCCTTCATCTGAAAGAATTGTCCTTTGAGGTATTCATAAAAGTTGTAGGTCTTGAAATTCTCTTTCAAACCATATAAAGAACTCGTTAATCCGATGTCTGTAGGGAAAGTTATGAAGATTTTCCCAATCTGTATCGGCTGATGATGTCATCATCATCTCAAAATGACATCATTATCGTTTGCTTTTGTTTTTAACCCTTAAGATGAAAGAATTGGCCTTTAAGATCTTCATCAAAGTTGTAGATATTGAAATTATCTTTCAAACCATACAAAGAACTCCTTAATCTGATGTCTTTAGGGAAAGTTATGGAGATTTTTCCTAATCTGTATCGTCTAATGACATCATCATCGTCTCAAAATGACATCATCATCGTCTGCTTTTATTTTTGACCCCTGAGATGAAAGAATTGGCCTTTGAGGTCTTCATGAAAGTTGTATCTCTTGAAATTATATTTCCAACCATATAAAGAAAAACTCAAACAGAAATTTCTACAGAAAGTTATGGTTGTTTCCCCGAAACAGGTTCAATATAATTGAGTTCATAAACATGGTTGCTTCTTTTGACCATAACTTCTTCTCTAGACCTCCGAAT
>JANIHZ010000004.1:9740151-9762703 GCA_027478365.1 Erythroxylum rufum | reverse complement strand
GCGGGGATAGCTCAGTTGGGAGAGCGTCAGACTGAAGATCTGAAGGTCGCGTGTTCGATCCACGCTCACCGCATACTCTTTTATAGTTTCGAATTCAACATTCTTTTGGGCAAATTTGTCTTTTCGTAAATCATTTTCTTTAGAGTTGGTGCTTTAAATTACTAAATTAGGCCTAATTCATTAGTCTTAGATCAAGACCTGCCCTCCAGCTCCAGGAGGTGCCTAGTCTGAATTCAAAACCTTCCAAAGTCTGCACTCTCACTGCAAAGCGGCGGCCGTGGTGTAGCTGGTAACCATGACACGTCGGCGAGAGAGCAACTGCCGACTAGTCGGTGGGCAATACCTCGGCGAAGTCTCAGCTCTCTATTTCCTTCACCTTCCCTCTGCCTTCTCTTCATTTCCTCTTCTTCTCGCCGGTACCAAATTCTTTACAGTTATTAAAGAAAATAAAGAACTAATTTTGCTAGCGAATCAATCAGCATACTTTAGGTTTAGAGTTTCTTCGATTGAAAAACGTTACGTGTAATTACGTTGGCTTGTGGTTCGAACAGGTACGGGTTCTCAACTTCTGCTTTATAATGTAGAAGAAGAGAGGATAGTAGAGTCGTTTCAAGTGTTTGATGGAATTCGGGTGCATGGCATTGTTATTGATTGCATAAGAGAATCTTCTCGTAATAGTTTTACCTTTGACGGCGCTGTTTTTGGTGAAAAGAGAGTGAAGCTCTTTAACTTGACTATAGAAGCTGCGTCGGTATCCCATAACGATTTGCAATTGTTGGTTGGTTTGCGTTTAGCTAATTCGTTGCCGAGATTTTGTAGTTGGGTTTTGGATGTTTCGTTCTTGAAGGTAAACATTGGACTTAGTGGTTTTGTTTTATCTACAGGTACACATTTTTTTATTTAACCAGTTTGATTTCCCTGTTTGTAGTGCGACAATTTATCAAGCCGGTTTCTTGCAATTGGGTTCAGCGATAACTCTGTCTGCATCTGGGATACATCGCAGTCTTGCGTTATATTTGAAGTTCAATCTCCAGGTTATTGGGTGTCTTTGTGCTCTGCTCACCGTCTTTTCTCATGTTATTTATGCGTTTCTTTAATTTTGGAATGTAGACAGGTGTCTTTTGTATTCTATGCGGTTGTCGGGTGACACTCTGGATACTCTACGGATTGCTTCTGGTACCATATACAATGAGGTGGTTGATTCTCTGGAAATTCCATATGCTTTGACATTGCAATTGTTGCATCCAATGGACTCAGTTTTCATCTTTAATTGGTTTAGAACAGATCATAGTTTGGAGATTGGTTTCTCAACATTGTGCTGAACCTTTGACAAGCCCCTTGGACAATGGCATGTGCTTGAGCGGCTTATTTTCCAACTCTTACAACTATTTTCAAGTGTCGCATATTAGCAGACTTATAGGTCATGAAGGTTCAATATTTAGGATAACATGGTCCTCTGATGCTTCCAAACTGGTTTCGGTCTCTGATGATCGCAGGTGAAGGTGCTGTTAAGTTCCTATATTTATTATCATGCATATGTATAGATGTTTATTGAGACTATCCTGTTGACATCGGTACAGTGCTCGTATCTGGTCAATCAATACAAAACATGAAGATTTAGGTGAGCATGAGCAGGCTGCTGACCATGTTTTATATGGTCACGATGCTAGAGTTTGGGACTGCTGTATCTCGAATTCTGTAAGTTCTGAGTTGTAGGAACAGTTGCTTGCATGACAATATTCATTTAGGGTTATCTAATGCTATCATAATTTATTCAGCTTTGAGTTGTGGGAGTGCAAGCATAATAAGATGCTTCTAGCTGGTTTCAATATTCACGTCACCTAACTGCTTAAAATGAATAATGCTGATCAAATGTTGCTATGGATGAATGCCACTCTAGAATTTTGACAAATGACAAGGTTTTGATCTGACACTTTTTTCGTCATATCTATAGTTAATTCTCACTGCTAGTGAGGACTGTACTTGCCGAGTATGGGGATTGGACGGCAAGCAGCTTAAGGTGATCAAAGAGCATATGTAAGTTGCTTGTTGGGTTCCCTTTTCTGAAATTCCTGACTGTTATCTCGAGTACTTGTGTAACTTCATACATTTTGCATTGCAAACACTTTTACTTAGAATATGGATAACTTTGAACCATTGTTCATACGTGAATGTAACAATATCTGATAACATTTTGTTCATCTCAAATGTGTTGGTAACAAAGTCACACAGGTGCTTACAGATACCTTATTTATTGATTTGAGTTGAATGATGGAAAGAAAAAGGTGATCTTTAGCGATGGATGTCCGAAATTCTTGCATATTTGTGTTTTGTTGCTAATTGTTGAAAGCTGAAGAGTTCAGCTTCTAGTATTTTTGGGTTTTAAGTTGGAAATTGGAGTCCAAGCCTCCATAATGTTTGGACTCCCACATAACGTAATAGTGTCTAAAGATTATCATTTTTTATATTAATCAAAGAGTGAAGGTCAAATGAGTCTCAATTCATCTTTTATCCCAGAAACCAGCAGTTAATAGAATACCAAAAGGTTAAAGAGTTTCTATTGTAATTGCAGAGGGCGGGGTATATGGCGATGTCTATATGATCCAAACTCCTCACTTCTTGTTACTGCTGGATTCGACTCTGCAATCAAATTGCATAAGGTGCCTGCTTCTTTGCCATGGAGCTTAAGAGAAAAAGATGAGGGTAAACTGCTTAATGACAGACTGAAGATACATGCTGCTCAACTCCCAAATTTTTCAGAGCATTTAGGTCTCATGGACAGGTTATTTCTCGTAATTAAGTTCTTAGGGTTCCTTGAGAAGTTCTTAATATCCTTTTTTCTCACACCTTTTTTTAATTGATATTCTTGTCATACTATCTGACGTAAGCATTTACTGGTACCGTTGCTCTTCTACTGCAGCAAAAGTGAATATGTTCGATGTTTGCGCTTCAGATGTGAAGATACACTTTATGTTTCCACAAATCATGGGTATCTCTACCATGCTAAATTTTCTCCACAGGATGTAAAATGGACTAAACTTGTCCAGGTCAGTGAAGAAGTACCAATTATTTGTATGGATTTGCTGTCCAAAAACTTGCCCAAACATTCCTCTCGTGTTGATGACTGGGTTGCTTTAGGAGATGGTAAAGGAAACTTGATGGTTGTGAGAGTTAAGGGTGATATTTGTACTCCAGAAGTGGACTTCACCTTTGCTTGGTCAGCTGGAAAAGAAAGACAACTGTTAGGAACCTATTGGAGTAACACATTAGGATATAGGTAAAATCATCGAATTGCTTATTTAACATGTTATGATACAGTGATCTATAATTTTATTCTTCTTGAGCAACAGATCCACAAATGCAAGGAGAATGGTGTCCCATTCCTTTACTATTATAACTACTCCAAGCCCAGACTCTCTAGATTCTTGTCTGATTTTTATTATGAATGACTGTTCTTATACATATGATACTCTTCTATTTCTCATGGTTTTGTTCTCACATTGTAAGCTGGGTGATATCTTAAGCCTCTTGCTTTATTGTTATTTGATTAGAAGGTCATCGAATTGCTGAGATGCAGGTTCATCTTTACTGCTGACCCAAGAGGAAATTTGAACTTGTGGAGACTATGTGATCCAGAACTGCCTGTTTCTCACATTTCTGCAACTGCTTTTAATGTGTCCCATATAGCAGAATTCACATCATGTTTTGGAATTCGGATAATGTGTTTAGATGCATTATTTGAGGATGAGGTATCTTTCATCACATCTGCTCTTCCTATCTCTTTTGTTTCATCCATATTAGTTCAGCAGTTAAAATGTTTCTACATATGTCATTCAATTCTTTGCTAGTACTTAACATTCTCATTGTTGTTAAAACTATTCAGGAATCCAATCGTAGATTTCATTTATTTTCGATCTATTATTGCTATCTTGATGCTCATTATTGTTAAAAATATCCAGGTACTGATATGCGGGGATCTACGTGGTAATCTGGTCCTATTTCCATTACCAAAGGATTTGTTGCTGCGTACACCTCACTTACCCGCATTGAAAATATCTCAATTAAGTTACTTTAAAGGGGCTCACGGCATATCAAGTGTCTCCAGCATTTCTGTTGCTAAATCTAGTTTTGATGAAATTGAGATATGTTCGGTATGTTCAAGTTGTACATTCGTGTTTAATAATTGCAAATAAAATATTGAGTTGATGTGAAATCATTTTGGCACTATGTGCATGCCTCCCATGCGGTGTTATATAGTATATGTGATACCCCATAATGAATAGAAGTGCGTTGACTATTTGCACTTCTATCTAAGAGCAACAGAACTGCAATTATTGGCCTGGGTCAGAATTGATTAATATGTTACTGCAGTGACAGAGACATTTGAATCATGTGCATTTGCTCTCTTTAGATGTTGTTTTGTTGATGTGTGGGTGATGGCTTCCTTGTTATTTTCCTGTTTGCTTTGTTCAGACTGGCGCAGATGGTTGCATTTGCTACTTTGAGTATGACGCAGTTCAACAAAGTTTAGAATTTATAGGGATGAAACAAGTAAAAGAATTGAGTTTGGTTCGGTCTGTCTCAGCTGTTAAAGATTCCCCTGATGAGAAGGCTAACTGCGGATATGCTGTTGGTTTTGCGTCAACAGATTTCATAATTTGGAACTTAATAACTGAGACAAAGGTATGCCATCTCACTTTTTCTCATGTATTGTGAGTTTGATGATCAGTTTCCTGATGTTTAATATGCTTGGAGCAGGTAGTACAAATTCCCTGTGGTGGATGGCGACGCCCTCATTGTTATTATCTTGGTGATGTACCTGAGATGAAAAACTGCTTTGCATATGTCAAGGTACCTTTTTCACTTTAGTTGGTAGGTTACACTATATTCAAATTGAAAGTAAATGGTAGGCGTTATGTTTTAGTTTTGTAATTAATAGATTTCTTTGGCAAACAAGTTATTTCATTTGACACACAATAAATGGAGCATCAGCATAGAAGCATATGTACTGTTAGGATCATTAATGAGTTTGTATGCAGACCAAACTAAAACAGAAACTTGTTATTAAGTTGATCATGGTTTGGGGTTCATACATCCATGGACTTAAGCCACTTTTTCGTTGTTCACTTTTAATTGGTCTGATTTTAATCTTTATGATTGTTCTTTGTCTACATTTTCTTGCTCAATTTTCTTTTCCTTTTTCATTTCTTTTTCAGGATGAAATAATATATGTTTATCAAAATTGTGTGCCGGAAAGAGAGGGGAAGATATTTCCTTTGAATTTACATATTCAGTTCCATGGGAGAGAAATGCATTCATTATGCTTTGTTTCTGAAAGTTTGTTGCTGGAAGAAGATGGAAAGCACGGATCTGTTCATAAAACTAGTTGGATTGCTACTGGTTGTGAAGATGGAACTGTAAGATTGACTGGGTATGGCATCACTTGTGCTCATTCTAACAATGATTCACATTTAATATCTAGTGTGCTGTGGTTGTGGACCAAGGGTCATCTGTTTTATGTTTACCGTTACAATTATCTTGTGGTAGCTTCATTCCATGCTTCCTGTCCAACCCTTACTGTTCTGTGTGTTCATGTTTCTAAACTCATGACTGATATGATTCATCTACACCTACTTTTTTTTGGCATAGGTTTACTCCTGGAGTTAATAGTTGGTTTACTTCAAAGCTGCTTGGGGAGCATGTTGGTGGATCTGCAGTGAGAGCAATTTGTTATGTTTCAAAGATGCACACGAGTTCTCTAGATTTGATGAACATACATGATTGGAGAAGTGGACTAACTGCTTCTGTAGAGAATCCCCGTCTACTGATCTCAGTAGGTGCCAAGCGAGTCCTAACTGCTTGGCTACTGAGGGATAGGAAGTTAGAGGAAAAGGAAAAGACACAAACCGAGGAAGAACAAAGCATAGATGACACAGAATATTTTCCCTCTTTGGGAGACTCCTCATCAATGTCATTTAAGTGGCTATCCACTGACATGCCTGTTAAAAATTCCAGTATCTGTTCGAAGGCTAAAATAGCACGAAAAAATGGAGAAGCATCTGGAACTGTTTCTGACATGAAAAGTAATGCAAAATTTACTTCTTGTTTACTTGATAGTGAATCAGATTCATCAAGTCATCATGAAGACAAGCATGAAGATGATTGGAGATACCTAGCAGTCACAGCTTTTCTTGTGAAGTGTCCTTGTTCCAGGTAAAATAAAGACAAATTCTCCATCATTTGCAAAAATCTTCTCTTCTTGTTGATTTATTTACCTGGTAAGCTAATAACATAAACATTTGCTTCTTTTCAGGTTGATTGTCTGTTTTGTGGTTGTTGCTTGTTCAGATGCGACACTAGCATTACGAGCTCTTGTTCTACCACATCGTTTATGGTATTGATCAAGGCATAAATTTTTTATCACTAGAGCAACCTAACAAACTTTTAAGATCGTTGTCCTGTATTCACTTAAACTACATACCTCCTTGCAGGTTTGATGTTGCTTTATTGGTTCCATTATCATCCCCAGTCTTGACAGTGCAGAATATCATTATTCCCATGCATCTGCTTGCTGGAGGTGATGATAAAAATTGATAATATTCTTTGTTGGAACTTATGGGATTTGTTTACTAGAATGCAAATGGAAATTAATTTCCCCTTGAGTTTTATTCATTCTCTTTTGTATGAACGTTCACAGGTAACAGGCAGATGGGAAATGTATATCTTGTGGTTAGCGGAGCTACTGATGGAAGTATTGCCCTATGGGACCTCACTGAGAATGTTGAAGCTTTTTTGCAGCGCTTGTCAGCCCTAGATGTGGGGAAGTTGATAAATTGCCGAACACGTCCCCGCACTGGAAGAGGAAGTCAGGGTGGGCGATGGTGGAGATCATTGAGTAGCATGTATAAGAAGACATCAAGTGCTTCAGTTATTGCTGAAACTGAAGATAGGACTAATTCCATTTTGGTAAATGATAACAAAGGTAGAGCAGCAAAATGTGATACTGAAAGCTGCACAGCTGGTTATTCAGAAGCCATTTCTGAAGATTCATGTGAGCCAGAAACATACAGTGTTTCTCTGCAGATATCTGAAATACAACCTCTAAATGTTTTCACTCATGTTCACCAATCTGGCGTCAACTGTCTATATATTTCAGACATAAAAGATAGTCAGAGTTCTGGTGATACTCTCATGTTCAGTGTAATAAGTGGTGGTGATGATCAAGCACTTCACTGCCTCAAGTTCCTCTATTCAGCATCGTGTCAGTGTGGCAGAGATTCAGTAGTAGGTTTGCCAAATTCTACTGACATAGCTACATGGGAGAGTAAAGATAACTTTGTTCATTCTCAGCAAAAGCAAATGAAGGTGCCTGGGATCAAATTGTTATATCATGACAGAGTCCCCTCGGCTCATGGTTCTGCTGTAAAAGGTGAAATAGTGTTGTTCGTTTTATTAGAAAGTCATAAAGTACTCCCATATGCATTTGGTTTGTTGTTTTCAACCAGCATTTTCCTTAAAAACCTCATTGAAACCAATTTTCCTTTCACTTTTGACAATTGTTGGTAATTGATTTATAAACGATCCATTGGTTTACTAGACCCATGTGGATCTATCTGTCCCAAAAATTATTCAAAAAATGAGAGTATTTTTCGGTCTACTTGCAAGGATCTTAAATTGTCTCCTAGGATATGATCTACTTCACTCTTAGAAATCCTTGTATGTCACTTTTTGGAAGGGAAAATTTTTCAGGGAAAGTAAAACTTTAAAGGGAACTGCTGGTCTTTTTCTTTTCTGACTACTTACAGATAACTTTGGTTCCATGAAGGTATTTGGACAGATGGCACTTGGGTGTTTTCTACAGGTCTTGACCAGCGTGTTAGATGCTGGCTTCTTAAGGAACACTACAAACTTACTGAGAAATGTTGTTTGATTGTCTGCGTCCCAGAACCTGAGGCACTGCATGCAAGAGCCTGTGGCAGGTGATCATAGATGCAAAAATTTACACACGTCAGTTGATGAGTCTTATTTAATCTTTGAAGAAAAAAAAAACATTTCATTTCTATACTGCTGTTTTTGTTGATTAATCAGGAACATGTACCAAATTGTGGTGGCTGGAAGGGGGATGCAAATGATTGAATTTTCTGCTCAAGAGTCAAGAGGCATGGATATGAAAGATACCAGTAGTACTGACAATTTATACTGTAGGTGATGAGGCATGGATATGAGAGATACGAGTAACTCTGGCAATTTATAGTGCAGGCGACGAGTGCAGAAGCAAATATCAACTGGATTTTAGAACCTCCCATCTTGTTAGGCATGTCCTGTTACTCATTACTGAGACCTGTTTTAGTGAGAGAGCTCAAGAGCTAGAATTAGGATATCTCCGTAAATTTAACACCATTCCTTTGTATAACATTGAATCACCTGGACTGGAGGAGAACAGGTTGGATGAGGGTCGGACGAATTCTCCGGTCGATGGCCCTTTAGTGCCTAGACTTCCTATCTTAAATTTCAATGTAGAACTTACAGTTGCTAGGGTTGCCCCTTTCTTCCTTTTCTTTTTCTTTTTTAATCCTCCATTCAATTCAAGAATCTAAGATGGAGATATCAATCATGCAAATATGGTGTGTTAAGATACCAAATCACATAACCTTGAACGTTTCCTCGTAGACTCTTTTATTGTGTGCATATTTTAAACGATTGGAATTTGGAACACGAACAGAAGCGTAGTCATCAGATACATGTTGTGGACACATGTTTCGAGATATTTATAAAGCCTGAATCAGACCAGAAACGTGGTTTCATTAATTCAGTCCTGGACAGCTCAACGAACTGTCGGTGTTTGTCGTCATGTCTTTTTAAGGCGTGGAATGGCTATATAGAACGCCAAAAGATGAGTTACTTTGTTGATCTAAGCGTTACTCGTATTAAATGTCTCAAGATTTTCAGATCTTCTAGGAATAACAATTAAAGATAATTTATAAGAAAAAAATGAAAATTCCAAATTTAAAAAAAATGTCTCTGTCATTTTTCAATTATTTGACAAAATTAACATAATATCATAGTCAATTTCTAGAATTTGCTAAATATTAAAATATTTAATATACAAAAATAATCTTATAACTTGATAATTCAAATCAAAACTCATAAAATTGAGGCGAAAGACACCTTTTCTTATTTTATAGGCCAATATTAGCTAAAAACACAGTAATTGCGACTTATTCTAATGTCCTGTTGACTTTCACTCGTGTGACAACTGTCACTTGCATGTGCTAAAATTTCCCTGGATTTTTTTTAATTTTAGTATTAAAAAAACTATCAATTACCTAACCTTATCAACTGTTATGGTGGCTGAAAAGGTAGACCGTCAATTTTGTATGAACTTAGAGTTTCCATAAATGATAAGAACCAAAAAAATGCTCTTCCTCGAAAATTCCCTTCTCCCAAAGTCTTCTTTCCCGTCCAGGTTCGTAATACACTCTTCAATTTCTTTATGGTTGCTGACTTCCAATCCTGTACGACCACAGTAATTAGGTAGACCATTTTGCCCTTCCAAGATCTTTCCAGGTCAAACAATGAAACCCTTCAATGGTATAGGGTTACACAATAAGCCAAGAGAGGAGGAGACAACGTAATATATACCAAATTGCAAAGAAGGGTCAAGGGACCATCCTTTCATGGGCATGAATCACGAGGTTTTAATATTATTGGGTCAGTGTACTGTTTCACTGTAGTAAATAAATCATTAAAAAGGGGCATTACTTTCTAATTTTCCAAAATGAAGTCTCCCCCAACACCAACCCCATTTCAAATGTCATTGTGTCAGTCAGCACTACCAAACTCAACGGACTGGTACGTGCCGGTCATCCCATTCCCCGAGCTTTTGGGAGACTCGTGTAATGATTCTTTTCTTTTCTTTTGCACCTACTGACTCACCCCTTAACATATCCCAGCTGCCTTTTTCTTTTGCTGCCACGCCGTTCATTGGTTTGGTTTAGTTTAGGCTTAGCGGCCACTTGGACCCAAAACTAAGAGGGTAAGTAAGGATAGCGATGGTGCGTTAAATAGAATCGAAGTATGTATGTAGGAGAGTCGTTCATGTCATTGTAATGGTTTGCTCACCAAACGCCACATTCTTCTCCGTTCAATCCTTGAAAATCATTCTTCTCATAACACATTTTCCACAGGGACTCTTCAAGTTGATGTTTTAAGACTCACCAACCCCCATGTCTTCTTATCTTGCATTATTTTACGTTAAACACGTGTTAAGAAACAATCTAAATACGATTCATTTATATCTACATATCAAAATTGAAAATTTTGAAGTAACTTCGTGTTATATGATTTAAAATATCATAATTCATTAAGTGCCCATTACACAAATAATTATGAACTTTTTTAAAAAAATTATTTTTAACTACTGTAATCAGACATTACATGTGCCATACAAATATTAAAACACACCAACATCACATAATCATATTATTTTACATATTTAAGTTTAATTTGATATAACTATACTATATTTTATATTTGTTGATAATACCCACATGTGAGTGTGTTAGAAAGTGCTTAACTCACCTCCAAAAGCTAGCTCAATAGGAGAAGGTTTGCATACTATTATAAATTCTTGAATGCCTTTATAATTGTCCGATGTGAGATTCCTGACACACCCCCTCAGTCCAGAGCAGGACTGGACATCTGATGGACATAGTGGGCAAAGGGACATAACCGAGTACCGCCCTAAACTATCGAAACAAACTGCCTCTGATACCATGTTAGAAAGTGCCTAACTCACTTCCAAAAGTTAGCTCAAGAAGAGGAGGTTTGCATACTATTATAAATTTTTGAATGCCTTTATAGTTGTCCGATGTGGGATTCCTGACAGAGTGTCCCATATTGAAAAAAGAGGGAAAAGAAGACTAACATATAAACCTAGTGGGTTACTTCACCTATTGTCAATTGGTTTTAGAATGGAATCTCACTTGGACTTGTACATGGTCTAACTTTCTTTCTCGTGTGGATCTGTAAGTTCATTATCACTGTGTTTATTTCCTTTTCAATTGTCGGTCTGAATGTCCAGTCTCAACGGCCCAATCCGTTATCATTGTGTTTATTTCAAGTGACAACTGGATGTCCAGTTCCAGTTACACTTGAGGGGGAGTGTTGATAATACCCACATGTGAGTGCCATATTGAAAAAAAGGGAAAGAAGACTAATATATAAATCTATCAGACTACTCCACCTATTATCAATTGATTTTAAAATAGAATTTCACTTAGACTTATGTGTGGTCTAATTTTTCTTCTCGTGTGAGCTTGTAGACTTATTGTAAATTTCACAATATTAAATAGCAAAAGAAAGTAGCCCTTTTATACTATTATCATGTTTATTATCTATTAACATTAGTAAATGTTTTAGTTAAAGAATAAAGAATCTGAAATATTTTCTATAAAAAATTATAAATTTTCCTATAATTAATGAACAACTAAATTTAGGACGTTGAAATTGAAATAGAGCTCGTGTGAACATACATTTATTCTTGGTAATGGCGCGTTACCGGATACAGCCCCTACATAAAATTGAGGTTGGTGAATGACCGCCTATTCCCGGTAATATTTTCAAATTAAACATATAACCCCTACCTAAAAGCATCCCGTCAGCTAAGTGATCACTTTCAAAAACAACCCCTCTCTCTTCGCACCAACCCAAATCAATCCTGACCTCTCAAATTTCCCATCCAACGGCTACATTTTGTCGGCTATTCGATTAAAACCAGAATCCAACCGAACCACCCGGTAAACCGGTCAAAAAGGATGGTTCTTTCTCTATAAATAGAGCGCGTCAAGTAACTAAATCCTCGCCTTGATTTTGAGCTCCTCTTGATTTGGCGTCTGTGAAGAGACTAAAGCATTAAGCACGTAGCTCTAGATCTGTTCGGAGACTCTTAGTTCAAAGGTACCCCACGTCTGTTTTTCGAGTCCATTTTGTTCGTAGGCTCCATCTAGTTGTGGGTCTTTCTCAGTCTCATTGATGCATCTTAAAAATCGAAACTCCGTGTTTTTGCAATCTAAAAGATCGAGTCTTTCTGGGTTCAATCTTTTGTCATACTTCGTTCGGTTATGGGTCCTGCAAGTGATATGCTTAGTGTTTTGCAAATCTGCTTAGTTACTCTCAGATCTGGTGTTTGTGGGTGTTATAGTGTTGCTTTCTTCAGCTTTTTTGTAGCTGAAGTCCATGTTAGCGGCTGTTTTCTGGCTTTTGCTGTTTGATTTGATTTTTAAATCCCTTTCTGTTTGAATATTATGGCTTACTGGTCAGATTTGAAGCTAATGCGATAGGTGATAAAAGTTTAGACTTGCATATACTTGGTTTGGTTGCAAAAGATTGCGCTTCGTACTTTTGTATTGAATATGGTAATGTGTGGTCAATTTGACGTCTCAAAGGGTAATGTTCGCTTAGCGATTAAGCGTCTTTGGACTAGATCTGGTGATTACGGTCCTATTTATTAACTATTAGGCTTGTAGTAAATTGCTTTCACAGCTGTAGATATAGTCAAGCTATTTGATGAGTTTACTAGTGGGAGATCTGAAGTTATTGGGTTTTAGATTCTGAACCACTTTATCCTATTTCAGTGCTACAAGAATATAGTTAACTTTTGTTCTCTCTGTTATTTTCTCTCTTTTGGAATCTAAATTTTTGATAAATCACTAAGGCATATTCTTGGCTCAGTTTCTATCCGTTTGTAAATGTGCTCAAACTTTATCTCTTAGAGAATATCAATCAATCTTTAACATACATCTTCGTGTTGGTTTCCTATGTATCTGTATATATTCTTTACGCATCCTTAAGGCTTTTCACCTGTCTGTATCCATCAAGCATGATATTGTGTTTTCGATGTATAAAGATTTCTTCTTGATTCTTTGGTGTGCAGATCAATTAAAATGGAGACATTCCTATTCACCTCTGAATCAGTCAACGAGGGTCACCCTGACAAACTCTGCGACCAGATCTCAGATGCTGTGCTTGATGCTTGCCTTGAGCAGGATCCCGATAGCAAGGTTGCATGTGAGACATGTACCAAGACCAACATGGTCATGGTCTTTGGGGAGATTACCACCAAGGCCAAGGTTGATTACGAGAAGATAGTTCGTGACACATGCCGTAACATTGGTTTCATATCTGATGACGTTGGTCTCGATGCCGACCATTGCAAGGTTCTGGTCAACATTGAACAGCAGAGCCCTGATATTGCTCAGGGTGTCCATGGCCACTTCACCAAGCGCCCGGAAGAGATTGGAGCTGGTGACCAGGGTCATATGTTTGGTTATGCCACAGATGAGACACCCGAATTTATGCCTTTGAGCCATGTTCTAGCCACCAAGCTTGGTGCTCGTCTTACTGAGGTAAGGAAGAATGGAACCTGCCCCTGGCTAAGACCTGATGGTAAGACTCAGGTTACAGTTGAGTACTTCAATGAAAATGGTGCCATGGTACCTGTCCGTGTTCACACTGTCCTCATCTCCACTCAGCACGATGAGACTGTCACGAATGATGAAATTGCCGCAGACCTAAAGGAGCATGTCATCAAGCCTGTTATCCCTGAGAAATACCTCGATGAGAAGACCATCTTCCACCTCAACCCATCAGGACGATTTGTCATTGGTGGTCCTCATGGTGATGCTGGTCTCACAGGCCGCAAGATCATCATTGACACATACGGTGGCTGGGGAGCTCATGGTGGCGGTGCTTTCTCTGGAAAGGATCCAACCAAGGTGGACAGAAGCGGTGCCTATATTGTTAGGCAAGCTGCCAAGAGCATTGTTGCAAACGGTCTTGCCCGAAGGTGCCTTGTGCAAGTTTCCTATGCCATTGGTGTTCCGGAGCCTTTGTCTGTCTTTGTGGAATCATACGGAACTGGCAAGATTCCAGACAGGGAGATTCTGAAGATTGTGAAGGAGAACTTCGATTTCAGGCCTGGAATGATCACCATCAACCTTGATCTCAAGAGGGGTGGCAACAGCAGGTTCTTGAAGACAGCTGCATACGGTCACTTTGGAAGGGATGACTCAGACTTCACCTGGGAGGTTGTTAAGCCCCTCAAGTGGGAGAAGCCTCAAGCTTAAGACTTGAAAGAGTGATCTTTCAGGTTATTGCAGCTTATGCTTGCTTTATTGGTAGTAGTTTGAACAATAATTTGGTGGGCTTGTTTGTTTCTGCTGCTCAATGTAACCCTATGCAGTTCTCCGGTGTCTAGTCTCATACCCCAACATATCCTATTCAATTGTTTTTTTTTTGGGTCTTTTTCTTGTTTTTCTCACATCAATTATATTACCAGTGTCATTTGTGAGAAAATGTATGAAATTTTCTAATTGATGGCACTGGAAGTACGAAGCTGCCTTGTAACAGGGAGTAAAAATGTATACTCGTGGCTTTTGGAAGTAGCAAATTGTTACATTTTAAGCCAAATCGTTTGCTTGAATTTTGTTGTAAAAAGTATTTAAGCAAATGTAAATTGCACTGGCCTAAATAATTATAATTATTTACTCAGTAAGATGCGAGCCAAAATGAACACAATTACACCCCTAAAATGAAACAACCAAGTGTCTTAGTGAGGCATGATAAATGCACATCAAATATGACAGCTACGAGTTTTTGTCGGCTGCTCTCTCGACTTCCAAATGATCTTCTCAAATCCTATCATTCATGATAAAGACCGTTGACAGGTCTCATGCGAAAAGCTGCAAAAGTTGTTAAACTAATTTATAATTGGATTAATTTAAAACTTTATCAAACTTCATCGTAATTTCAAATTTTTAAAAATAGTAATAAATTAATTAAAATTTAAATTATTGTAAAAATAATTCATAAATAGTCCTTGACAATTTTTTATATGACACGCCATGTTAATATATATTTTTGTCCAAGTATGAAATTTAATGTCTAAGTTGGCAAATTAATAATTTTTAATGAAGAACAAATTATGAAAAAACCTAAATTCCTTTTTTTGTCTCTCCCAGTACTTCTCTACTTCTCACCATCAGTCTAGCTTTTCTTTTTTTTGGTTGATATAACCACTGTATAGCTTTTTTTTTTGTGAAGCTACGGAAATGCAGACGCGAGTAATCACAAAGATGCTAGAAACTTTTTGTCAAGCGTCAGGCCAGCGCATTAACTTTGCTAAAACTCGAAGATTTTTTTCCAAGAATATTTCTCGCACTAACGCGCGTCACCTTAGTCATTCGTTGCAAGTTACCAGTACGAATAATCTTGAAAAATACCTAAGAGTTCCTTTGATTTATGAGCGTACCACAAGAAATACTTATCAGTACATTCTCGATAAAGCCCATAAGAAGTTGACGGGTTGGCGATATACGATGTTATCTTTAGCGGGTCGTGTTACTCTAACCCAATCAGTAATTTCGGCCCTTCCAATTTTCACGATGCAAACGATACGGCTTTCTCGGCAGCTTTGTGATGATTTGGAAAAACTCATGCGGGATTTTATCAGGGGGTCGCAGGATGGACAACGAAAAATGCATCTTGTCAATTAAGTAGCAATTTGTCAGCCCGAAAAAGCGAGGGGGAGGGGGGCTGGGAATTAAGCGCATTAGATCTTCTAAAATGCACTTCTGACTAAGCCCGGATGGGAGTTAATTACAAGACCCACGGCCCTATGGGTCCAGATTCTAAAGGCCAAATACTGTTTGGATACTCATCATCTTCCCCAGAACTTAGCTCGGAACGAAGCTTCGGTGATTTGGAGGGGGATATCAACTACATGGAATTTTGTGAGTCGATGAGCTAAATGGAATCTGGGCAATGGACGCTGCATCCTTTTTTGACTCGACAATTGGGTCAATGAATGGGGTCCCCTCTATTTAGTGGCCCACTTCACCATCCCTGAAAGCGATCTACAGGCTACAATCTCTGACTTTACTACCGACTTTGGCGACTGGCATTGGAATTTATTCCAACACTATCTCCCTTCCACAGTTTGTATGATTATTGCGTCAATTCGTCCGCAAATCAATGACCGGGAGGAAGATCAATCGGTATGGGGGCCGACCACTCACGGGAGGTTCACAGTAGCTTCTGCTTACGATCTCATTGAGAATATCACCACGGACATATCCAGCAGGTCATAGGAGGAAATTTGGAAATGGGCTGGACAACAGCGGATCAGGTCCTTTCTTTGGCTCTTGGCAAAGTGGAAATTACTGACTAATCAGCAGCGAATGACCCGCCATCTAACAACGGAGAGTGGGTGTCCTTCCTGTGGACAGGATGAGATAACTCTTCACACTATACGGGATTGCCCTCGAGTAACATCCTTCTGGCATAAATTTCCGCTTGCAATGGTACATATGGAATTTTTCCAACATGATGAGGGGACCTGGCTTCTTTCTAATCTTATAAATCAAGTTCATTTGAATCAGATAACATGGGCTACCATCTTTGGCGTCGCTTGGTGGTTTTTATGGAAATGGAGAAACAGCAGCATTTTTTAGACGGGTTTTGTCTAGCTAATAGATGGAACTAAACTTGTCATAGACTATGATGATTGGATCAGCAGGGCTAGAGAGATGGAAAATCGTGTCTTCTAGGAGCAGGGTTTGCTGGTGGGTACATTAGTAGGTTGGACCAAACCCATGGAAGGGTGGGTCAAGATGAATACGGATGGCGCGGTGAAAACGGGATCCAACATTGTTTCAGCAGGAGGTATAATTAGGACCTGCCATAGTCACTGGTGTGTCGGATTCTTACAGAATATAGGAGTAGGCGAACCTTTAGCTGCCGAACTCTGGTGGGGTTCACTCAGGACTCACACTGGCATGGGAGCGAGGCTATCGTCACGTGATAGTCGAAGTGGACTCGCTAGAAGTTATTAACATTCTTTTCTCTTCCACTAACACTATGACTGACATCAATTTTTTGGTGACAGGTATCCGATGATTGATGCATTGAGCTTGGGAGGTGCAAATTAAGCAAGTTTATCGAGAAGGGAACTAGTGTGCTGATAGACTAGCTCCACTGGCTTCTTTAGCAGGACTAGGAATGCATATCCTTCAAAAGCCTCCGACGAGCATTCAGGATGTACTACACCAAGACATGATTGAAACTCGTTATCGTAGAACTCTACATTAGGAGGTTAATCGGGGTCGAGTGATAGTTTCTTTTTGTTTCTTTTTCCTTGTAAAAAAAATCACTTTCTCTTCTACCTCTCCCTGCATCAGATTCTGTCTCTCCCTGTCTGCTTTGTGTTGCTCCATTGCCACTGTTGTTTTATCTCTAATGTTGCATCGCTACACCACTAGTTTAAAGCTTCACCGCTGCATTGCCACACGTTGTTGCACCAACGACATCTAGTTAAAGCACTTATTTGTCTCTGTTCATCAAAGTTAATTGAGAAATGTGAGTAACCTAACAATTAATTCCTGCAAAAATTAGCATATGCGTTATATGTGGTATGCCCACGTTATTTTTAATAAATTCTTAATTTTCTATTATTTAGTATTATACTTAATATTAAATACAATTAAAGATAAGCATACGTGTCCACATGTTAGAAATATATGGACTAATATAATCACAACATTAATTCCATATTCACAACCATTAATTGAATTGTTCAATGTATGTTTAATAACCATAATGAGATGGTTAATAATTTACTAATTGCATATGAGGCACATAGTAATACTCTAATAACTATAGGTTGACCCATTAAACCATAACTCATCACATCTATGAAATGAAACAATTAGCCTCATTCTACCCATTAGGGTAGAACATCTTATAAATATAACATGTGGTGAAAATGTGTGGGGGTTGCCGTGGATGTGTGTGGTGAAAGTTCAAGAAGGGTCTTTTAACATAGGCTTTCTCTTTTGCACAAGTTTGTTGAATATTGATAGGTTGTGGTTTCTTAAATGGAGAAAATGAATCAAGATTCTATGCCCAAAATTAGATTTATGTTCATTTATTGTGTAGTTAATGCTCTGTGGATTTTGGTATTGTAATTATTGATGACTGCATTTATTTTATAACAATTGGTATCAGAGCTTTATGGTCATTTGATTTTAGGGCTTATATTTAAGTATAAAATCATTTTTTTCAAATTGGTTTTTTGGTGTAAATGATTTCGAAATGATGCATTAAAGGTGTAGAAACTATTGTTGGTTATTGTTATTGCCTTTTAACATTATTTTGGGCAAACGGATCTCAGTTTTTGGGTGAGATTTTTTGAAAATTTCGAGGGTTTTGTTAATGACCTAAATGGGATAGAAACTTTTGGGTTTTGGAGTACTTTTGGCTAAAATGGGTATTGGAAATCTATAAAACGTGAAAAATGGAACAAAAAATCCCTCAAGTCTTGTCAGAAATGGGCGGTCGAAGACAAAGTTTCAGGCTGGTCGGACTCGCGTACTCAACTGAAGGTCAGGGACGACCTATACGACGTTGTCCTAGACCCTGCTAATAATAATAATTTTTAAATAAATAAATAATAATTAAAAAAAATTCAGTAGCATATGGGGGCACATGAAAGGTTATTTTTGGACCATTTTTTCATCATTTTGCTCTATTTTTTATTCTATCTTTTCATATGTTTATGCACAAGGTTAATCAATGTTTTTTATTTTATAATTCTAATTGCTTTTAATTTTATTGTGGCATAAATATGATTATTTGTTGAAAATAGTGAATGTTTACTTTTATCTGTTGTAAAATTGAGCATGTGAAACTATTTGTGATGAGAAACTTTTAAATATTAATTATGTTTAAATTTTGTGTTTTTCCTCTAAAATTTAAGATTCGTATGGGTAATTAATTGTCTTGTCGATAATTACTACTTAGTAGGATACTTAATATGGTGAAGAAATTTTATTAAAATATAACCGCACAATTCTTCTATCCTTTTAATAGTACATTGATGATTTGGTTGTAATATTTAATAAATTGTTTTTACCTATGAATGAGTTATATTTGTTTAAGGAACTCTAGCATAAATGATATAATTAATTTTGAATAAAAGAGCACAAATTGCATGATTATATTTTAACATGCATATCATAGTTATTACTCTTAGTTCTCATTCAGCTTTAAGCAATCCAAGAGTCTCTGCCATCTTGACGTTGAATGGAACAAACAACAAGCAGTGGGTTGAATCTGTCATCATGAATTTGACTATCATGCGAATGGACTTGGCCTTAAGAATTGATGCACCACCTAAACCCACTGATGCTACTAAGAAGGATAAGAAATCTTATGAGGAGTGAGAATACTCTAACCGATGTTGCTTGATGATTATGAGGTATCATATGGATGAATCCATTCATAATAGTATTCCCGAGGCTGATAGCGCAAAGAATTTTCTTACTGCCATTAAGAAGAAGTACAAGAAGTTTGCAAAGAATAAGAAGAATGAGTACTTGAACATGCTTCATCACACCATTTACGATGGTGCAAGTGATTAGGGCTCACATCAACAAGCTCATGGGTTGTTACCATAAGCTTAAGGATATGGATATGGACCTTGGTGAGGATTACATGGTATGGTTTGTGATAAGGACTCTTCCTTCTACATTTGATTCAATGAAAACAAGCTATAATGCTCAGAAAGAGCAATGGACTGTTGAGGAGATGACTGCTATTCTTGTTTGTTTCTTTGAAGTCTCCTACAACTATGTTTATTTTTAGTATCTTTATAATAAATATTTTTCATTTCCAATCTAGCTAGCATAAACCCTAAATGGACATTGTGGCTCATAAACAACCTTCATTCTCACATCAGATCTTGTCATTTAAACATTATATTCATTTGTGATTGCACAATTTATAATTGCTTCCTTAAATTGCATCTCATCATTAAAATTCATGCTAATTTCAAACAGAAAATCCTTCATATCCACTTTCGAATTAAACATAATATGCTTCTTCCTTTTGATAGATACTTTACACCATCCATCATCACTACCAATTGATGATTGAACTTTTGTATCACTATTCTTATGTTCATTACATCAACCATACGAACTCCCTTCTTATCTTTGTGAATTTGTATAAGTAGCCTCTTCATTGCAATCTTTTCCACTTCTTCTAACCTCATCTACAACATCACGCATTCAATTCAACTACATGCCATCTAATAATAACATATTCTTCATCACCAATTGCATATATCTCATCTTTAAATGAATAATCTCCATATTCCCATATCTACATAACAATGAAATCTTAATCATTTTGCTCCACTTGAACTTGGAAAAAACTCTTTTTCATTCATACTCACATTATCTTCCCATCATGGCTAGTCGTGGGTAGGAGGTATAGATGGATGCTCTTGGGCTGGCTGTGGCTCAAATAATCCCTCCTTCTTAAATCTCGACACTTTATTCTAGTCAGATCTCCACTGCTTTCCTCCAATTATCGGTGGTGGATAGAGTTTCCATCTTCCAACTAGTTTCATCATTTATGTTAGGAGTGGATAATCCACTTCAAAAAAAGAATTGCTTGTTGTGCTCGAATCAATCGCTTCGAATGCAATTTGTGACTAAACTAATCAACTGGGAATGAATGGGAAGACTGGAGTAGTCTCTTTTTTAGTCTGAAGGAATTTTTCTTCATTAGAGTCATTCGAAGAATGAACAATTAAAGGCTTATATTGTATATGAGTTTCACAGTAATTGCCAATATCAAAAGTAGATTCTTCGCCATCTGTTGCAAAAGTCTTATAACCATGCTCGTGATAGACTTTAACATTATAGTAGTTCAATTCTTGCATGCAGTTCATCATTGATAACATGTCCTTATCATGGTGTAAGCTTAATTTTTTTAATCATTTCATCGACTCTTTAGGAAATTTGTAAAACATAGAGACTACTAAGTTCATTATCTTCTAGCACTCCTTTTAAAACTAGTATGATGAGTTTATCAACACCCATATTATTCTTCCTTTTGATCTTACCCCCACCATGTTTGTTGTTGTCATTTTTATCCAACATCCCACCATAATGAAATTCAAAATGTACCAACATTTGCATTACATATAATTATAGCATTAGATTTCAATAAAAAATATTAACATGATAAAAATAGAAAAAATTACCAAAAGCGACCTCGTTTGACGGTCGAACAATGATGATATTAGCTAAGAAAATGATGTTGATATTTAATAATACCTTGTTTTATTAATTTTTTGTTTTAAGGAAAGACAAGTTAAAGGATACATGGAAGCATTACCTTATTTTCTCACCATTACACATATGTTACAAATTCTTCAACCAATCGGCAAGCAATGCAAGTCATTAACAAGCTAAGTATATATCTTTAGATCAATATTAATTTGACAACTTCTACATGGGATAAAATATAGCTAAGAGAAATTGTTCCTTGAATTGCTTATTCCTAAGAATCACTTATTCAATTGAGTTATTGATGAGATTTTGGTTAATGAGGTTATCAACTAATTACAAGGAAGAATGAGGTTATTAACATAATAGAGGACACTAACATAACTAGGAAAGAATGAGGTTGTTAACAATGCCAAAACATGGCTTTTTAGTAAGATTTGTGAAGTATAAAATGTGAAAAACTAAAAGGTCAAACAAAAGAAAAAGTGACAATTAACTATTATCCAATTCACTTGGTAACCATTATTTTCTTTGGGATACATGCGTGCTAAATCAATATAAAGGAAACACCTGAAACAACACCAAAATAATAGATCAAGCATTATGGAAATGGAAGATACCATATCGAATATGTGATGTTACATCAATGATAGATAAGATAATAGAGCAATGTGGTAGTGCAGCTTTAAAAAGAATTAAAACCTAAGAATGCAATGAGAGTGTAAGGAGGAGAGTAGGGAGAGGACAAGGTTGTTAATGAGAATGCAAATTACCTGAAAGAAGAGGGTTTATACGTCCGAGTAAACTGAAAATGGGTAACAGATAAACCTAACCATTTAAGCGTGTGAAAAAGGCACTCAATGGTGAGTTTTGAAATAGCATTGGAATGAAACGAAGGTCCCAAATGGAGTTAGCTTCTGGTGGAAGAAGTACTAGTAGCACAAGAAAAAGAAAAGGTGTAAAGAGCACAGGCTATGATCGCTGCTTTGCGATTCATGCACTGTAGTCACAAGTGCGTGGATCCAAACTTCAGGGTTGCGAATTCAGCTTTTCCTTCCATCACACAGAACCCCCTTTCTTTTGTATATGCTTTTGTTAAGGCCTGGCTCCATGCAAGCTGGAACACCTTCAACTCACGATTCTGATACTGAAGGCTGTATTGACTTTGTTGGGTATAAAGCTTCAAGTGAAACATGAACGTAGGCTTTCTTTAAGCTGAGGACTACGTTTTAATAATCCTATTTGGGCTTGTTAGTTTTAGAGTTGATGAAGCCGATCCAATTGGGTCGTTTCTTTTATGAGTAATTACCTTTTTTTTTTAAGCTTTATGAGTAATTACTTAGTGCCTGTTTGGTTGAGCTTTTATCAGTAGAGCTTTTCTGAGAAGAGCTTTTGTCAGTAGAGCTTTTTTGAGAAGA
>JANIHZ010000004.1:9705143-9717905 GCA_027478365.1 Erythroxylum rufum | reverse complement strand
TACTTACAAGTATTGAAAGCCTTTTATTCCAACCTTTGTACTTGTATACATTCTCCACATATTAGTAAAATTGCTCACCCTCCGGCCGTAGACGTAGGTCACATTGACCGAACCACGTAAATCTTTGTGTTCTGTCCCATTTATTTTGTCTATCTTTATTTTCGTTACTATTTTTTGGGCTATTAAATTCAACCGGTATCCGATCCGAAGGCATTTTATCTTAACACCACTCAAATCATCATTTGCAAACTCATCCAAATTACCACCTTTCTAGCTAGACATCTTGTACCTTATGAACCAGACACGTACATCAGTATATGTGCTCAAGATTTAGGTCTCACATACAGAGCGAACAGTAGCCCCATGTTTTGGTAATCGCTTTCTAATATTTAATTCTGCTTCTGACAAGTTCAGTTAGTAGCATATATTCTCAACATAAG
Organism: Erythroxylum rufum; assembly: GCA_027478365.1. NCBI lineage: Eukaryota > Viridiplantae > Streptophyta > Magnoliopsida > Malpighiales > Erythroxylaceae > Erythroxylum > Erythroxylum rufum. The sequence goes on along the minus strand of JANIHZ010000004.1, from coordinate 9,717,465 downwards.
GAATGTGATGACTTTTTCTAAGACACCTCCTTTCCTGTTACATTCTTATAACGTAATGATGTCTGGATTTCAAATGATTTCAAGAAGACATTACAATCTCGATTTCTTTAAAGGTGGTTCACCAACATAAACACTACTACCAGGAGGTTTGCCCTTGTATTTGTGATATTGTTTTCTCAAATTTTATTCTCAATCATACGCAAATCCTTACTTTCATTTGCAGCAACCCAACCTCCTGCCATTCTCTTCCTCCTCATTATATAAGAGCATGTAGAAAGAGATACCACTTTGAGATCAGGCTTGCAATTCATCGATCTGTTTGCTGCCACTTTACATTCTCCTTGATTTTAAGATATACTCCCTCAGGAGCCTTATCACACTAAGCAACTTCTGCAGGGATCCTCGCTTAGATGTTGTTTAAACCTGGTTTATATACCCAGTAATTGACTTCTGCAGTAACTTACCCAAAAATACAATACAAATTACATCTTTTTTTGTTTACATCTTGAGCAATATAAACCAGGCTCCACAATTCCTAATGATTGAGGAGCAATTCTTGTAACCAGATTTTTCTCAGTAATCACTTCCCTGCTCTTCTGTTAATAAAACAGCCAGGAGTATGACCCTGTCATCATAACTGTTTGAGTGATAAGCTAAAGAAGCTTCTTCATATTCAGTTTGCCTTCATTTTCGACGAATGACATCCTTTCAGGTACTTTCTCATATTGAAACATACCTCCTGGGGAAACTTATCAAAATGAGTAACTTCACCAAACACTCTAGCTTCCCTAACTGTCCCACAACTGCCAATTTTTGCAAAACAATTTCATTTGGCCTTCTTTCCCTTTCATCTTGAGCAATTCCATGCTCCCATCCATGAACGACGTAACTTTATAATCAAAGAGGAGACATCTTTTCAATTATTTGGCAGTAAACACAACTGCAGCAACTTTATAGGCTATGGCTGTCATTTTGCCAAATATGTTAACATCAATAAAGATTTATATGTAGTGGATACATCTAAAAGCAGCCTGACACTATATTATGGAGCAAGATAATAACGCCAATAATGTGCACCAGACACGAGGAGGAGACAACCCTAATTATGTCGTTTACCAGACACAAGGATGAAACTAATTACATAATTTACCAAACAACCCTAATTACAGTATATTATAGAGCAATATATTGAGGCCAATATTGTGCACCGGACAAGAGGAGGAAACAACCCTAATACATAGTTTACCTTTTTAACACAACAAAACCTCTCCCCAAGTCATATCAATATTGCAATATTGAACTATGGGGCATTAAAAAGTCCAAAAGTCAAAAGCATTCAGGTGTTAGTCCAAAAGTCCAAGTTCATCTAATAGGCTAAGGTAGACCATTTGAGAGTTTGCAAACCATGATCGTTTAAGGCATACCCTTCATCTAATGTAGAAAGGAGAATCACCTGGAAGCAGGAAACTGTAAGCTTCTGAAACCTGTAGATGAGTGCATCATTAGATTAGACGAATTGGGTGTCAAGAAAACATAAACTTTATCGTGTACAATCTAGAACCAAATTAAAATGCCCAGAGACAGCTGTCGATAGTTGGGGAATAGGCAACGTATTGTTCCAATGAGACAACTATAGCTACATTTATCCCGATGTGATGACTGGATTCTTTGAAGCCAGTGTCACAAAGGAGTACTTGTAGAATCAAATTTATCAAACTCGTAATCGAGTTCTTACATGATATAAAGAATAAAAAAGGAAATTGATGAAGCTTACCAGCTTGAAGTGTGACTCGGCACGAGCCTTTTCATGGGTAGGAAAAAGATCAGGATGACATTCCCATACCTTCTTTTTATAAGCAGCTTTAACCTGCAACACCCATTTCAATTTAGTGACAGAACAGGAAAACGAGAGAAAGAGAGTCCACATTTTATACAAACAACATCTATGGCGAGTTGTTGAAACACCGGATTGACTAGCAACAGTTAACGAAAGCTGTAATTGAATAAAAAGGAGAGCAAAGCTCTAATCAACTGAATAAACCAGATGATCTAGAAAGACAGCCAATTCAACCAATGAACTTGAGTACCAATAAAGATGAGCTCGTGAATAAAAATACTTGATCATTGACATAAGGCATTACCCTGGAGCTAGCAGCTGTTAGACTAGAGAGAAAAATAGTGGATGGGATAAAACAGCATATCATGGGTAAGAAAAGATGAAACTTGAGAAAGAAAAGAAAGAAAGAGAGACGAAAAGTTAGATGGGTTTTGGAAGAAATTAAGGGAAAGGGTGATTACATACATACCTGAGAAGTGCTAGGGTGGGAGTCGGGAGGCAAGCCTAGTAACACCCTCGCCTCATCGCCCTGCATCTCCTTTCAAATTTCTCCTTACTTGTGCCTTATAATTTCGCCCTCTTCTTATATTCTAATAATATAAATGTTAAAATGAGGAAAAAAGAAAAAGAAAAAGAAGAACACAAATTTGTTTACCGAATGTTGTACTATCCTTGACACACAGACAACAATCCAATCCAATCCCTATACCAGAAATTTGTTTACCGAATGTTGTACTGTAGTTGCTTTTCTTTCCTTTCCTGAATTCAAGTACGTACTTAATGTTAATTACAATGTTGTAGTGCTCATTTTTGTATGGACGGGTGCCATTAATACAGGGTTGAACTCATGCCACGTTCGTTACTCTTTAACCGTTGATCTTCTCTAACATGCGAGTGCTCCCACACTGAATAATAGTGTTCTCGCTGTTATTTTTCTGAAAATAATTTTACGCTGTTATTGGTCAGTAGTATTTCAGTGTGAGATAATGAAACGACGTTGCTTTACCATCAGGTAAGAGAAATTGTGAAACCAGTGCAAATTGGAAGCTAAAAGCAGGAATATAGGCGGCGCTGCCTCCTGTCTCCGTTACCAGATTGTGTGAACTGACCACTATGAGTAGACATGGAGGAGTTTTCAAATTGGGTCTCAGTGTTATGTTGCGTTCTTTAAACAACCAACTTCAATCTGCCTCTGCAGTTTCGCATCCAACTCCTATTAAAGCAACCACCTTTCTCCAATCCCACATCGCGGATTATGCTTCTATGTCCGTTTTCCGCTTCTATTCTACTGGTACCATGCTTGTGTTTATGTAACTGTTCCAAATTTTTGTAAAGTCGTAAAATTTAATCACTTCTTAATATGTTTGTTCTGGTACTGTTTTCTGTGTTAATACCAGAGTTGCATTCAGAGTTATCACATGACCTCATCAGGATCATGGAGGGAAGGTTATCGGCTATTGAGCACAGAGGTGCTTGCCTTGAGAATTTCTTAAACAAGGTCATTTGGGTTATTCTGATTGATCCATTTTTTTTTCTTTGTTTCTTGCGTATTCTATTTTTAAAGTCGTTTCTTCAACTTCTTTTCATATAAGAGTATTAAGTAATGTCGCATAATCTGTTGTTGCTTAAAGCCAGAAGCCTCGCCAGCTGAGTATTCAAAGGCTAATAAAGAGCTCAGCAAACTACGCGACTCAATGGAACTTATAAGTGAGCTGAGGACGACGCAGAAGGTACTTTGTTGATTGCATCTCCTTTTCAATGGAAATGTAGTTGACAACTTATTTGATTCATAAGCGTTTGTCATCCTTTGAATGCTCGTTAAAGTTTTTCTCATCTCACTATGTAGGAGATTGATGGTTTGAGGTCACTTATGGTTGAATGTACCGAAGACAAAGACATGTTTGAAATGGCAAATGAGGAACTGAGTCAGGCTACTGAAGAAGAGAAAAGAATTCAGCATTTGCTTCTCAAGTCTTTACTTCCAAAAGATGATGCTGATGAGAGGGACTGTATTCTGGAAGTGAGAGCAGGTAAATACCCTTGGAGATTAGTACCAAAAGTAGAGCTCTATTTTCTATTTATCCTGTTGTTTCTATTATCAGTATTCCTTTTCTTGTTCCTTTTTAATTTGATTTTTACGGTTCTGAATTTGACAAAGTTTTGGATCAGGAACCGGAGGGGAAGAAGCTTCTCTGTTTGCAATAGACGTTTTCAAAATGTAAGACTCTGAACACTTTTAGCTGCATCGCCATACACGGATTATATTATGAGAGTCTTATTTTGAAAACGGTGATCTTGTATAAACTATAACAGGTATGAGAGATATTCACAGAAGAAAGGTTGGAAATTTGAAGTGGTTGAAATTACGGAGTCTGATATGAGGGGATACAAGGTTTACTTTCATTGCTTGTTAAATACTATTTTGCTAGTTTCTGATTTGCCATCTCTTAAACTGTTGTTCCTGATTGTTAATCACTTACAATAGATTATATTTGAAGCCCTAGAATTTGATGCGGAGCTTATTTTTTGGATTGTTTTCTTGTTCGTAAACTTTTTGATCTCTCGTTCAGGAAGCTAGTGCAGCAATTTCAGGGGTTGGTGTTTTTGGGAAACTTAAATTTGAGAGTGGAATCCACAGAGTGCAGGTTTTTTTCTGCTCATTATCTCAAGCATTCGTCACTTGTGGAAGATATAGCTGTTTAAAATCATATATTATTCTTGTGGCAGCGAATTCCTGCTACTGAGAAGTCTGGCCGTATCCATACTAGTGCAGTCTCTGTTGCTATTCTTCCCCAAGCTGATGAGGTGTTAGTCATTACATTCTAAAGTCATTAGATACATCATTTGGAATGTTTGAATTAATATTTTGGGGGCATTTTGTTTATCTTCAAGAGTTATCTTTGGGAGAGGTGCTAAATTTAATCATGAGAGTTTATTTTCTGCTATGAAATTGTGACATTCTAAGATTCACAAAAAGTCCAATTAGGACAACAAATAAAGGGCATGAAGAGCCATTTCCCTTGCAGTGACAGTTTATTTGGAGCTTCTGCAGGTAGATGTTCAATTGAGGAATGAAGATTTGAGAATTGACACGTATAGATCTGGTGGTTCAGGTGGTCAGCATGCAAATACTACTAATAGTGCTGTTCGAATAACACATCTCCCAACTGGGATAACGGTATCCATACAAGATGAACGATCACAGCATATGGTAAATTTACAATAGTTTCTGTCATTTTGCTTTCCAAGTGATTTGTACCTTTAGATTGGAATTGTCCTCTGAATTTCAAATATCTCACTTGCTATACACAAGGATTGCGAAGTGGTAGTATAAGTGTTACCCGATTTTAACAGTACTTTTTGTTGTAACTAGCTGTAAATGATATAATCGCAGATTATAACGGGGTGTTGTTGAAGCACTGTGATGTACAAAAGCTGGATAACTTTGGCCATATAAGTCATGTATTGTTGGATATTGCATGTCAATCGAAAACTATAAGATATAAAAATATTTGACGACGAGTCAGCTTGATAAAAGATAAGAATCTACTAGAAAAGTATTTTTTCTTTTTTTCTGGTTGTAGCGATGTGGTTTACATACCACGGTGACTTAGTTGTTCATTATCACATTGCATGATGTTGTTATGGCAAACTTAGCAATATGACAGCCATATGATGGTTGATTCACTTGTGCTAGTTTTTCTTCTGATTGTTTTAGAACAAGGCAAAAGCCCTGAAAGTGCTATGTGCAAGGCTATACGAAATTGAAAGGTCAAGACTACAAATGAGTCGATCAAAACTTCGGTCAGAGCAGGTAAAACAATGTTTAAGATAACTTTTGTCAAGTCAAGAGCTACCATGCTGTCTTCATTCTCAGAATGACTCAAGTAACTTGTCATTTTAATAGATTGGTAGTGGAGACAGATCTGAACGCATCAGAACATACAATTTTCCTCAAGGTCGTGTAACCGATCATCGTATTGGTATAACTCATCATGCAATAGATGACATGATGCAAGGAGAGAGCCTGGACGTATTCATTGATGCTCTTCTTCTGCAGCAGGAAATGGATGCAATTGCATCATTCAGTACCCTTGACTGAACTTTTTCATGCTACTCCTGGCCTGTTTTGAGTGCCTAGCAGTGGTAGATGTTTTACTTATTACTGCCTTTCTTTGAATAAAAACCTGATATAAGCTGTCATGTTTTTCTTGCCGTACACCTTGTAGGCATCCGAAATCAATTCCAGATTGGAACGTAAAACCCAATACACAGCTGGTTGACAGAAATGTTATTGTTTTTCTTGCCGTACACCTTGTAGGCTTCTAAAATCTGTTCCAGATTGCAATGTTACACCCAATAAACAGCTGTTTGACAGAAATGTTATTGTACCTTGACCTTGGGGTCTTGGTAATAGGGGAAGTTTTTGTAACATTGATATGCAGCAGAATTTGAGATGTACAGGCAATAATTTTGAGTTTGACCCCACACCGTCACCTAAGCAAAAGGTATGTGGATGACCCCCCGCACTTAATTGGATAGCGAAAGTCATGAATTTACTCCGACCCCAACCAGTACGAAGAAAGCTAAATGTCTAATCATGAAAGAAAATAACCCAGAGGACCAGATGTGGTCATTGTACAAATAACATTATTAAAACAAAACATCTCCTCTTATCTTTCTTTTACCAAGCAAGAATAGAATACCATATTTTGCTTGTGCGAAATGAATAATTTTTGAATATATATATTCAGATTCTAAATAAACATTTTCAAATATTTATAACTTCGTAATATGGTTTCTCGTCCATACAAAGACGATGAAAATCTTGTAAGGCGATGGGCAATGCCTGAAGATGCAGAGCAAATCCTGGGGGGTCCACAGTATTGTCCGGACTGAAGGAGACACGTGAACCAATCTAACTCGAGCAACGCCTACCTTCGACACAAGATGGATGAAAAAGCGGGTTTGGCTTAGTTTCTGTCAACATAAGATAACACAAATAGAGAAAAAGATGAAAGCTTTTTCCGGTTTCCTTTATTTGAGCATTTTGGTTCAACAAAAATTGCACCCAAGTCCTCTTCAAATATAAAAGGTCTACGAAAATGACCAGTCGCGAAATGGGATTGCTTGGAAATCGTAAAAATCATGTATTGGGTAATCCTACCCGCAAAAGTCTCTTTCTTTACTTGCAAGGTAGAAGTTTGGAAAATGTGAAAGAAATAGAACCTTGGTGATTGGCTTGAGGGTGAAATCTGTTGGTTCTTTTCCACTATTGGTTAAAAGAATTAAAAGATGTATTAAACAAAAGTTTACATGTGACGCCAGTAGTTCCGGATCTAACAACAATTGGAATCCAATGCAAGACTTTGGAAACAATGAGATTCTGGGTCTTTTAAGAGTTGCAACGTATGGTTAATGAAGTGTTAAAGTTTTGTCTCCATCTGATTATTGGTTTCCGTATTTGGAATTGGACCTCAAGGTAAAGAGAGTTATGTTGTTAGTTTCTATGTTCGGTTTATCAGTTGCTTACGCCTATAGATCTAAACTAAGCAACGCCAATTGTCTCTGACACAGCCGTAAGCCGTCTCTCAGAAGGCAAACAAAAAGAGAAGATTTTTGCAGTTCATTAACACACAATCTGACACACTCCCCAAAACTCAGGGGTGTTAGAATCTAGTCAAGGGAATCAAACAAACTGGAGGACGAGATTCGCACACTTCTTAGATGAATATTATAATCTAAATGACCCCGGGTCACCCTTATTTCCTCCTAAAAGAGTCGTAAGAAAAGTGTTCAAGACTAAAGAAAAGGATTGTTTCCCAGTTTGGTCATTGTTCTTGTTGACATGGGCGATTTTGGTGAAGGGTCTTATGGGTGGAGCTGGGAAGAGAACAAGCAGTTTGAGATGGCTCTTGCTGTGGTTGATGAAGACGACCCGGATCGATGGGGGGTCGTTGCAAGCATGGTTGGAGGCAACAAGAGTGCAGAGGATGTTAGAAAACATTATGTAATTCTTTTGGAGGATTTGCAACGTATTGAGTCTGGCAAATTGGACCATGCACTTGTTGGAGAAGAATCTGAGAGTCTTCTGCAAGTGGACTGTGCACAACCCTGTTCTTGGACCGAAGAAGATCACAAGTATGTGCTAATTTCTCTGGATACGAATTGGAAAGCTTATCATACCTGCTCATTAGTTTGATTTGATTTCTCTTGTCGTTTGTCTCGCCTGTCCTATCATGTTTCCATGAACTTTTTTGGTTAGTATTGGATCATTCCTGCCTAAAGAATGTCACAAAATTTTAGTTCTCCTGGTCCGAAGATATCTTTGTCTTCCACGGCCAATAGCAGGCCCGAGGAAGAAGCGGTAACAATTCTTATGTGTCGTGCAGTGACCTAATTTTATCTTACAAAATTCAAGTGTTTGGTAGTTTCTACGAACTATCTAGGATCATTCCTCGAATCCATTGTTAATTTATGTAATTGACTGATAATAACCAAAAGAAAATTTTCCATTTCAAAGCTTTCATCCTGGCGGCATTGCCCGCTGTCTGGTTCTTTGGAGATTTGGGTCTAAAGCTCTACAGCTTTCAGTTTAGTCTATTTTGGCGTTAGTCAAGAAATTTGCATGCTCATTATCTAACCCTGTGGATGCTAATTCAACTTCATAATCAGTTTCTGGTTTTCTACCGTAATTAATAGGGGTGTTTAGTTTCATAGTTTTGGTTGAGCTATCAACAGAGACCAAGTGCCCATAATCATGGATTGTTGCTCCTGTTCTTATCGTTTAAGTTCAGAAGTCGCATATCCTTTAGTTTCTTGGATAAAAGAGTATACATTACCAGCTATTAGGGATTAGTCTAAGTGATAACATGGTAATAACGTTTTCTCATCTACTAGAGTTCAAATTAGGAAGGAAAAACCTTGGCCTAAATGGACTCTGATATACCGAAAAAGTAAAAGAGTAAGACATGCTTTTTGCATTACACGGTGGCCTGAAGGTTAAATCTGAGGATGTTGTAGGACATTAGCATTTCATTTTGATGGCTTGAGATGGATATTTCTTGTCAATGGCGTCTTGCTTTGTTCATACTCGTATGTGGCAATCATATTTAAATTCTGGATTGATCGTTGATCCTGTGGAAACAGAAATGCTCACTATCATCAGTTCTTTGATACGAACTTCAACTGTAATAACAGGATGCTGTTACAAATGAACATAAGCTGATTGGTGGAGCCAATGGCAACTTATCAAAGCAGAATTGTTCCCTGTTAAAGGTCCTACCAGGGAAAATGCCGATGATAGGGCCATAAAATCCAAGCTTTATCAGTAGCTCATGAAGGTGACTTTTTCCTTTGTAAAGTCGAAGTTTTCAAGTGAAATTCAGATAATTGTAACTTGTAAAGCACAAGTTTCCTCCTGCATCTGTTTCAGAATAAGGACTTTGAATTTAAGATTGCCATTTTCTTCTCTTTACTAATTCTGTATTTTGCCAATCTCAGATGTTGCTTGTTTGCTCCACAAATATAGGGTCTAGGAACATGACGCAATTTAGGATCACATCTGTAGTTCTTTAAAGGAAACTTATTCCCTTCTGACAAGTCGTGATGCTTTTCCATGGTGATGGGGGTCGTGGGATCTTAAAAAAGCGACAAAACATCAACATTGGCTACTTTAATTAGTAAGGAGACAGTTGCGTCTAAATTGGGATAACACTATAGTAGACACGCTTGTCCTTCCAGGGCCTTGATTACCACTAGCTATGGGAATCCCCTGTTCTATACCTAGACGCCACTGGAGTCACATCCATACAGAGTTTCAGATTACTAAATATTAGTTGCTGGTCTTGTGTTAGAGACTCAAAAGATGAAGCTTGTTTTTTCCTTTTTGGAAACTTGAATCTGATTTAAAAGAAACGAGGACCCATACAAATGCCCTTTCCGTTTGAGTAGCAGAAGATCAACATAATGGGTAAATAGCATTTTTGTGTCAGCCCAGAACGACAGACCTTGGGCCTTCTCCATCGCTATATCGAACGGGGACAGAAATTACCACCTCAGCCTCAATGATTTTTCTGGATGCCATTTAACTTGATCGTGCTTTTCCAAATGCTTTTACATTTCAGTTCAGGACTGAGCTGCATAATTTTCTGCTTCGTATAAGGAAATAGAATAGACCAAAAAAAGAAAACAACACCAAATAATAGAATCTGTTTATCCATATTTGTATTGCACTTTGATATCACTTGTTGGGCTTTGATACTATTTGTTAGGGCTCTAAATAAATAACACTCACAAGACATCTAAGATTACTCAACTAGTAACAAATTATTCAAACAATAAAAATGACTAAAAAATTACAAACATAAAATTTCAATGTAGAAAACTTTTCATTTTATCATGGAAAACTCTTTAGTATAGAATTAAAATTACGGGACAAATTGACATTACCATCTATTAAATCAAATAACAAGATATAAACAATAAAGTTTTCGAGCTCTCTCATTTAAGAACTCTTCATAAGATAACTACAACTAATCTATCTCTTTTAGCTTTCTCTAAAACTCTATCTTACAACTAATCTAGCTCTTTTAACTTTCTCTAAAACTCTCTCAAGAGAATTGTGCTAACCACCTTGAGAATTGAGTATTATATATTAACATGTGTGTGTGCGCGCGCGCGCGTGTGCGTGTGGGTGCGTGTGTGTGTGAGAGAGAGAGGGTAAGGGTGAGCCTTGGAGTAACTAGTAAAGTTGTTCCTTTATTACTATAAGGTCATAGGTTTAAGTCACAGAAACAATTTCTTTGTAAAAATACAAAGGGAAGGCTGTGTACATTATGACCCTTTTTAGACTCCGCAAAGCGGAGAGCTTTGTGCACTGGGTACATTGACTTTGTGCGTGTGTGTAAATATATACACACACATAAACATATATACTAATACTACTCATAAACAAATTTTAGAAATCAAACTTTAATAAAACTATAGTTGAACAAAGTTATTTAAACTCTAAAACATTTCTGTTATTGATTGTTTTTGTATTATTCAACTACTATCTTCAAATCTTCAAAAGGATAAGATTTATCACATACACTCCTTTTAATCTAATGAGATAGTTAAGACATCCAAAGTTTAGATTTAGTGGAACTAGTCAAGTAAATATCCATAAAATGGGGCTAGGCTCACAACAATCTCCTCCTTCAATCCATTTTGGAGGAGAAATATGCCACCCCAAAAACATCACTTAAATATCATCCTGATGAGCTTACTATAAAGCTTAAGCTTACTCCTAAGAACCATCTTCCTTAGCTTGTCGGCACTATTCTTGTACCATTTCTTAGCAGCATGTTTGAGTCCCTAAAATTTCTTCTTCAACTTCCACACCAAGCCTCTTTTCCTTTGACTTTGAGTGATTGAACTTCTTAAAGATTCTCTGGCTCCTCTTTGATAGTGACTAGGAGATATTCTGAACTACGATATCTCATTCAAGGCTTCTTCTCTCTCATTAGACATCTTTTAACATTTGAACGGGTTGTTTCCCTTGCTTATAATGCTTATGGTCCTCTTTCACATCACCCACATGATGTGTCTTATGTGACTCATCACTATTATATTGCCCCTGATCATTATCATCCTGTGCTAGCTCATATTTGCCTTCTTCACTTGTAGGTTAATCATCAAAAGTTGAAACAAGGATAAAATTCACAGTACCAAATGATGAATTGTTGGATGTAATCTTGTATTCATTAATGAGATTTGCATTTAATTCATGTTCAGAAAAGACTAAGTCCTCACTTCTAACAACTTTTCCTTTTTCAGGTTATAGAGACTATAGACAAACTCCTTATCACTGTATCCAATAAATATATAAGGGGTAATCTTTGAATCTAATTTTGATATTTACTCTTTTAACATGTGCTATAAAGCCTAGCATTCGAACAACCATCAAATACAAATATGTTAGATCCTTCCCTTTTCACACTCTCTCGAGAATGTCAATCTCTAAAGGGACTATAAGAGTTCTGTTGATCACGTATACAGTGGTTTTGATTGCCTTAACCTAAAAAAGACTCTGGTAGTTTTGACATTCGAAGCACACACTGAACCTTCTTCATAATGATTATATTCATCCTTTTAGTAACACCATTGTGTTGTCGAGTACCAGGTTCCGTCTTCTCATGTCTTATGTCGTGTCTTGCATAATAACTCTTTGAAACTCATTGGAGGTATACTTGCCTTTATTGCCGGTTCGGAGACACCATAGCTTCCTCTCTGTCTCCCTTTGTTGGTTTTTTTTTATAAGGAGAAGATATGTATGGAGAAGACTCTCAATCTTTATTGAATAGAAGCTTTTCAATTTATGCAGTCTTTCTCTAACCAAAATTCAAAAATCAGATAACATCTAATATAAATCAGCATAAAATAAAATCTAATTTATTTGATAGCTATCACAATAATATCTCTAAACTGATTCCTAAAATCAAG
>JANIHZ010000004.1:9576631-9594259 GCA_027478365.1 Erythroxylum rufum | reverse complement strand
AGTCATAGATGAACATAAAATGAATGTAAAAGCCTATGAATTGAGTCCTAAACACTTGTGAAAATATGAGCGTATCAATAACCATTATCTTGGCTGCTTTTCATGGAACTCAAATCTATAAGTCACATGGGTCATTAAATAATCTAACAATTGTTTCCATGTCATATTGCGTAATTACATTAGTAATTACAAACCTGATATTTTGGTTTTGATGGAAACTGAATTAATGGACCACTGGCTAACGAAGTAGTCCTTACATTAGGTTTTGATTATTCATTTCGGGTAGAAGCCGAAGGTTTTTCTAGAGGGATATGGATGTTATGGACGGAAGATTTTGATATCTCAGTAGTAATAGCTCATCGTCAATTTATTCATACCACCGTCAAGTATGGTTCTTGCTCTTTTGATTTTACCGCAATTTACACTAGCCCCCAATTTTCTTCTCAAACCATTTTCTGGCCTTTTTTAAGATGGGTAGGACGGACGTTCTATTCACAGACTCGGGCTTGTTGGAGGGGATTTTAACGCTAAAATGGAGCTTTTAGATAAAAAGGATGGAGCCACATCAGTGCAGGCGGTGAATAAATAGTTCAGGGAATGGGTGCATGGGTGTGGACTACATGATTTGGGTTTTGTTGGATTGAAGTTTACTTGGCAGAGAGGAACAGTACAAGCTAGACTGGATAGAGTATTTGGTTCTATGTCTTGGATGAAGGAATTTCCTCAAACGGTGAATCATCATCTACCCTTTCTTGGTTCAGACCACATGCTTATGCTGATCCACTTAAAAAGACCAAAACCAAGAGTAATAAGAGTACTAATGTTTCAATTCCAAAATGCTTGGCTAACACATGCAGGTTTTGACGCAGTGGTAGCAGAGCATTAGCTACCAGCAGAGGAGACATTGAGTAAGTCTTTAGCCTAGTTCTCTAACCACCTTATGAGATGGAATAAGTTAGTCTTTGGCAATATCTTCCATCAGAAAAGAAAGACTTTTAGCTCGGTTGGAGGGTATTCAGAGGGCAATGGAGGTCGGCAATTTGGATTCGCTTTTAGCTTTTAAGGAAAAGCTGAGTGGAGAACTGATGCAGGTGCTGTGTAAGGAGTAACTTTTTTCGCACCAGTGAGACCGGTGTGAATGGATATCGAAGGGTGATCATAATACTAACTATTATCACACTATCACTTTATCCAAAAGAAAGAAAATGAAGATAAAGAGGCTCATTGATTTCAATGGGTCAATGATATCTGATCCAGAGCAACTACGACTTTTAGCAAGGACATTTTTTGTCCAGCTGTATACTAACGAAGATGGGAATAATTATCGGTTTCCGATTTCAGGAGCTTTTCATTTGACGTCGGCGGAAAGGGTTCATGACCTGGCCCTTCCAATCCATAAAACTAAAATCAAGAATGTGGTTTTTGACATGAATCTCAATAAAGCCCCTAGGGTAGATGGTTTCAATGTGTTATTTTTTCAAAATAAATGGGATAAGGTTGGGCCAGAAGTGGTGGCTTTTATTCAGTAAGTATTCTGTTTAAAACACTGGGAGTAGGAAATGAATCAAACCATACTGGTATTGATCTCCAAAATCCCCTCTCCGAAAAATATCTCTCAGTTTCGACCAATTAGCCTATGTACAGTGCTTTACAAGATTATTTCTAAAGTTATTGTGAATCGCTTGAAAGCCCACCCCGATCACCTCGTGGAGGCGAACCAATGCAGTTTTATTCCTAGCAGACATATAACAGATAATATTATCATTGCTCAGGAGGTAATTCATTCGATGCGAAAGAAGAAGGGGAAGACAGGATATCTTGCTATTAAAGTGGATTTGGAAAAAGCATACGACCGACTTCGTTGGGATTTTATTAAAAAGACTTTAACGAACATTGGGTTCTCGAATAATTTAATCAGTGTCATTATGAAGTGTGTGACTACGATGTCAATGCAAGTCGCTTGGCATGACACCTTTTTCTGATCCCTTTAATCCTTTGAGGGGTATTCAGCAAGGCGATTCGCTCTCGCCTTATCTTTTTATGATGTGCATGAAGTGGCTAGGTCACCTTATATCGAAGGAGGTGGGTCATGGGCACTGGAAACCGATAAAGCTGAGTCATACAGGGCCTCCTATATCCCATCTTTTCTTTGCAGATGACCTCATTCTGTTTACTGAAGCTACGGAATTGCAGACGCAGGTGATAGCAAAGACTTTGGAGTCTTTTTGCAAAGCCTTAGGATAAAAACTTAGTACCGCTAAAATTTGTTTTTTTTTTCTCAAAGAACATTTCTCAAGAAAAGTGCGTCGTCTCAGTCAAACCCTGCAAATTACATGTATGAACGATCTTGGAAAATATTTAGGAGTTCCGTTGATTCACGAGCGTACAACAAGAAATACCTATCAATACATCCTAGATAAAGTACAAAAGAAACTTGCAGGATGGCGTGCAAGAGTTTTGTCTCTAGCGGGACGTGTTACTTTAACCCAATTAGTAATTTCGTCCCTCCCAATATTGACAATGCAAACAGTGAGACTCCTACGGCAACTATGCGATGATTTGGAGAAAATAATGAGGGACTTTATATGGGGTTCAATGGACGATTAGCGGAAAATGCATTTAGTTAACTGGGCGGTAGTGTATCAGCTAAAAAAAGCAGGGAGCTTGGGCATTAAACGCATTCGTTCTTCCAATGATGCGTTACTTATAAAGTTAGGCTAGGATTTGATTACTAAACCCACAACCTTATGGGTCCAGATCCTAAGAGAAAAATATCGGTTAGATGCAGATCATATCCCTCAAATGCTAAATAGGAAAGGGGCATCGGTAATTTGGAGGGGGATATCTGCAACATGACGTTTTGTATGCCAAGGTTTAAAATAAAATATGGGTAATGGGAGACGTATTTTTTCTGGCTGGATAATTGGGTGGATGCTTGGGGTCCATTAATTTTCGTGGCGACATCTCAAATTCCTGATAGCGTTATCTACGCTACAATTTCGGATTTTGCTAATGAAGTCGGCACCTGGCACTGGAATATGTTCCAACAATATCTCCCGCCCACAGTTTGTATGGATATTGCGACAATTCGTCCTAATGTAGTAGGCATGGAGGAAGACAAAATGGTGTGGGGACAAACAAAACACGGGGGTTCACAGTGGCGTCAGCTTATGACTTAATCAAAGATAGTACCACGGATGTTTATGAAAGGCTATGGGAGTTAATCTGGAAATAGGCAGAGCCCCAGCGGATTAGGTCTTTCCTTTGGCTATTGGCTAAAAGAAAACTGCTGACCAATCAACAGCGAGTGGCTCGCCATATAACAACGGATAGCAGTTGCCACTTTTGTGTTCAAGAAGAGTTAACTTTGCATGTAATGCGAAATTGTCTTAGAGTGAAATCCTTCTGGTGTAAATTTCCTCCCGAAGTGGTTAATACCGGTTTTTTTCAATAGGATGAGGGGACATGGGTGAAATCCAACCTTATGAAGCAGTCACAAGTGAAGCAGGTAAAGTGAGCTACAATCTATGGCGTCGCCTGTTGGTTTTTGTGGCAATGGAGAAACAAAAACCTTTTTGAGGTTGACTTTGTTTAGTCGAAAGAAGGAACTAGAGTCGTTATGGATTACGTTGATTGGATAGTAAGGGCAAGAGCTGTGGAAAGCCACGTGTTTAAGGCACATGAATTGCCTTTGGGTAACTTAGTTGGATGGACCAAACTGACGGAGGGATGGGTCAAATTGAATACAAATGGTGAGGTTAAACAAGGGTCAAACCTTGCTACTGCTGGAGGCTTAATTAGAGATTGCCAAGGTCAGTGGTGTAGTGGATTCCTGCAAAACATTGGAGGGGGCTCGCCTTTGGCTGCCAAACTCTGGGGGAGTTCACTCGGGTCTGACACTGGTATGAGAGTTTGGCTATCGACGAGTTGTCGTCGAAGTAGATTCAATAAAAGTTATTAACATTATTTCTTCATCCAATTTAATATTGTTTGAGGATCAAATTTTTGTGTCAGGTACCTGTGAGTTAATACACTGAACATGAGAGGTGCAATTTCAACATGTCTATCGAGAAGAGAGCCAGCGTGCCGATAGTGTGACTTCTGTAGCCTTCTTATCAAGCCCAGGATTGCATATATTTTAGGAGCCTCTTATAGTCGTTATGAAGTTCATCCATCGAGACATGTAAGGAGTTTTATATTGCATAACACTACGTTAGTGAGATTTTTTTATATTTTGTATGGGATTTGTTTGTTTTTTCTTACTCTTTTGTAAAAAAAAAAAACCATGTGTAAGCTGTTTATTGGCAGTGGGACGGCCCGATCAAGTTCGGACTTTAGGAGCCTTGAAAGTTTCAGAAAAATAAACGAGAGGCTAAGAAATACTGTATTTACGTTAAGCAACTTGGTGGAGTACGATATGATAAAACGTTAGGAATAGATTTATGAATGCAATTGCCAACAACTACCCTC
Source organism: Erythroxylum rufum (assembly GCA_027478365.1). Classification (NCBI taxonomy): domain Eukaryota; kingdom Viridiplantae; phylum Streptophyta; class Magnoliopsida; order Malpighiales; family Erythroxylaceae; genus Erythroxylum; species Erythroxylum rufum. The sequence goes on along the minus strand of JANIHZ010000004.1, from coordinate 9,589,789 downwards.
CACCATACATGTCTATTCCTTGCCAACTAACTTAGCTAAACATATGGACACTACTAATTCGCCCAACCCCCAGGATCACTTTGACCGTTACCATGACCTATCGACTCCGTTCTGCACTGGTAAGTCTCAGGAACAATCTGCAGAAATGGCGCCGTCAATGGATGTGGATGATAATTATTCTCCGTCAATGGATGTGGATGATAGTTATTTTTATACACCCCATGACCATACCCTGATACAGAAGATGCTGGCACACAAAACATACTGATTGCTTCCTGTGTCGGAATTTGGTGATGATAATGATAAAACTCCGGATAAGTCATCACTTCATCGGTGCCAGGAATACAAGTTATTGGTGGGGGAGTGATGTAGATGTCATGGAGAGAAGGATACAAGTTTGTTCGACCCTTATAAGGTGACTCAACATTTTGTATCTTTTCTACATCAAGCTGATGATCGACCGATTGATTGTAGTGACCTGAAGGTGGAATTCCTCTAGGCACAACCGGAGAATCAGTTCTCTTGTCTCCGGGATCAGTGTTATTCCGGTGAACCTTGTAGGAGAAACTCAAGACTCCATTAGGCCTTCTGTCACTGCTTCGAACCTGATAGCTCACTGACCTTGTTAAGTCTGTGCCACTCGACTCCTTAATCAGATCCTTGAGCGGAACACAAACTTGCCCGATAGCCCTCTTACCAAACACGACACCTTCGCAACACAGATCGAATCTGAGGTAGAGATGATGAAAAGGAAGTGATGAGGATGAGGATGAGATGGTTTTGAGATCGAAGTGCATGGTGGAATCGTTCCACTCGGGGCTTCCACCACCTTCTCTGTCAACTGCCGTCTTGTGACGCTGTTCTTTCTTCTTCAGTTCATCATTGTAAATGGAGACAACAGCATACACCGATAGCTTCTGAAAAATTTTGAAGGCTTTCAGATGTCTACATGACATGAGTGTCAATTCCAGGGACGACCATTCTGCGTCACTACCCTTCATCCCTGTTGCTAACTCAATTCTCTCCTGATATCTCCTTTAGATCATAAACTAGTATCACAGCCTATAATAGCAAGTCCGTAAGAGATACGTTCTTAGTAGACTGACTCGGTCACCAAGTCAACAGGTTGTTATGGTCCTCAAGCGTCTATTCGAAGCTTTGATTGTTAGCTGATAAAAGTCATACGTTTGTACTTCTTTGGGATATCATGTACATATAGTCAAGAGTTATACCGAACCTTGAAGTTGCGGTCTAAATTCTTGTCCTAGTGCTTCTACAGCTTCCGCTTTTGTGACAGTTTGAACTGGAATTTAAGGTATAGAAGTAGTCACAGTCAAGCGTTATCTCTACATATTTGATGTTACAAACTTGTGAAAGCTCTAAGAAATGGAGAGTCCATGTTCAATCCATTTATCATCACTACTTCTGCTTCCTAGAGTTAGGGTCATCCTTTTTCCTAGTTCCCAGGTTGGAGATGTACTTGGAGGTCTTGTCACGTACAACAGATAACCATGCAACACCAGTGGTGACGTACCCACTGTTCTTGCTTGAGGTACCCATCCGTTCTGCAACTCCCAGTTTTGTTCTGTCCACCGGCACTTTCCCTGTCTCTGCGAGCTTGCAATTACCTTCTCTCACATCTATGACCATCTTCTGCATTCCATACTCCTCTGAAGGCACATCTCGCCTTGCCCCTCCTTGCACAGCTGCTAGACCAATGATGTTCGTCTCATGGTTCTGTTAAACGAGGGTAGTCATTATACATGGTCGAACTGAATTTAACTGATCTGCCATTGTCATGTATTAATGAAAGTGAGCAATATCATCAGTTTATAGAAGATCAACAAATCATGCATTCATCTAATCCAGCTCGTGGAACCTTGACGAACTTGCTTAACAAATTACCAATATTAGTGATAAGATGTACAATTAACTGCAATTTTTCTTCCTGCCGAACTTGATGTCGGAACATTAATTTTATGATGTTTCATCTGTCAAATTTCTGCTCATTGAAGAATCAAAACAAATCTCAACTTGATATCTTCCTATACTTAGTTATACAGAAGCTGAACTTAGAATTAGGTGAATTCTGTCTATCTAACTATTAATTGACATGAAAAGGTTGTTGGGGCAACTAGGAAATAGGCTTGAATGATCAATAAAAATCACTATAGAGTCACCATATCTTTTGCTGATAGAATGCGAATCTGCTTGCCAGCCACGACACAGTCCTGCAAACAGGTGATAAAAACAGTTCTTCAATTTACTAATCATGACTATAGTCTTTTGGCTTCAGAATTTTGCATGAAGCAGAGAAAATAGAGGACGTCAAGCAAGATTAGTTAGCAGAATCCATGTAAAATATTTACCAACCAATTTAGATTTGAATTAAGAAGTTCACGAATCCAAGACAAGCGAAATTGAAACTTCAAATTGGGAGACAGCAAAATTCGAAAAAAGAAAAAGGAATAGAAACATTGAAATCACTGTGATTAGAAACTATGACATACTATCACATCATCATTTTGATTCCGTTCTAGTTCCTTACATTCAGGAGAAGAGCTGTCCGAAAAGCATATGGCTGTCTGAAAGTTACTAAAGCAGACTGGGATTGGTCTTTGTTTCTGCAACATACCAATTACCAAACAATAACAACTATTCCAAAACATAGACTGGCAAAAATTAGCTGAAAGGTTTGTTAAAAATTCAATACTTGAGAAGGTCTATCTTCTCAACAAAGCCACAGTAGGAGAAAAATATATTCAAGTCGGAGACAGTCACTGTAGCAGGAAGATTGAGAACCAGAATAGTTAACTCAGAATGAGGCATCCTCGAACACAGGAATCCAGTTTCAGTAGAGAACTGCTATATTTTGGTCTAGAATATAAACTTGATGGTATGTAGTCTGTGCAGAATCATTACGTGCTTGTAGAAGAAAGGCGTCTAAGAATTTATTCTGTTCTTTTTCTTTTTCTGTGAGAATCTAATTCTGTTCTTGAAAATCTTCTGGGCAGGATCTACTTTGGTTTGTGATGATCAATCAAAGCTGTGACAAAATTGTCAAACTTGAACTTGGAAGTCCGTAAGTACATTGATGCCATGAAGATATTAACTTCTGGCATCACAGACAATTTCTGAAACGTAAGGTAGCTGTCCTGTGGGTATAATTCAATTGTACATGTAGTTTCATTGTAAGGGACTTACAATGGATCAAATGGCTAATAGAAAACAGACCTCATTGACAGAAACTAATTAAGCAGAGTGTCTGAGGTGTAAGTTTGAATCTTCATGAAATTCTTTAAATAAAATACGAAGTGTTTCCTTGAAAAAACACTCTTTTCACATGGTTTGCATAAAAAAGCATACTGAAAAGACCAAGAGGCAAGAGATTCTTTCCAGGAGCTGTCATGTCCTCTCCTTTGGTTTTGCTTTTTCATCTTTTTATGACTACTTTTTTTATAAAAATCAAAATTTTTGTTTCACTGTTATCTGTTTTACTTTATAGATGGGCATCGCTGGACTTGATTTACTGGGCTTATGCCTATTATTGTTTCTGATTTAATTACAAATATAGTACGGAACAGAGTGTAAAAGAAAAAAGAAACAAATGAACTCATAGACAACATTGTTAATCAAAACCATTAGAAAGGAATTATAAAAAGAACATAACAAAAATGGATTAGTTTCAGAATTAGTTAACAAAACTAACTAACAGGAGACAGCTGAGTTGAAAAGCAAGCAAAGGCTGGCTTGAAGAGCAAACTGTGCTCCACATGAAGGAGAAAGCCAAAGAGAGAGCTTTTATTTTTTGGTTTAGACAGACAGACAGACAGAGATATTACCTTTTGTTTGTTATTTTCTTATTGTTTTGGTTTATGTTATTATAGATTAGTCTTCTTCAAGTGCATGCACATCCGTCCAATTTCTAATGAGAAAGTAATCAAAGAAAGCTTCTTTCTTCCCCTCCCCCCCTCTCTTCTGCCATTTTCAACCTTCTCTTCTGTGAGCCAAACCCTACCATTTGCTTGAAGGGGTTAAAGTATGTATCTTTTTGCTACTCCATCATCATTCTGCATTTTCTTATTCATCACCTTTTGCTTACTTTTTTCTTTTCTTTTAAATCTTTAAGGTTTTTGTATTCATTCCATCTTGTACTTTTGCTTATTATTTATTTATACAGAGTACAGACAGACAGAGAGGCCAAGCTTACATGAATTGATGCTATTGCATTCTGCCAACTTGCCTGGATTTGAACATTTGGCATTTATTTATTGTGGCTGTTGTGGGAAAGATTTAGATGCAAGTGCAGGTGGTGGGTTTTTGGTGGGCAAAAATAAGGACATAACAGCGCCCCCAAAAATGGGGTGGCTCTTGAGATGACTCTGAAGGAAGGTATTCCAAATTAATAGGGATTGAGGGGAAAAACATGTATGCAACTCAAATGCCTCATCAATATTCCACAAACAACAATCAACCTAACATTCGACTCTATCAAGTTTGGAGAGGCAACAACGTAATCTTCTTGCTCTCTCTCTCTCTCTCTCTCCATCCATATATATATGTATATATGTATGTATGCATATCTCGTTCCTCATCATGATTATATGTTCAGGTCTTCTACATATTTGTGTGCTGTCTCATTGGTTTGATATGTATATCTCGTTCCTCATCATGATTATATGTTCAGGTCTTCTGCATATTTGTGTGCTGTCTCATTGTTTTGATGCTTGTTTCGTTTACTGCTTAGCTAGCTTCTCTTTTCCGTCATCTAAGCTCAAAGTTCTTAGAGTCTTCATTTATTGGACTTCTTTTGGTACCTTTTTCCCTTGGATTTTGTTTTGTATTGGATCGCTCAATTCTTGGTAACATGAATGCAAAAATGGTTTCTGCAATTTGAGAATTGAATCAAAAGTTTGGGGTCAGAAAAATTCCTCATTCCATGTTCAAGAGTTTCAACATCATTGAGTTGGTTTATCTTAACTAATGTTACTCAATTGATTAACGTGTTCTTGGAGCAACTACTTTGTGAATGTTATATTCATAACATTCTCTGAACCTCTAGCCTTTCAGTTTTGGACACATTCACTGCATGCTTCTCGATACATTGAATGAGTTTTCAATCTGCAACACCTTTCCCATAGTATTTTCAAGTGAACAACATGTGTTGGATGAGACATAAGTGGAATTTAATTTATGAAATAAAAGTGTGATATTGCAAGCTAAACAACTGACTCATACATTAGATGGTGATGCAGATATTCTGCCTTGGGGGTAGACTCATATTTGGTCCAGATGTGAGGTCACTATTCCTTACGGTGTCTCTAATTGTCACTCCAGTGATCTTTTTCTGTGTTTTTGTTTCTCAAAATCTTGTGGATGAATTCCCAGACCCTGGTGGCAAACTTATTACAGCTGCTTGTGTGGTCTTCACATTATATGTAAGTTGTTCCTCTTTTTCTAACCTAGAAATGTCTTACAGCATTATTGGTGTTAGTACAAACAAGATGTTAATATCCAATGAAGTGAGATATTCAATAAGACACTAACTTAAAGCTGCTAAGTTTAAATTGCTTTGTGTTGTCTATGCAAATGGTTCAAGGCAGAAACGAACTCGTTTTCTGGCTGATTTTCTAATAGCAAAAATTTTGGATGTGGCAAAATGGTTTGCACAATAAAATAAGAATTCTGAAGTTTCCCTCCTTGTTAATACTTCAACATTCTTTTTTTGATTTGATTATGTTGTTGTGGATTTGTGAATTCAGGTTGTTCTTCTTCTTTTCATTACATCTGCAAGAGATCCAGGCATTATTCCACGCAGTGATCATCCTCCAGAAGATGATGGCTCAAGTGTCTGTTCAGATTGGCCTGGAGTTCATGGTCCTGGTCAGGGTTTACCACATATGAAAGACATTGTGATCAATGGTGTGGTAGTCAAGGTCAAATATTGCCAAACATGCATGCTGTATCGGCCACCACGATGCTCTCACTGCTCCGTATGTAACAATTGTGTCGAACGCTTTGATCATCATTGCCCATGGGTGGGTCAATGTATCGGGAAGGTACAACATGGACTGATATTGCTTTCATTTATGCATTGTTAGAATAAATCTTGTTTAAATTGTGTTTTTACTTCGAGAACTTTCTTATTATCCTGCATTTACTTGCAATCTAAATTTCCCTGCATGTTCTGGAGGATGTGAGAGGCCTTCCAACACTCATTTACTTTTATTTTCTTCACAAGTTACATCAGATAGCTTGTTTTGACATCTATTCTTTATCAACCTTTACAAGTAAATGCTATCAAACTTCTTATATGTTATACGATCTATCTGATAGGAAAAGTTTGCAGCAAGAGACATAAATACACCTGATAGTGCTTTCCAATTATTTCAGGTGGTTTTGCTTTTGTGTCTTTTTGGTTAAACTTTCTCCAACCAAGTAGTTAAAATGGGTAATTAAGTAAGTGCAATGTGTAAATAAGCCATAGTTGGATAATTCTGTGAAGCCAAGCAAACAAACATTTCTCATAAAGTTGCAGTCTACAAAGTCACTAAGAACCTGATATAAAGATTTCAGGTTGTGAGAGGCTTCGGTATGGAAAAATATTCATGTTTCTTAATCTCGATCAACAGAGCTGTTGGTGATTATTATTGATGATTCTTCACTGTGCAATTGCAGATTAATTCCCCTTAATAATGATTAATAACATGCATTCCAGTACTAATTATCTTTCCTTAGAATGCAAATTTAGGATCTTTGACCTCTGAAGGTTTTTCTAATTTATTGTTGTTGCATTTGGTTTATATACCATCCTACCTTTCATACACCTAACGGATATACTGTTGGCAGAGGAATTACAGAATCTTTTTCATGTTTGTGTCCTCCACAACCATGCTTTGCATTTATGTTTTTGCTTTCTGCTGGGTGAACATCAAGAAGATAATGGACAGGCACCATTGCAATATCTGGATGGCTTTTGTCAAGTCCCCTCCCTCTGGAATTCTCATACTCTTTACATTTATATCTGGTTGGTTTGTTGGAGGCCTCACTACATTTCATCTTTACTTAATCTTCACCAATCAGGTTCTTATTTTGTCTTTACCATTTTTCAACCTTTTTTCCTATACCATTTTTCTTTTTTTCCCCCTATTCCTAATATGTCCAATTTATGCAGACAACATATGAAAATTTCCGGTATCACTACAATCAAAAGACCAATCCTTACAACCTAGGTTGTGTTGGTAACATTGTGGAAATTTTCTTCTCGAAGATTCCCAAATCTAAGAACAAATTCAGGGAAAATGTTAAGGTGAATGCAACTTTGGTCTCTGCAACTTCAATGCCAATGGGCCATGCCTTGAGCTCAGAGATGCTAAAACTGAGTCTTGATTCTGAAATTGGAAAACGTCAGGCTGTTGTTGATGAGGATCTTGAAGATATTCGAAGCCAGATGGAGAGTATTGGTGGCTCTCAACAATTTGGGATTCAGCCAAGAAATGCAAATTGGGATCACACAGCCAACCTGGAGATGACACCTGATGCACTCGCTGATTAGTTTGGAATGGAACATGGCTCAACAGATAGGTAGGAAGTTCATAGAGATGAATGAAGTTCGTTTAAGGTGTAAATATGCTGTGAGGAAGTGGTTCAGATTGCAAACCCAAGATAATATTCCTCAACCGACCTGAATGTGACTGGTCTTGCACTTTCCTGAAAAATGGCCATCAGAAACATATTACTCTTCTTGGATTGTTAAGAGTTTGGAAAGGAATGCTTGTTCCTTATTGGGGAGCAAATGCTATTAACAGGTGGTGAGGGTTAGCTTTAGAGTGTTGTGTCATCGTGTATTCATTCTTATAGGAATTTGCTTCGGGTGTCAATATACGAACTGACTGGATTTCATTTTTAGTTGTGCCATTTTTCAGGCAATAGCAGAGGTCGTAATTTGTTAGATTGGAGGAAGCCGCTCTCTGTTTTGTAGGGGCAGTGGAATGCTTAAAACTACTGCTTTAGTTTGTGTGTCGTTGGTGGGTGAAAGTTTCTTGCTCGCTTTTCTCTGTAAATGATTTTATCATTTGTTTGTTTATTTGTTTCCAAGTGACGAACTGGAAAAGCTAGCTGATTGAAGTGATGTGAATTGTATGATTTGGAAAAGTACTGTTTGTCGTCAGCTATCACTATCACTATCACCTACATAAAGATAAAAAATGGTGGCAACACCATGAGATAGTAGGATGACAAATTGGTCCTCGTGGTGTGGCGTTACAATTACAGAAGACTTTTGCTTGAGAGGTTTGGAATCTATGATCATTTCCTAACAGTATCTGCTGCGAAACAATCCATCCTAGTAAAGATTGGTAATAGAGGAGAGAAGTAAAAGAACACATTAATAGAAGGATAAGGCCTCTCGATTAGCATTCACCCCTAAGGTTCATTGTCAAGTAATGAAAAAGAAAGATCAAAGAAACCAAAGAACAATTTAAAAGATGTCGAAATGAAATGTGTGAATCTTCTGATTTATTGTCAGCATCAAATGATTCCTTCCAAGGGTGTCCAGTTCTTTTTTATGTTTCTCTTGTTGTTCTAAAGCTGTCTCCTTTCTCCTCTCTGCTTAGTATTCTTTACCAGTCAGGATGCAAATTGTGAAAGTTTTGGTGAGCAGCAGCTGAGTAACCTAACCCCATGACATTGTTGTTGCCTTGAAAGCTTCTCCTCTTCCCAATAGTTGAAGAATGTCCATTAGGGGGTTCCACTCCTAAGAAATCAACTGTCAACTTTTCACCACCACTCGTGTATATTTCTCCTCCAATCGCACTTCCAGTTCCTGAGTGCATAACTAGTGGAGACTCCATCAGTCCATTGCTAACTCCACTACTTCCTTCATATCCACTCTCATACCTTTCTGTGTCTGCAGCTACATATAATCCATTCATGTTTGCAGTAGTTGGTCCCATGTTACCAACTACAGAACTCTCCAGGATCGCCCCAGATGAGTTCATACTGCTACTAGAGAATCCAGAAAACCCTCTCAGCAGAATTGGTGTGATAGTATTGTCACTTATCTTTGCTCCCATTTCAGCTGCTTTCTGTAACAGTGCTGTTGCAGAAGTGTATGCAGACCCAATTGCCATTGTAGAAGCATTTGATCCATCCGCAGAGCTAAAGCATGCAAGAGAAGTATTTCGTGGATTGAGCATTGGGTTTAGGTTGCTTGGCATCATGATACCCGCAGAGTTCAGAGAGAAGGATTTGAGCGAGCTATCGAGTTTGTAGTCAGACATCGTCATGTTCATCTTGGAACTTTTCTTAGACCCCGACTCTGAGCTTGGCATTGATGAAGTGAAGAGCTCTTGACCTTGGCTTTGCAATATTCCTCCCATGGCAGCTATGTTCTGGTTCACTTTGTAATTCTCCTCCGCCAAGGCATCACAGAAGGCTCTGTGAGTCACAAAGCTGTCCTTCCTGTACAAGAAAGAGAGCAAATAATCAAATTATCACTTCCTTCCTAATGTCATCTCGTCACTCTCAGGATTGCACTTGCATGGACTACAATTTCCTGAACTATATTGTCACTCTTAGCTCATTGTCTAGAATCTTGATCATTCTATTTATATATATATAATCCAATTCATAGATTGTTATGTAATTAGCAAGTCACAGAATGAGGAATTTCTAACCTTGAGAAAATTGTACCACAATCACAGCGATACTCTCGAGTTCCACAGATTTTGGTATGAGCCTTCCAATCTGATTGGACAGCATAACGTTTAGAGCATTTGTCGCACTTCCATTTCTTTTCACCATGTTTTCTGCAGAAGTGCTTTTTGATGCCAGTTAAGTCACCTAGAGCCCTGCTTGGGTCGTGATGCACACAGGTAGGTTCAGGGCACACATAAACCCTCTTCTTAACCTGCGTGCTCGACCTTTGCTTCAGTTTCCATGGCAAGTTATGTCCTCTCCTGTGGAGCTGAAGGTTCTGGTCTCTCTGAAATCCCTTATGACACACCTCACAGATGTATCTGTTCGTTGCCATCAAAGTCCTTGGAGATAATGCTACCACCTCTGCATCTGGGTCTGTATGGTAATTAAGGTTGGCCAAGAAGTCAGTTTTTCACATTCAACTAATCTCTGAAGCTTGTATGTCTGATAGAGTTAGTTATAAGCTTTAGCTTGCAAACTACAATTGACTACAGGATTGGTGATGGCTGGGCCAAACTTCGGAACTTTTTTACTTTCTTGATTAAAGAAAGTGAAGAATAAGGTACTTGTGTGTTCTTTTTAGCAATGATCAATTCTCTAGGGTGCATCATGAATTGCATGCAAAAGGGTTTGCCCGAAAGTACTAAAATATAGTTTGAGAAATCTTTTAGTTAAAATTTGAAAGTGAGTAGCATCTGCCGTTGACTTCTCACAAACAGTACTTCTTCCTCCCTAACTATATATATTTATATCATAAACTAATGATTTGATGATTAGTTTTTGGATAGCTGAGAGATCCAGCCCAGATAGATATGACAGAATGATCAAGAACAAGCTTGTAGAACATGAAGGGTAGCTGCACTAATAGTCTCATTAGCTAATCCAGGCTTATCAGTTCAACAGTCATATTAGCAGATTACTCGAATTTGCTACATATGCTTCTACTCCAGGTTTGACAGTCAATTTGAGGTATAAATATAAACAAGAAATGGGTGTATTTGCTTGCCTGGATTGCCTGGGAGGTTCCTTTTCCTTTTTGAGGAGGTAGGATTTGACCCAGCAATGTCATTCTCGAGAGGGTTGGGACTGCCATTAGAGGACTGGGAAAGGATGGAGCTTTGAAACTGTTCATCATCATCGAAATCATGAACAAAATTTGACATGTTTCTGCAATGATGGTGGCTGATGTTGGGAGGAGAGGCTGCTAATAATAGGTGGTGAAGGAGGGTGACGTTTAGATAGCAGACAAAAAGAAGAAGAAATTCCATTGCCAACCTCAATCAAAGACCAAGGTCCATCCATTCCTACTAAAAAAAATGTTGAATTAGAATTCTTTGATAATAACATCATTCTAAGAATATAATTCCTTACCATATTAAAATCAAATATTATCAGATTAACAATAGACCTCAGGATTTGTGCCTGTTTGTCTTGTTTCCAAGAAGAAACAGTCATCAGTTTGCTCTTCATACTCCTGTGTTAGTCGGTAAACGCTTACAACCTTATCATTTATGATGACTAATGGATTTTTTCATATTGTCTAATTATCATGAAAATATGTAGACTGGAATAAAAAAAGATGAAAATATAATTATAATTAACCTTAATAATTCATTAGTGGGGTATTAATTAAAAAGATTAAAAAACAAGTTGAAAAGGCAATGTATTGATATTATATCTGTCCTGACTTAGCTATTTTGGTGGATTGGAATAGGAAGGAAAGCAAAGCAGTAGAAACAAAGGAGTAAGAGCCAAAGTAGAAAACAACAATAGAAAGAATGCCAAAGAAGAGGTCCGTATAAAGAGACAACATTAGCCTTCTGGACTCCTTAAATTATTACTGATATTAGTATGTTATTTCTACCTGCTTCCCTATAAAACCCATCTGGCTACATATATCATCATTCATCACCATTTGGCATTATGTGTTTGTCATTTGTGCTTGTTGCTTCTTTCACAGCTTTGAATTAGTTTTACCTTCTGCAATTTTCACCTCAGAATTGGAGCTTCTTTAATTCCCAATTACTGTTTATCTACTTTCTTAACTAAAAGTTGGTCGGTTTGACAATGATCGAGTGAAATTGCTTCTTCTTCGTCAGCTCGAACTAATGAGTCACTCAGAGCAAAACGAATCTTGGTGGATATATTAAGCATCAAGGCTCTAATTATGATATTGGGTGCATTCAGCATATTGACAAGGAAAAAATGGACAATATTTGAGATTGTTGAAGAATAGCTCATACAAAAGTATATACATCAAAGTTGAGAATAAACAGCTTCATCAATTTGTAGCTTTCCATTTCTAAAAATTCAACATTTTGGCCAACCTAAAAAAAAATCAATTTGATTTCCATTCTTGAATCTTTGGAATTTGTTTATCAGCTTGAGTTTGTGTATTGACACTTGATCCTGGTGATCAACCTACAGCTTTGTATTTCTTCTCATAATTGTTTGGACATTGTTTTGATTGGCATAGTTTGGACATTAAGCTACTATTTTCCCCTGACGAACTCGAAACAAAACCAAAAATCAACTTTTGATACAAGTAGTAGAACAGAAAATAAAATCTGCATCAGTGCTATGTAGACACAAAACTCCTGAGGTCTCTCTTCCAGGCTCCTGATCTTCTATTTCGTCACATTTAGGTTGGAGTTGACCAAGATTAATGGGCAAAACTTGGTTTATAGAAATACTATCCATGCATGCTGTCAAGTTGATTAACAATCTTGGGAAGCTTTGGACCTGACATATTCTGAACAATGCTTCCTGATATATATCAGTGAATGTTTACGACCGAAAAAAAGGAACTCTGATTTCAGGAAGTGCTTTGTTAGTGCAATTAGCAATATATGGTTTCAGCTTCTGAAAATCAGTTCGTGAGGACATCGAAGAGCTAATTATTTGGAACCATTAATGATCATTAAGCTTACTGGTGTTTTTACTTAAAACATGGTGATGACCCTCTTGTATTTTCTTGCTTTGATCTCTGTTGGTTATGGAAGTTTCTGTAATTGCAGCTCTAGTAACTAAGAATCTATGAATTTTTCGGCAATGATATACATTAGAATCAAACTCTTTTGATTTCAGATACAGCAGATAATGATTTATCCATAAATCAATAAGTTCATAAGATTAAAATATCTGAGATTGGAATGTTGACTACTCTTTTTTGTCCTTTATCTAAACATACTCTACTGTAAATACACGTCGTACTCCTGTTAGACTCATTCCACTTGCACCCGAAGGAGCACTTTACATACTGTGTTCGTACTATTATATATTTATATACAGTAGAATCTCTATAAATCAACTTGACATATAAAATAAATAAAAAAATAAAATAAAAATTAATTTAGTCTAAGAACTCAAGTTTTGATAGTTCTGTAGAATTATAAGGACTAACCTTAATGCGGAAGTACCGGATCAATTTGCTGTTTGCTAGTCTTCAGATTTCGGTAG
>JANIHZ010000004.1:9538433-9552043 GCA_027478365.1 Erythroxylum rufum | reverse complement strand
GTATACTGTGGATTGGCGAGAGAGGCTATGGCTCAAAGGTCGGTCAGCTGGGCTTTCTTTTGGAGACTGATAGTTAGGCCTGTTCTTTGTGCATTATTGTATAGTACTTAGTGAAAGTTTTGAAAGATTGTACAGACAGATGTAACTGCTAGTGGTGGTTGTCAGTAGTAGTCTCTTATCATAGGATACGTACTGGAATGACCTACGGGCGTTCCGGTGGGTACTCTATGGTAAGGGAGCGCTACACTTAGACTACCCACTTCATTCCTAGGATACTCCTAAACCTAGTCGCAAACTTGGACATGAACCTAGTCGCAGAATTGGACTTAAACCTAGTTGCAAACTTGGACCTAAACCCACTCGCTCTGATACCATAAGTGTTGGGCACCCCGCCCTTGTGAGTCACGGGCTCGACGTCCTAAGTGACATCTGAGTGCGTATCCCACAAGGGTGGCGTGCCCCTACCAGGACAAACATCAAAACAACACACTTCTCCTATTTCCGAAACCTAACTCTTGATCATAATCACTGAACTTATTCCAATGAACTCCCCTTAACCATCATCGATACCTCTTCTTGCCCTGATATCATAAATGTTGGGTCCCATTTTCAAACAGATTTTGGGAAACCCCAAACTGGAGTTTCATTTCGACTTGTTCTGAACATTTGTGGTTCTATGTCTCTAGTTTATTTAGAGACAAGAATCATTGCATTTAAAGATCCCATAACAAAGTTATGGCTGAAAGACTCGAATAGGGTTTTCTAAGCTCTTTGAACCAAAACCCTTCCAAAATCCGAAGCATTAAAAATGCTCTTACCTTAAATCTTCACCAAATGACAAAATGTTTGGTTTAAAAGAAAGCTCTTGTTTTCCTCTACCTTTTTCCCTTCTTGCACAACCTCAAAATTACTCTTTAGGACTAAGAAAAATCAAACATAGCATAACTCTCATCTTTCTCATCTTTTTCTCTTTTTTCGTGCTTCTCTCTTCTCTCCTTTCTTCAATCACATTTTTGGCTTCTTAAATGCAAGCCAAAAATTTCCTATTCCCATTTTGCCCCTCCTTCAATGCCTTAAGGTTTCTAAACTTATGTGACTCGCTAAATTTGCCCTTACTCACTCTTACTACTTTAATACTTCAATTCCCTTAACTTATGTCATATTATCTTACCCACATTAACATGCTAATTAATCCCAAATATTAATCCCTCAAAACCTCAACATTCATTTAAATCTTTCCTAATAATAAAAAAATTTCAGGGGCCAACAATATTGATTAAAATCTAAGAAACCCTATATATTTTCCTTGCTTCAATTAATTTCGTTACAAAAATTAGCCGAACGTTCCCTATGGATTCGATCCCGACTCAACATAACTACAAATTTTAGTGTGTAGAGTCAAGTAAATTTTGCAGCGCACTCAACACGCACTGTCAGTATGCATTCGGAAGATAAATTTTAGCTTACATGGTTGTATACACAGTTGTGTATCCAATCGGGTATCTTCACAAGTTTCACATTTTTTGACTTATATGGTTTGGTACATAATTATGTATCAAACCATATATATTCCTAGAAACCTAATTTTTCTTATAAATAGAACATTTTGATAGCAAAAAGGAAAGGAATCATTTTGGGAATTCATAAAGGGCAAAGCACTTACTCTTTGGAGACCTATTAAAGGCTAAGCTTCCCTATTCTAGTTTGGAGGTGAAATCGACGCCTAAGATCCCAATTAAGCATATCGTCATTGTGCAACATTGTTTTATCTCTCTTTAGGGATTGTTTACATTATTTATTTCTATTGATTTAGGTATTCATGTATGGATAATTAGGATTCTCGTTATTGTTTAATTGTTTATGTATGAACCCATTGTTAAAATCTTAAATACAATATGTAATCGTTATGTTATAGATTCATTAGTGGCAACTAATGGTGTTAAATCATTAGGGATAACGTAACATTGGTTAAATCACCCAAACTTGTGTGGTTATTGCCTAGATTGATCTATTTTCCTTATTTGTAATGTGAATGTCCGATTAAATCTAGAGAGCTTATTCTAGGTTTTTTAACAGTTAGGTTTAGTTAAAAAGCTTGTTTTAATTAAACATGTTCTAAGTAAAAATCAAGGTTAACAGATCTTGTTGTTAATCTACTATCAATAATTCTAAGAGAGGTGTGAAAAATGATTAATATTTGCTAAGAGAGGTTTAAGAACAACAAATCAAAGAAATAAATTACTTAGGGTGTAGGTCGAGATTGAACCAAACAATCGGTCCCTACCGAATTTTCTATTTTTATCATTTTTCGCATGTTTTCTTTAATTTGTTTCTATTAATCTAGTTTTATTTTATTTTTTAAATCTAAAACCTCCCTCAAAAACCTAAACACCGATTAATTTCATTTAAACAACTTTATACACATTCTCTATGGAATCGACCTAGACTCACCACTACTATAGTAATAGTCTAGTTATTTTATTTTAATCAGCGTTACGACGCATTATTATCTTCCAATTTGTACCTAAAACAAAATGTAAACCAAAATTAGTATCTTAAGCACATTATAACATTAATTACTAATCATTACGAAGCAAATATATAGTCAATTAAGCACTTATCAAAAATATCTTTAAATTATTTTGTTATCAAACTATAACTAGTCGATTAGTTTTAAGGCATAAAACAACGCCAAGTTCATTACAAGCCTAATAAGTAAACTACGTACTATTTCTTTCAAATATTTAATTGCATTTTTTGGAGATCAATTCAACAAGTCGATTGTTACAATGGCCTTAGAGACAAGATGATAACCTAATCAAAAATTGCATGCTTAAATGGCAATAAAAGTCAATTAGAATTGGAGAGTATTGAGGGTCATTTCTTATAATCCTATCTACTTAGAAAGATTTGCATAGACGATTCATTTGAACATTAATTAGTTTGTGGCTTGACTTAGTTATGCATCGAACTAGCACCTATCCGGTAGCCTTATATGTTTAGCAAATGCTTCAAAGTATTTACTTCTTTTTATCAATGATTTTAAAAATGGAATGCACCAACTGGTTCAACTGGATTCAAATGGGCCTAATTTCTATTTCTATTTTTACTTTTAATTGGTATAAATGAAAATTAGCTAGTTAAATAATATACTAATTGGTTTTCTTTGAATCATGACAATCTGTAAATATATGTTCTTCTTCTTTGACAAAAACTAGGTTACTAATAGGCACTGCAACAGACAAACTTCCTTTTGAAGCTTGAGCAAGATTCCTCTAACTGGTCACTTCTAGACCTGCTTCATAACGTGAGTGGAGAACTAGTGATCCCTCTACAAGTCCAATAAACAAATATCAATTGAGAATCATAGAATCATAAAACCAAACAGGGAAATAAAGCACTTGAACAATATCTAGGTAGTGTCTGAGAAATAATTGCAAAGAAATTATGTACCCACTGCACTTCAATCATCAAAGCAAGTTAGAATCTTCCTTCCAAACAGACTCACAGATGGAGACTAAAAGAATATAATAAGGAGGAATCTTCACAACATGCAAAGACAAATCATGAAAGTAACATGATCAGTTGAAATATAAAGAGTACGGAGACAGAGAAGGCGTAGAGAACAATATAAAGAATCATCTGTAGGTTAAGGTTAAACCAATGTTTTAAAAAAAAATTAGTAAGGAAAAGAGAGAAAAAAACATACATATTTACAACCTATTAAAATTTCTAGTAACATCGCCTTATGTGCAGAGAACAAACTAAACAACAAAAGGAAGAAGATAAATCCAAAATAAGCAAGAGATGTGATTTCTGCCACTAATGTCTAGTGATGAGCATCTAGCACCTTTCAAGATAGAAACATCATACATTGCTTGTTAATTTTGTTTTTAATGGTATCTATTTGGTTTTGTAGATGAGAAAGCTGTAAATCACTAAATTGTAATTACTTTTTATGGACTTTCCAAATTATGTTATATTTTAGATTCATATTTGAAATAAATAGTAAAACTTAAAAATAAGAAGAAGATATATTTTTCAATTATTTTGGACATTAAGAATATTAATATTTATTGATCAAAACAAAACTGAAGTTTATTTAAACTTTAAAGAAGTATATTTAAAGAAAGATACTAAAAAAGTTATTAATTATAATTAAGAATAGATATTAGATAACTAATTTTGTTTAAGGTAATTTTAAAATGTTATTAATGTGTTAAGGAGTGATATATAAATTTAAAGAAGGATACTTAAAAGGTTATTAATTATTAATTTAATATAAATAAGTAATTTTGTTTAGGATAATTTAAAAGTATATTAAAGAGAGATCCTTAAACCTTAAAGAAATAAGTTTAAAGAAGGACATTGAAAAAGTTATTAATTCGTAATTTAGTATAGATAAGTAATTTTGTTTAGGATGATTTAAGATTATATCAAAAAGTGATGTATAAACTTTAAAGAAGTGTGTTTAAAGAAGGGCATTGAAAAAGTTATTAATTAGTAATTTAGTATAGATAACTAATTTTGTTTAGGATAATTTAAGAGTGTGTTAAAAAGTAATTTTAAAGCTTTAAAGAAGTATGATCAGATAAGGACACTGAAAAAAATATTAATTAGTAATTTAGTATAGATAAGTAAATTTGTTTATGATAATTTATGAGTATGTTAAAGAGTGTCGTTTAAATGTTAAGAAATATGTTTAAAAAAAGACATTAAAAAAGTTATTAATTAGTAATTTAAAATAGAAGTAATTTTGTTCAAGATAATTTTAAGAGTATGTTAAAGGAGTAATGTTTAAGCTTTAAAGAAATATGTTTAGAAAACTCCAATGTCCTTCCTTAAACATACTTAAAACTTTTTTTAGTGACCTTTTAGATTATTCAATCTAAGAAAAGATTTCAATTTCTATTCCTATTTGAATTGATTTTCTTTAATGTCTTCAATTTTTTTCTACCTCATTTCTTTTTGTTCTATATATACTTTGATTCCTTATTTCAAGATCACAAGTTATCTCTCCTTTTTATTATTATTTCTTTTGTTGGTTGTGGTGATTGAATTCAAATATCACATTTTCAGATAGGCATAAAAGAAGCAAGCGTTAAGAAGACAAAGTTAAGGGGTATTTTCATTTTCAGATTAACTTTTTGTTTCATCTTTGTTCTTTGGCTTATTATTTTGTGACTTTTTTTTCTATTTATTATTGTGACTTATTTGTGTACAAAACTAACAACAAAAATTCTCATATTTTCAGGTTACAATTATAACAGAGAATATGGAATTATCAAAAAAAGATTTGATGAACTTAGCATCCTTTTCTAGTGGTAAGTCTGGTCTAGTGCGGAATTATTAAGTTTGACCAAGTGCAGAATTATTTTTCTTCTTCTTAAGCATTTAATGGAAATATCTAATACAATTGTACATTTTTAGGTAGAATATTTTGGGGGGTTTATATTATGAAAGAACATCTTGTTGTATGTTATGGGTAAGATTGTTTATTGCAAAAAAGTGTCATTTGATGTACGTGACAGCATTGGAAATTATTTGTAGCAACATATAAAAAAGAAAAAGGAAAATAAAGAGGATAATGATATAGCTTTTGGAGATGATAAAGTACCACAAGTATTAGACAAATAAAAAAGAAAAGATACTATTGACGTAGATTCTTATTTTCCTCCAAGAAATACTTTTGGTTCTCAACCTAGTTTAAAAAGTATTTTGATTGATAAGGATGTTGTTTTGTGATGTAAATGAGCTAAATGGTTCTATCAATCGTGTATTCCTTTAAATGTTTTAAATTCATCATATTTTTAAAAAGCAATAGATGCTACAATAACGATAGGTCTGAGATTTAAGGTACCTTTTTATTATGAGATTTGTATGCCTTTGCTTCAAGATTTAAAAAAAGAATGTCAGTTAATTGTTGATACATATAAGTCTAGTTAGGAATTAACACAATGCACTATTATAGTAGATGGGTAAGCCAATCAAAGACAATAAACCTTGATTAATTTTATGAGTCATTATTACACCGGGTATAATAGTCCTTAGACTCTTGAAATGACCACAAAGAGTAGTTATCTAAAGATGGCAACGTTATATATTTATATATATGTGAAAAATTAAAGGGGTTAATTATTTCGTAAACTTTCCGCAAATTTCTTTGGCACTAAAAAATAAAAATAAGCAAAACCGAAATAATTAAAAATACCAGAAATTTAGTAACGCAGTTCGGCACACCTTTCCTATGTCTGCGGGGCCCTCACTCAGCTTAATCACTTTCACCGAAGTACAATAGATTTACCCAAGGCTTTACTGAGCCGACACCACTCAACCCTTGACACTATCTCTCAATCTCACTTCCGGTGAAAGAATTTCACACCCAATAGTACAACCACCTGGTACTAACGTCAACAGAAGATTTTCACGCACTGTTTGATAATAAAGATAATTAAACGAACAACTCAAGTGATTAAAATAACTAGAAACAAAAACGATAATACACTTGAGATAAAAAGAACAACTTCCCAATGAGTTCTGCTTCACTGAAATAGATCTGGAAATTGTTGCAACAATAATAGGCTGATTCGCATAAACACCAATAATTCACTTCAATATGCTCAATAATGAAAGATGTCTGTAATGTCAACCCTTACTCATTGCACCAAAGATGATCTTTACTATATAATCAAATCAAAACGTGTGCAACGTTGTTCTAATAAATCAACTTCACCATGGCTCATACAAAAAGACACGTTAATCATAAAACTACTGAGGCTCCTACAAATTATCTCACGCACGCACACTTTGATACACCGTGAGACTAACACCAAATGTTATTAGGCTTGTTGCACCCTATATGCAGCCAGCAGTCTCTCTTTTCACACATGCACGTGACACCCACTTCACAGCAACAACAACGCATGTCCCAGCTGCTGCACACTCACTTCAACCCCTCTCACGCCAACACAACCTCTTCTACAGCTACAGATAAAAGCATGCACAATATACACCCACGCGTCTCCTGTACTGCATATCTGGAAACATAGGCACATAAAGTCTCTTCTCCTCTAACACCAACACATACTGTCATGACACAAACTCCTAAGAAGCTCTCTCTTGACAACCAATCAATATTTCCACTGCATATTTAATTCCAAGACACCAACGGTGATACACCAAAAGCTAGATAGACATGCTCAATTATTGCAGTGTATTTCTCGATAAGAATTTAACGCACGCCACTCCACACCCTTTTTAATGCATACAAATCAATGTTTTAAGCACACTCCCATGGGATATTCTTCAGTCGTAGATGGACGTAAATTTCAAAAAACACCAACCACATCCCTTTGTTTTTTTTCAATATCCAAAATTCACACAAAATCAGCAGTAATTTAATTCCAATATTTCCATGATGATAAACTCTAATATAGTGTAGAACTCTTTTACAAACATAAGTGTGACAACTACTGTTTTTGAACTCCACTACAATTAAGATTTTATATTTAATTAAAATGTCAAAATTAAATAAAAGATATATATAATATATCTTAACAGTAACAATGCTTGAGTCTTGGTCTTTCATTAGAGAAGACACTAATGAAAAACAAGTTGACATATGGTGAAATTATTCCAATTTAGTTCTAATGTCATATAAATTTGGAGAAGAAAAATATTATTTTTGTATTATCTTATATAATATTACATATACTATATATAGAAGATTTAATAGTAATTAGACTAAATTAAAAGAAGTAAATAAAGAAAGACAATGATGTATTTTGATATAAAAAAGCATGATTACAGGAATATATTAGATTGATATTCCTAATAACATTCTTCTAAATCATAGCTGATTTTCCAAAGCGGAAAGCGCATAGTGGAGTACATGGTTGGTTTGAAGCATCGATCCTTTCATTTCATTGTCGTATAATCAATCAGTTAGAATGACAAATGAAACAATTGCGTTTCAGATCCTTCTTAAACCTCCAAATTGATTTAGAAATAAAAACTTCTCTACATAAATTCATGTGCGACCCGAAGAAGCGAAAAGAGTGGCTTCTTCGTGTTATTCAAAACCTCACTTTTGATATGGAATTTGGTTAATATGGAATTCGTGAGCATTTTCTGACCACCTTCTGTACGTATCCAACCTTAGAAAATCCCATGAATTTGGTCAAAACAAGCGCACGAGACTGATATGTAATATGATATTAGATAGTAGATGCTAAAAGTAGTTGGCAGGTTGTTAGAGTTCCTTTACTAATAAAAATGAGTTGTCAGTCCAGGTAATATATAGTTGCGGATTAGCCTGTATAATGGGTTTGAGGTCATAACATCCAGTTCATGAGTTGGTGCTCATTCCCTTCTCTGTGTTCGGGTGCGTCAGTTTTTATTGATATAAAAAGGTTGTTGGAGGGAATCACGGTGATCATTGTCCCGTCATTGACATTCCATTTCTGCTTAGTTTAAACAAACAGAAAGAGCTGCTTCCATCAAGGAGCTTTCGTTGATTACATTGTATACTTTATTGTGGTTCTTGCTGTCGGTTCTCGAGCTCTACCTCTTCGCAACCTTGGCAGCTACCCAGTAGGATGATTTTTTTCTTCTGACAACCTTAAGCATCACAATTAATTGACCTCGAGAAGATAGATTACCAGATTACTACAATTAATTTCAAATCCACTGTATGAAGCTATAGATTCTTAAAGATCGGCAAAGAACTCGTATAATTATCGGTTCAATATGTTGGTTAATTACAAGTTGTTTAAGACAAAAATTAACGATAAATTTTAAAGCTGTTTAATGACTATTATACATGGCATGGAATCCGGACATTCTGTCCAATATTATAATATTTTATTCTGTCTTATAAATCTTAATTATTCTTTTATATAGCTCTTGCGTGGGTCTCACATAAATGAACGTAAAGTTCGCATAAATGAATGACTGAGATTTATAGAACAGAATAAAACACCATAATATTAGACAAAAGATCCCTTTCCAACATCTAAGAGGGTAACTATTCAGATAGTAAAGAGAATGATGGTTTTCAACAATGGGAAAACGAATCTTGATTCAATAATATCGGCTTATAAGTGTCCTTATTTTAGTGTATTATAATTAATTGAAGACTAGATCTAATAATAAAGCCACAATCAAATTGTCCAATACTACCTCTAAATGGACGGCCTATGTAATTTCAGGTTCCTCTGCGTGACCTCGTTAGGGTTTCTTGTTCGCTTCCTCTTGTTTTTTCCTATCAATTAGTACTGGGACAATCTCAGTTTTCTACAAGTTCAGGACTCAAAACTACTTGGATGATTTTTTTTTTAATTTTTTTAATGGAAAATGGGAATGAAGTGCACAAACTTGGTGGGTCGGAACTGAACATCATAAACAAAAATCAAAACATATAAGACAGACATAATTAAATTATAATTGCTAAAAAGCGTTTTCTTAAGAGCTAAGCAATTCTAGAAAATGATAGGTCAAAAGAATGTAGATAGGTTCAAGTAGTGGCATTAATCAGGTCATAGAAAATAATATAGGAGATAAGAGAAAGATAGAGACGGTGAGAGATGCAGCTACCTAACATAGGTTGTTATAGTTGCAGCGATCTATGAGTTATTGAACTGATCGATAATGATAATGATACACATTGAAAAATATGGATTCCTCTAATATCTTAATTACCTCCAATTTGACTACGAGGAGCTAATGACAGAAGACTTGTCATTGAGAACAATAGCTCAACTGTCGACTTTGTTCTTGCTGGCGTTTCGTGAACCTTTGAACCCCGGAAACTGCCCTAGCTCTTATCAACCACCTACGTTCCCAGAAATTGCTAAAAAAGAATGGAATGTGAACAGATTAAGGTGGATGCTTTTGACTTTAGATACGAGTTTTGTTTGGTTTATTTATGCAACAATTGGTTTCATTGAAAAATTCAAGATGCTCCTAGCTTTCATCAAACCAAAATCTTATACTATTTTACTCTTACTTGATATTATGATATTTGCCAATCTACACTAGAAGAATGGGGTTCCTGTAGTCGTTGTATGCTTTTTGTGGTGGTGATGACGAGAATAAGAAGAAAGTGGATTCCAAGGAAATTGATGGGAGGTGTTAAAGCCTTAAAACCTGACAAAATGCTCCTGAATACTCGGTAGTCGGTACAATGGCATCAAAAAGAGTTGCCCATTTTTTGTGGTTGAAATATTTTACAAATATTATTTTCTTTCCCTGTGCACGTACTAATTACAGAATTTGGTGGATGAATATATATTCTTATCTCCTCTACTAGTAAGAATAAGTGTATTTCGAGCTTCTTAAAACTCATTTTCAAACTTATAAAAAAAATATATAACGTATCTTGAGAATATAATACTTGAACAATTCAATACTCGAAAAATTAGAATTTGTTTACTTATAAAAGTATTAATTATTTCTTTTGAAAGAAGAACAGAATTTGATTTTCAAATAATATTTTTTATTTGTTTTAAAAATTGAAACTCATTTCTCTTATGTTAAATGTTGGAAAATCTGTAAAATACATTTTAGGTTTTTAGAAATGGGAATAATGCAGATTTGTACTCGCTTAAAAAGACCTTTGCTTTTATTTTTTTTTTAATAATTTGATCAATGCATCATATATATTTCTATAATGTACTTTTATCACGTTGTCTTTTTAAAAATTATTCTCACTTATTCTCTTTGGCCCATTTTTTACTTTGCATATGTTGTTTCTCTCTTTTCATATTTTTTAATATTTCGTATTGTGCTTGGTTAGTTGGTGCAATAAAAAAGAAATAAAAAAGATAGTTAATAATATATTATAATTAAATAAATAATATTTTGATATTCTTTTTTGAGACAACACTCCATACCTCTTAATATAATAAAAAATGGAAGCTATATTTATTTCCATTCATCTTTATTCTTATCGTCCATCTTTTCTTTTTCTCACCACCTCAAGTTTCTAATTCCCCGTTAGGATGAGTATTTAATAAGTACAATTTCCACAAAATAAAGTACAAATTTATTCCAAAAAAAAAGTGAAATTAATTAAATCAAAATTTATACATAAACTATATTTCAAACCAAAGTGGACCATAGATGGGTTCAGATTAGTTTATTCCATCTCGATGAGGGTGGTGAATCGTTTGTTTTAACTTAACACGCATACGTCACTCGTGCACTCTTTTAATGGCATAGATTGACAATAAGTAAATGTCAACTATTACTAAAGGGTTCTTAAAGGGTTCTTAGCCACTGTTTGACATTTTAGTGTCACATTAAGTCAAAAATGTTTCATAGACTTGCTTTACCAAAACTTCCATAAATGTGTAAAGACTATAGTCGTTTAAGTAGCATTAAGTTTTGAAAAACCATATAAGTGGTTGGAGTAGTTTCGCAAACTTTTTGATTCGTTTATAGTAAATACAAAAAAAATCAGAAAAATTAAAAGAACCAAAAATAAATCAACACCGAGATTTGTTAACACAGTTCGATACACTTTGTCTACGTCTGCGGGGTCCTCACCCAGTTTAATCACTTTCATCGAAGTACAATAGATTTACCCAAGGTTTTACTGAGCCGACACCACTCAATCCTTGATATTATCTCTCAACCTCACATCCTGTGAAAGATTTTCACACCCAATAACACGACCGACTCGTGTTAACCTCAACAGAGGATTTTTCTCAATAATCTTTTAATAAAAGATAATAAACAAACAACTCAAGTAATTAAATAAATAAGAACAAAATAGAAAATACTTGAGATAGAAACAGAACAACTTCTTAATGGGTTTAGCTCCTCCAAATTAGATTTGAAAATTGTTCACAAAATATAGGCTGATTCATGCATATTTCAGTACCAAATCACGGCTGCAGCAGGAGCATATCACGCATTACAGGTCCAACAAATAAAGCTTCGCACAAGGACTAGCAAAAACCACACTAGTGAACCATACACCTATGGCAAACAACACTCTCACAGCCTTTACCACATCAACTACACAATCTGCAGCCAACCTTCAACAAAGGACACACGCAATTCACAGAACACCCCAACAGTGAGTCATACACCCAGAAATCAATAAACACCGCAACACCAAGATGGATTTTTCAACAACATAAAATTAGCACATTAATCTCTCCATCCACGTGAGTCTCACAAATTTAAAAGCTCACAACCCCAAAATTCCAGAAATTGTGCAATCAACAAAATAGAGAAATATGAGAGTCACGTACAAACTATCTGCTGATTTCACACACACACTATCTGCTGATTTCACATACTACCTTCAGCCACATGGCCATAATCAACCAAACCTCTAGTCAAGATAGATTTCTATCACATCTAAAATATTATCCAAGATAGCTTTTTTATTTTTGAATTCAAGTCAAATTAGAATTATAGTTTAATTACATCGAGTCATGGTCCAGCTATCATTATCCAATTAAATTCAATGTAAATCTTGAAGCTATATTATCTTATAAGTCCAATTATCTAATAATGCCAAAATTAAATAATAAGATATATAACATATATCTTAACAAGTTTGATTTTTTAAAATTTAAATAGTTCTGAAACTATCGACGTAAGATAATTTCTACCTAGAAACCATTCCAAATCAGAAAATTTGGTTTTTGAATGAAAGAATCTAAGCCAAGAGAATTTCCTATTTCCATACTATTTTAAAGTGTTTGATGTTTGTAATCATTGGTACTACTCCTTTATGTCTCCTTCGGCCGCTTGTGTGAAATGGTTATCTGAGAGATGGAAAGTGATCCATTGAGAGATTGTGGTTAAGACCAAAGTGTTGGACAATTTTGTCATTTCTCATAAAGTTGGATAACTATTAATTGTATTTTTGTTTTTTTAATAACTTATCAGTTAAGTTACATAATTTAATCCAAATAAAGATAATAAAGTGGCCCAATAAATGACCTAAATCAATGGGTCGAAGTCCGTGTAGAAAATAGATCCCAATTAGTGTGGATCAGACCTATATCGGTTTTGTGATGGGGAAGCCCGATATGAATGATATATATAAAAGCTAAGTTCTCTTGCAGTTGCTCATATATCAATCGTAAACATAAGGATTTTCTGACCCGTTAAGAGAGCTTATGTTTTGAGAAAACTGTAGAAAGACCTTACCCGCATTCCGATGAGTAGTTCCCGTGAAGACGACGGTAGATTTACGCTTGTTTCAGCTTCAGAAAGCTCGTTTAAAATTACAGAAACCGAAATCAGGTATTTTATGTATTTCTTCATTTCTCACCCTTTCACATTCAATCCGAAATACGTAACTAAGGTACCATTACGTATTACACAAAGGACCAGCAAAGGTGAAATGGCAAACCCATGCAACCCCAAACTATCATGCCTCCCTTTTTCTAAACAAAAATCACAATTCTGGACATTAAAACCTATGAGCTTCTCGACATTGTTTTTGAGTCGCTCAGTTTTTGATGCATCACCACAAGAGTTAAGATGTTTAGTGACAATTTTTTTGTGACTAACTATTATTTTGTCACAAATACGAGGTTTTTTGTGACAAGACAATTGATTGACACTACTGTTTGGATTAACTGTGA
>JANIHZ010000004.1:9493732-9507671 GCA_027478365.1 Erythroxylum rufum | reverse complement strand
GCCTGCCTTATTACATAAAGAGATTTAACCAATCTGCAAACTTTGCTTTTGTTTCCTTCCTAGCCTTTAGGAAGCTGCATATAAACTTCTTCATCAAGGTCTCCATGAAGGAACACATTGTTGATGTCAAGTTGATGTAAGTGCCACCTTTTGATTGATGTTAATGCAAGGAGAAGTCAAACTATTGTATTTTAGCCACTAGACTAAAAGTATCTAAAAAATGTATGCTCTCTTGTTGTGTGTAACCTTTAGCAACAAGCCTAGCCTTGTATCTCTCCACTGAGCCATCTTCTTTTCATTTTATCTTGAAGACCCACTTACATCCAATTGCCTTATTTCTTTTTGGCAAATCTACTAGAGTCGAGGTGTTATTTTGCTGCAGAGCCTCTATTTCTGCTTGCATTGCTTGTCTCCAATTTTCATCTTTAACAACTTGTTCATAGGTTTGTGACTCTTGTTCTTAATCAACTGCAGCTGCAAATGCATAATGCTTAGGAGTTAGTTTGGAATAAGAAAAAACATTGGAAATTTGGTAAGGACTTATTCTTTGAGCAACCATGCATTTGTAGTTAGTTAGGTACTGCAGCTTTGACTTTGGTCTGTTGCTTCTTCTCAAGCTTTGATTCGGATGTTGTTGAAGTTGAATTTGTGCTTGAACTTGAATATGATTCTCAGGTTGAGAATTAACAGGTGGAGGAACAACTTCAAGTGTGGTTGAAACAAAATATGATAAAGTGGCAACCATTTATAGTAATGGTGTAATAACAGAAATAGGTCGAACGTCATCAAATGATGACTGAACTAATGATGAAGGCAGAACTAATTGATCATTGTTTTGCTTATCAGAAATCTGCATATTTGTAGTTAGTGTGGAAAAATGAAATATGTGTTCATAAAAAGAGACATCTTGAGAAATAAAAATCTTTTGAGTTTTAAGATCAAAAAGCTTAAAACCTTTAAATCCTGGAGAGAAACCAAAGAAAACAGCTTTGATGCTCCTGGAATCAAACTTGGTTTTAATGTTAGAATGATTAGAAGCAAAAGCAACGCAGCCAAAGACCTTTAAATTATTTAAATTTGGTGCTTTAGAATATAGTGTTTCAAAAGGTGATATATTATTAAGGACAAAAGCAGGTATTCTATTGATCAAAAAAATGGCATGCAAAACACATTCACCCCAAAACTTTGCCTGAAATCTTAATGCTCTTACCACATTTAAAATATCCTGATGCTTCCTTTCCACAACACCGTTTTGTTGAGGAGTCTTAACATAAGATGTCTGACGAACTATGCCTTTTGATTCATAAAAAACTAGAACATTAAATTCTTGTCCATTTTCACTTCTGACACACTTGACAGCAAGATTAAATTGAGTAGAAACTTAAGAAATGAAGTTTTGTATGATTGATCGTGCTTCAAATTTATGTTTCATTAGGAATATCCAAGTAAACCTACTAAAGTCATCTATAATAGTGAGAAAGTACTTATGCCCTTTAAAAGTAGGAGCATAGTTGTCTCCCCAAATGTCAACATGAATCAAATCAAAAATGGCATTGCTAACAGAAGTACTAGTAGGAAATGGTAATCTCTTCTGTTTTGACATATGACATATCTTATAAGGTTCAACATTAGAAACAAAAGGAACTAATAATTTCAATCTAGAAAAAGAAAGATGGCCTAGCCTAGTATGCTATAGTACTGAAGTTTCTTTATTACAAGCAACAAAATTAACAATAACATCATATGAAACAGGTAAAACAACATTGGAATTCAGCTTTTATAATCTTTGGGAATGCTCAGCAACCCCAATCATCTTCCATGGCTAAATGCTCTGGATTATACAATGAGAGGATAAGACAATTATGCAGCAAGAAAGATCATGAGATAATTTACTAATAGACATAAGATTAAAGGTAAATTCTGGCACATATAAAAACATCTAGGAGTTTTAGAGATTTGTTCAAATAAACAGTGCCAATGTGAGTAACTTGAACCTTGCATTTGTTAGGGAGATTCATATAAACATTGTGAACCAATTTATAACAATGGAAAAATGATAAAGAACAAGCTATATGGTCTGTAGATCCAGTATCAACAATCCAATCACTACAATGAGAATGATTGTTAGTAGAAATATTTAAAGAAATATGTAGATCAATCTCACAGTTTGAAGGAATCAAACTTGAGTTCGACTTTGACTGTATATGATTCGGCAAAGTCACTGCATTAACATGATGAGAATTAGGTGGAATTCCTTGTAATAGCTGTATCAACTGATCATACTGGTCCTTAGTAAACTGAAATGTAGAAGCTTGATCCTCTAAAGCCTCTGAGTGATGATGAACAACAGGTTGAGAATGAGTATCATTAGTTTCCACAGCATTAGCATAATCTTGATTTGAAAGCTTCTTGGAATTCTTCATATTGGGAGGATACCTGTGCTTCTTATAGCACCTGTCAATGGTATGACCCTCCTTTCCACAATGTATGCATATAGGTGGTGTTAAATTGTTAGAGAACTTTCTTTGTACAGAAACATTAGTACCTTTAACAGCCAAGGCACTGATGTCAGAAGCCAAAGGCCTTTCTTGTTGAATAACCAAAGAGAATGCCTTATTCAAGGAAGGCAAGGGATCCATCAATAGAATTTGTTATTTCACAGTTGAATAGGTTTCATTCAGTCCATTAATAAAAACCATGATCTGATTATTTTCATGAAATTCCCTAATGTTCTTGGAAAGACCACATGAACATTGAGGAGCACAAGAACAGGATGGGATAGGATGCAAGATTTGCAATTCATCCCATAAGATTTCCAGCTTAGTGAAGTACTCATGCACCGAAAGAATTCCTTATTGACAAGTATAGATTTCAAGTTGAAGATCATATATACGAAAAGAGTTACTTTGAGCAAATCTAGCTTTGAGATCTTTCCAGATCTCACAGGTATAACCCAACCAAATTATAGATTGCGCAATAGAAGTGAGACAGATTTGCATCTTTCCGAAGGAACAAACAAAGGATTTGTGTGAGTTGGTTGCAGAATCGATCCATCTACAAAGTTGAGTTTATTCCTGGATAGAAGCGACATCTTTATGGCTCTATGCCATTGATGATAATTTGGTCCAGTTAGAACTGAAGAAACAAGATCAAGAGTTGGATTCTCGTTCGCATGAAGATAATATGAATTGGAAGGATTTTCTTCTAGCTTTTGAGTTGGACCAGAAGTATTATTAACGATCCAGGCATTGAGATGAGCCATATAATCAAACCTCAATTAGAGAAAGAAGAAAAGAATAGGCAAAGAACAAGGATAAGAAATTTCAAAGTTTCTGTTTGTTTGCAAAGAAAAAGCAAGAAAACCTAGAAATCTTAGAAAGGATCCAGAAAAACTAAAGAAGCGGAAATATTTGCTCTGATACCAAGATAGAAAGTTAAATCGAAGAAAGGTAAAAGTATATTTCATCTAACAGAATAAGAGTATTTATATAAATTGTCTTGAAAATGAAAAATAATGAATGTAACTAACTATAACTAACTTATGACTAACCAACTATAACTAACTGTCAACTTTGACTTTATATAATTCTAACAAGCCTCTACAAGCTCTCAATAAGAAATGTATGAAAGATTTTACAATCTTTCTTATTAGAGTAATTTTACTTTTTAAAGCACAAAGAGTTTGATATAACTTTCAAGAATATTGATGGTCTAAGATATTTCGCAAGTCTCGTATATATGTCTATTTTGCAAATGCATTAACTCTTCCTTAAGTAGCATTTTCTTCAACTAGTCATTGCTTAATCTTCGATATTATCTCTACTTAAAATTTTGATATTCAAACGTTAAGAAGGAAGTTTTTGCAAGGTTTTTGGAACTGATTATTCGAATTAGTAGGATCTTTCTGAATGTCATGGAGCCATTTATGAAAAGATAAGTTTATAAAAAAAGTTACTGCAAGAAAGAAAGCAATTATTTAATGATTTTATTTCCTTTAAGAATTTTCTTTGCTTATAGAAGGAAATAAATCCAATTTAAATTTTGAAATATTACACAATTATCAAAATCGTTAATCATAAATCTTGAGCTATTGTAACATTTCGAATTGAGATCAGAATCACAAAAAGTATAAACTTTACCCGAGTTATATTTCATGCTTGGTGACATTGGACGCCCCATTACTTTCCTTATCCTCTTCTAGGAATGTTTGCTTTTCAGTTAGGATGATATACTATTTTTGCAATCCACCTCCATACACTCTGAGCTACTAGCAATCTGATTAGTGGGTGAGTATTGTGCTAAGTTTTTATAACTTTCTATATTTTTATTCAGAGGGGCCTCAGTAAAGCAGAATGGGAACGCGATTAGAACTCTGTGTGGCCTCTAGGACTCTGAATTATTCAGATTCACCCTAGTTGAGGTGATGTTCATGGCAGACTGTGAGGTTGTGATATAGGTTTTTCCTTTCCTACTCCTACTGCTTTTCCCTTCCTCTATTGCTTGAGTACTGAAGAGGATAACATTCGATATCTCCCACCTTTGCAATGTGGAACTTCTACTCCATATTGATTTTGCCGTTTATTATTCCCCATTTGGATCTTATCTAATGTGTTAGTTGTTGCCCTTTTGCTCCTTTGGCTACTCGGCATGGCAAAAGGATTGGATTTTTGTGGGTTTGCCTGGGGGATTTTGCGGTGGTCTGAGGTTTGGGGTAACCTTAGTTCTGCAATTCCTTGTTGAGACGAGCATCCACTCACCAAAATCCTTCTTTTTAACCTGATCTCCTACTGCACGCGTTGAGCTTTGGTTCGAAACTAGTTTCTCAGCCTCAACAAGATTTCATTTCAAACACACTGAGTCCATATTTTCAACCACTCCACAACCTAAGTAGATGAACGAGATGCCTCAGCCTCTTGGCATATTATTCCTATGAATACTTCAAGGTATGCTTGATTAGGCGTAAGATTTTTAACAAAATAGAATGAAATGGAATGATTTATAATGAAATGAAATGCAAATGGATGTAATATTAGAAAATTGTTATTTAGAAGAAATAAAAAAGTTCATAATGTAACATAGTAAAATGTTGTTTGGAAGGTGGATGAGATGAAATGTAATATATGTATAATAATAATGAATGACTATTCTACACTTGATAGAACAAAACATAGCCTTCACTACAAGAAAAGCAAGAATTAGCGATGGAAAATATACCATTGCAAATTACCGACGGAAAATCCATTTTCGTTAGTAAAATTGACGGAAAAATTTTTGTTTAGCAACGGTACTCATATCTGTAGCTAAATATGGAGGGAAGAAGAATTAGCAATGGAAAATTACCGACAGAAATATACCATTGCAAATTACCGACGAAAAATGCCTTTTCGTTGGTAAAATTGACGGAAAAATTTTCGTTTAGCGACGGCGTACTAATATCCGTAGCTAAATATGGAGGGAAATCATCCGACAAATTTTGCGATGGACTTTAGCGACGGAATAAGATTACCGTTGGTAAAGGATTTAGCGACGATATAAGAGATTCGTCGGTAAAAAGGCGGGAATTATTGGCGGAATTAAAAAAAATTTAGTTTACCTACGGAAATGTCTGTCGGTAAAGGCTTTATCTACGGTATAAGAGATCCGTTGGTAAAAAGGCGGCAATTATTGGCGGGAACAAAAATTTTTTATTTTACCTACGGAAATTTCCATCGGTAAATTCCGTCGGTATATTCTTTTTAAATATCAGCTCACTCGATATCTCCTACTCTCCTACGTTTTCTTCTTCCTTCTTATTGCGTCTCCTCTTCGGTTTTCTTCTCTCCGATTTCTCTGTTGTTGACTCCTTTTCTGCTCGTTGGTGTTGTCTTCTCCGACCATTGCCATCGTGTCCTTTGGTGGAAGTATTTTTGCAACTACTTTCGTTTATTTGTGCATTTTGCCATTGGAAAAAAACTTTAAAATATAAATGGTAGTGATAGAAGGATTAAAACGTGATTTTAGTTGTGATGTTGGGATACATTTCTGATTCTAGCAGTGCGAGGTGGGTTGTAGTTCGCAAAGATTTTGTCTTGGGCTCGAACAACTTCTCTGACCAAGTTCGGGGAGCTAACCATGAGATAGTTTCTTACCGAAGTAAAGCTTAGATAGATCCATAGACACTAGCCAAACTTCCCTTCTCTCCATAAATGTCTTGGTCAAGAAAAAGAAAGTAACCAGAGAAACTGAACACTTTGTAGGTAAATTTTAAAAAATAATTTTTAACAAATTTACCGACGGAAAAAAAATTTACCAACCGATTGAAATACTGTCGGTATACAAAATTTCCGTCGGTAAATTTACCAACAGCCATATTTCCGACGCTTTTTTCCGTCAGTATATTCCGTCACTAAATAAGCTTACCAACAGGATTTGTCCACATTCCATCGATAATTTTCGTCGCTAAACTCTAATTTTTTTGTAGTGACATAGAACATAGACCAGATTGTTAGTAATGAAATGCATTCTGTCCACGTAGATAACATGTAGTTTGTTAGCCTATTGGTAAAGTATTTTGAATATGATGTATATAAGAGTTGAAAATCGATCTTTAATACATTTTTAAAAACAGCACATGCACACGGGTATTATTTCTTATATAGTTTTCTTATGAACACTTGAAGGATCGTGGCCTGCTTCATAATCCTTGCAAACTATATATTAATACATCCACCGGTGTTCTTTGTAGATTAATGTCTTGCAATTCAAACCGTCCCTGTTAAGATGCTTCAGAATTAGCAAAACGATAAATACAAAAATGGCAACCTGATTTTTTTTGGGTTGAAATATGGATCCAATCATTCAATGTATTAAATAATTGGCATTGCCTTGCAATAATTAAAACTAATAAACAATTCAAGTATGCTTTTGAATTTAAAAACTATTTTTTTTATTCTTTCGATTGCATTCCTACAAAGAAAGTAGAATCGCTTTCTCAAATAAGAGACTCAAATAAATTATCTCTTATTGTTTTCAGCGCCTACCTGCATGTTAAGTTTCCGATATTTATGCTCCGTCGCTGCCTTGAGGAACTGTATATTTATTTAGACTCTTCGAGTGAACACAGTTGGTCACAACGACAAGAACTCGACGCTTTGAAGTGAGAGTCATAGATATGGAGAAAACCTTAGATGACGTGACAAATACGGAAGATTGTGAGCTAACTACCTCAAAAACTCATGAAGAAGTGGAGAAGAGCTCTGGCGAAGATGGAAATTTTGGAGAGCCACAGATTAGAAGAGGAGAAGATGAGAAAACCAGAACTGTTCCATTTTATAAGCTTTTTACATTTGCTGATTCCATGGACGTCTTGCTGATGACAGTTGGCTCAGTTTCTGCTATTGCGAACGGATTATCCATGCCCCTTTGCACTATTCTATTTGGACAGTTGACAGATGAACTCGGACAAAACCAGAAGAACCGCGTACTTCACTCAACTTCCAAGGTATATATGTAATTGTAGTAAGCAGTAAAAGATGAAATCTCATATCTTTGTTATTCTTTTCATCAAATTTTTGAGGCTGATACGTCATATTTTTCTTTTCGTGTGCTTTTCTGTCACTTTCTAGTTGTGTGCGCAAGTTATGTACCTGGCTGTCGGAACTGGTCTAGCAGCATTTCTCCGTAAGTATAGACTATAGACTTAGCCAACGAGCTCAAGTTGAAACAATATTGATTTTCATGCATCGTATATCAGAAACCTTTTTTTTTTTTTTTTCAGAGGTGAGTTGCTGGATGATCACTGGAGAAAGGCAGGCCGCACGACTGAGGAGTTTGTATTTGAAATCTGTACTCGGCCAGGAAGTTGGTTTCTTTGATAATGAAACAAATACTGGAGATGTTGTTGGCAGAATGTCCGGTGACACAGTCATAATTCAAGAAGCCATGGGCGAGAAGGTACGTACAAGCATATACTAGGTCAGCAGAAACAAGAGAACATGGAAGGACCATTGATCCGTTAATCCCTTATCTGTTTGCTCCTTATATGATATGATGCAGGTTGGGAAGTTTCTGCAATTGGTGTCAGCATTCGTTGGAGGATATGCAATAGCATTAATCAAAGGGTGGCTTCTTACAATCGTCTTGCTATCATCTCTTCCTTTACTTGTGCTAGCTGGTGCAGTCATGTCCATCATGATGGCTAGAATGGCATGCCTTGGACAGGATGCTTATACGGAAGCAGCAAATATGGTCGAGCAGACAATTGGCTCAATCAGAACAGTATGTTTACAGGCACTTGATGATATATTAGCAAGGATAAATTTCACGTGTATGTTTACGCATCTCATTTCTAGACTGTAACTGCAGGTTCAATCATTTACGGGGGAGGAAAAAGCCATTGAGTGTTACAAGAAGTTTCTGGTTGCTGCTTACAAGTCAATTGTTCGGGAAGCCATTGCCTCCGGATTTGGTCTTGGTTTGGTTATGTCAACAGCTTTCTTCACTCATTCAATGTCAATATGGTTTGGTGCAAAGATGATACTGGAAAATGGATACACTGGTGGAAGAGTATTTAATGTGATTCTTGCTGTCTTGAACGGATCACTGTGAGTTCAATTCTGAGCCGAATGTGTAATGTACTGAATCATATGTGTACCAACTTCACGCATTAGCATATTTGCTTAGCATCCTTTTTGTTGACATTTTAGGTCCCTAGGGCAGGCATCCTCCTGCTTGACTGCTTTTGCTGCTGGTAAAGCTGCAGCCTATAAGATGTTTGAGACAATCAACAGAAAGCCAGAGATTGATGCTTATGAATTAGAAGGAAAGATATTGGAAGACATCCAAGGAGAGATAGAGTTGAGGGATGTATATTTCTCTTATCCAGCTAGACCTAACGAGCAAATATTTTGTGGGTTTTCACTTTCCATCCCAAGTGGTACAACTGCAGCTTTGGTTGGTCAGAGTGGAAGTGGGAAGTCAACAATCATCAGTCTAATAGAAAGATTTTACGATCCACAGAACGGCGAAGTTCTTTTAGATGGCATTAATCTCAGAGAGTTTCAGCTTAAGTGGATCAGACAGAAAATTGGTCTTGTTAGTCAAGAGCCTGTTTTGTTCACATCAAGTATTAAGGACAATATTGCTTGTGGAAAAGATGGTGCAACCACTGAAGAGATAAGGGCTGCCTTGGAACAAGCCAATGCTGCCCAATTCATTGACAAACTGCCTCAGGTGCTTGTGGTTTCTTATAACTTTGTAGATTGATGTCTCAGTTTTCGGGATAAATTGGATTACTTATTTCGTTCGGGTACTTCTATTTTTGTCTCCAGGGACTGGACACCATGGTAGGAGAGCACGGTGCCCAACTTTCTGGTGGTCAGAAGCAGAGGGTTGCAATAGCTAGAGCAA
This sequence comes from Erythroxylum rufum, assembly GCA_027478365.1. Lineage (NCBI taxonomy): Eukaryota > Viridiplantae > Streptophyta > Magnoliopsida > Malpighiales > Erythroxylaceae > Erythroxylum > Erythroxylum rufum. The sequence goes on along the minus strand of JANIHZ010000004.1, from coordinate 9,498,284 downwards.
TTATAAAAGACCCACGGATACTCCTTTTAGATGAGGCTACAAGTGCCCTTGATGCAGAATCAGAAAGGGTTGTGCAGGAAGCATTGGACAGGATCATGGTCAATCGAACAACTGTAATAGTTGCCCATCGATTAAGCACTGTCAAAAATGCTGACATGATCGCAGTCATTCACAGAGGAAAAATGGTTGAAAAAGGTTCCATTTTTCTTTTTTATCTATACAGTCCAACAATCACTACGGAGCAAGAATTCATTATTGATTCTTCCAATACAACATAACATTTTAAACCCGTTGAAAAAGAATGATAAACGGAAACCTTCTGAACTTGTTTGTGATTGAATAGGTGGACATTGGGAGTTAATCAAGAATACTGAAGGAGCGTATTCCCAGCTAGTGCGCTTGCAAGAGGTTAATAAGGACACAAAACAAGCACTAGACGACGACCAGGATAAATCAAGTCTTAATTCAGATTCCTTCAGAAAGTCAAGTCGGACTTTTTCCATAGGATCATTTGCGGTAGGGGATAGCAGTAGATATATCCTCCCTGTCTCAATTGATTTACCTACAGGAATTGAAACTCTACCAGAAGAAACAGTCCCTAAGGTCCCACTCCGCCGCCTTGCAGCTCTCAATAAGGCAGAATTTCCAGTGCTTATCGCTGGAACAATAGTTGCTATGATCAATGGGCTAATATTTCCAATTTTCGGTTGGCTTCTCGCCAAAGTGACTAAGACATACTACGAAATGCCTCATGAATTGCGGAAGGACTCCAAGTTCTACTCGTCAATGGTTCTGATCCTTGGTGTAGTATCCTTAATCGTATATCCATGGCAATCGTACCTTTTTTCTGTTGCTGGTGGCAAACTGATCCAGCGGATTCGTTGGATGTGTTTTGAGAAGCTGCTCCACATGGAAATCGCCTGGTTTGATGAGCCTGGGCACTCAAGTGGCTTGATTGGTACTAGGCTATCAGAAGATGCAGTCACAGCTCGTGCTTTGGTTGGAGACACTCTAGCTCAGATGGTTCAAAACACTAGCTCTGCAATAGCAGCTTTAGTCATTGCCTTTTCTGCAAGTTGGCAATTGGCAATTATTATCGTTGTGTTATTTCCTCTGATAGTAATCAATGGGTTTCTTCAAGTAAAGTTCATGAAAGGATTCAGTGGAAATGCAAAGGTATGGCCTCAAGCTACTATAAATTCTTCAACATGTAGGTTATGGGTTTCTGGTGAAAATTACTAACGGTGATTACAGATGATGTATGAGGAAGCAAATCAAGTTGCAAGCGATGCAGTTGCGAGTATACGAACTGTTTCTTCATTCTGCGCAGAAAAGAAGATGATGGAACTATACAAACGCAAATGTGACGTCCCTGTAATGACAGGGATAAAGCAGGGGCTGCTCAGCGGATCAGGATTTGGATTATCATTCTTCATTCTGCTTTCAGTATACACAGCCATTTTTTATGCAGCAGCTCAGCTTATTGACCATGGAAAAACCACATTCCTAGATTTTTATCAGGTGGGCATATAGTCATTGTCCTTAAATGTTGTTTAGATTTGGGTAATCATGTTTTAATGAGATAAATTATATGTATATACTTCTCAGGTATATTTTGTGTTAGTTACAGCAGCTACTACAATTTCTCAATCAAGCTCCTTTGCTCTTGATTCTTCGAAAACAAGGACTGCTGCTGCCTCCATGTTTGCAATTTTAGACAGAAAGTCCAAAATAGAATCAAGTGACGAGTCAGGAATGACATTAGATCATGTAAAAGGAGAGATTGAAATTAGACATGTAAGCTTCAAGTATCCGTCTAGACCAGAAGTTCAAATTTTTCGAGACCTCAGTTTGGCAATTCATTGTGGGAAGGTGATCGTTCTCAATTTATTATGTTATCAACATGAAAACCAGAAGACAACTTTTATATGTTCCAAATTATAAGTAAGCTGATCCATTGTTGATCTTTAATCTTTTAGACAGTTGCATTGGTTGGAGCAAGCGGAAGTGGGAAATCGACAGCAATTGCATTGTTACAGAGATTTTATGATCCAGATTCAGGGCATATAACTCTTGATGGCATAGAAATTCAGAAATTCCGGATTAAGTGGTTGAGACGTCAAATGGGTCTAGTAAGCCAAGAACCAGTTTTGTTCAATGATACAATCCGAGCCAACATTGCATATGGAAAAGGAGGAGATGCAACTGAAGCTGAAATTTTAGCTGCATCAGAATTGGTCAATGCCCATCAGTTCATCAGTAGCTTACAACAGGTTAACCTACACCTACAAGACCTCATTATACTCGATTATAATCATTAATCTAATAGTTGCATATGATAGCTGGAACCGAATGTCTGACTTTATGCAAATATATAAAATAAAGCAGGGGTACGACACCGTCGTAGGAGAACGAGGGGTTCAGTTATCTGGGGGGCAGAAACAAAGAGTAGCTATTGCCAGAGCTATTGTGAAAGATCCAAAAATATTGTTGTTAGATGAAGCAACTAGTTCATTAGATGCAGAGTCTGAAAGAGTTGTCCAAGATGCCTTAGACAGAGTTATGGTGAACAGAACAACAATTGTTGTGGCCCATAGATTATCCACCATTAAAAATGCAGATGTTATTGCTGTTGTTAAAGATGGAGTAATTGTAGAGGAAGGCAAGCACGAGAAGTTGATCAAAATCAAGGATGGCTTTTATTCCTCCTTAGTCACACTTCATAGGAGTCCTTCAACTTGACAAGTTTAAGGAAAGTTATGCCAGATAATTAATTTATTATACTTGAATTTAAGGCTGGAATTCTTTTTCCTCTTCCTTAATATTGTTCAAAAGAGAGTGATTGATTGAAACAATATTTGATCAATAAATTTGTCTCAATTTCATTTTTCCCATAACAAAAGTTTTAATAGATCATTGTAACTAATATTTTGATATGACATTTAATCTCCACGGGTCTTTCACATTTAAGCTCCATGGGTCCTTCACTTTCTAACGGTTGATTGCTCCTCAGTCACATATCTTCTGAACTTGCTCCGAAGTGGGGGTTGGAAACATAATAGCTCGTTTACCGGTACAGTTGAAGTCCTTGTAAACTCATTAAAAACATCGACCAACCCATTGCCCATCAGTCTAATTGGACAGTGGACCTTTGAAGTTGAAAGCGAAAGTCACGTTTCTGGAGTGCAACTAATGCATTCCAACAAGGATTGACATCAATTTACATTTCGTGAGAACTTTTTGTATACATGAAACAAGTTAAGTATGTCAATAAATCTCAACTCGTACAGTTTAGTTTTATCTCTTTCTTAAATTTTCTTGGATTACTTTTTTGTACTTTCTGAATTAGAATTGAACTGCAAATTCTCAATTTAGTGGTTTATTGAAGAATACAAACTAATGTATTTTATTTTTATTACATATCACTAATCCACTCATGGGTCATGAATATAAGTAAAGCCCGATGATATATATATATATATATAGTATTTTCTTTCTTCATTTTAAATTATTACTTACTCTTGTTGGATCCGGAGAACTTACTTTTATGGGAGATCTTTATCATGGATCTAATGAAAGAGGCTTGACACCACACTTTAACCAAAAACCTTAAGGTATTAGGTTAATGGGTTCTTTCCATTTATATACCCTTCACTAGTTCCATCTCTTTCTAATGTCAGATTCCTACTCACACTTAATATTCAAACAATCTCCTCCTCAAGTATGAATTTTCACATTGGACTTGGGCTCTACCTTGAGCGAAAGCCTTTGAGCGAAAGCCTTTTTCTATCTTTTTCTTAGCAACTGAAGTATATAGTATTACCAAGAGCCATTCTACTACATTGGTCTGGGCCTACCAAGAGTCTCCTTGCTCTTCTTCGTGGGAAGGCAACTACGAGATCTAAATACTGTCTCCATACTCATCCCTTGTCGAGCCATCAGCTCTAATACTACTTGTTAGATTTAAGGAGTCTACTTTTATGGGAGATCTTCATCATAGATCTAGTGAGGAAATATACTCATGGACTTTGACACCACACTTCAACCCAAAATCTTAAGACATTAGGTTTATCGGCTCTTTTCACTTATATGCCCTTCACTAGTTTCATCTCTTTCCAATGTAAGATTCCTACTCATACTTGACATTCCAACAACTCTTATCTGAAGAACAAAAAAGCTAATAAAAATTTAATTTCCATACGTTGGTGTATTTTATTTATCTAATGAGCTTCTGCATCCAATGAATATGAAACAGAAGACATGTGGTAATAATTATCCAATGAATATGAAATAGAAGATATGAGGTAATAATGGAGATATAGCGTACCAAATTTTTTAACTAGGAGGTGCAAAGAGAGTTGCCATTTTTCGATCATTTTCTTTTTGGAAATCGACTATTGAATGCAAATATCTAATAATATGCACCATCAGCACATGATTATTCTACTTCCGTAAATACTCTCTTTCCTAACACCTTTGTGAAGTAAATCACACGTTAATATATTGTAATAATATGATCAAGATACACAAGAAGGGGGGAGGGGGTTGAATT
>JANIHZ010000004.1:9399800-9410627 GCA_027478365.1 Erythroxylum rufum | reverse complement strand
CCTTAGCATAATTCAACTCCAATTTACTAATCTTGTAAGACGTCAAAAATTTAAAACATGCCTCAAAATAAATAAAACAGGTTTGGGGTCCAACAATTCGTGAATGGCCTCCTTAACAAAACCACCAATTATATTCCAAGAATGTTAGTAAAAGAAACCATTAAATCCATCGAGGCCTAGGGCCTTCTTAACATTCATTTCAAAGACACATTTCTCAATCTCACTATCCTCCACTGGCTTGGTTAACAGAGCAAAATCTGAATGTGAAACTTGTTGCAGATTAAGTTGTTGGAGATCGTCAGTAGAACCATTTGTTAATACATCAATGCCAAGGGAAGAGCTTAAGAATCTGAAAGCTTCTTTATGTATCTCCTTCAGATCCGTGATGACAGAGCCATTATAAGAAGTGATGGAAAAGATTTTATTGCAATTCTTTCTGGCTAGTATCGAATGGAAAAAAATTAAGAGTAGTTGTCCCTATCCTGTAACCATTTCATCATAGCACGCTATTACAAAAGGGAGGAGTGATTACTAATGGCTTAAAGATAGTTGGAGAGAGCATGTTTCTCCTGATCAATTAGAGTTTGAATCTCGGGATTGGAGGATAATAAATTCTGCACCCTTGTCAAATCTGGTATTGTTGATAGCTTCAGCAGTAGGCTCTTTGGATGAATTCAGAAGCTTGAGCTTTTGCTTGATAAGTTTTAACTAATGTGTACAACAGAATTGTTTTGTTCCCCTAATGTTGAGCATCGCTCCTTCCATGTAAGCAATAGCAAAACCAGGATCCTTAACCAGATAGTTGTTGAATCAGAAGGGATGCTGACTAACAGCAGGAGTGGACAAATTCAAAACAAGAATGGGCGTATGATCTGAAAACAAAGGATCCATAAAATTGGCTATACTATTGGGGAAGTGTTAAAGCTAATGATCATTAACAAGAGCTCTGTTCAATTTTCCTTTGCTTGTTTGACCACGTGAAAGAGTGGCCTGTGAATTTGAGGTCAGTTAACCTTACATTTTCAACACAGTCCCACAGATTTGTTGAGGAATTTCTCAGACTAATATTACCCTGAGCTTCAACTGCATAGAGAGTGGAGCTGAATTCCCCACATACAAGCCAAGGTTTATTTATAGTAGCACTAATCTGTCGGATGCTGTTCCAAAGGTCCCTACGTTGAAATTCAAAGTTGCTTGCATAAACAAAAGATATATATAGATCAAGATTTCCTTGCAGCAGTAAGATTTGCAAGTGCATAATTTGCTCAGTTGCTTCTAGTAGTTCCACCTTAATCTCCTTTGAATTGAAGCATACAATTATCCTTCCATAAGCATGATGACTATGATTTGAAAACACTCTCCATTGAGGACCTAAAATATTCAGTTTATTCAGATTTACCAACCTTACTTTTGTTTCTAGTAGTCCAAGTAGTAGAGGTTTTTCTGTCCAAACAAAATCCTTTAAAGCTAATAATTTTGAGGGATAGTTTATTCCTTTAACATTCCAAACCAAAATAGTCATATTAAATTAGAGGTGGATTTGAGGCCTTTACCTTTTCCCTGTTGGGATTTTCCTTTTGAGAATGAATGCAAGTTACCACTGTCTTCGTCTTTTGATATATCCTGAGAGGAGTTTGAAATATCCTCTGCCTTTGCCTTACTGTCCTAAGATGAAACTTGTGTGCAATTTGTCTCTTCATGTTGGGTATCTGTATCTTCAGTTAAGATCTATAAACAAGGAGGGGCGTTGTTAGAAGTAATATTTTCTGCAACATCAGAATCCTTTAGAGAACCCTTATCCACAGTGTTAGATGATAAGGATTATCTCGAGATACTAGACTGATCTTATCACTATCACAAGTAGATAGCGCAACAGCATATAGTTAGCATAACAAACTTAGATGAGAAGATAGATTTGTATAGATTTGTTTCGTATTTCAAATGATGTACAACCTGTGTATAAATACACACATTACTGTATAACACGACGAGGCTTCAATAATATCAAACACTATTCTCAAGTTTTGACTGTTATAATATGAAATGGTCAAATGTATATCTTTCAGTTTGTTAGCTTCAATGTATATCCTTCAGTTTGTTAGCTCCCGGTTAATAGATATTCCAGTACTTTGTTACAACAAACCCTTGTATCTCTATATATTTATGTATGTTTCGTAATACAAACACATGAATTTGATCAAGCAATTCAGTATATGGTATCAAAGACAAAGCTTAACGGCACAACATTTTTTTCCAATCAAAACCTAAACACAGTTGTTGCTTTATTCCAAGGAAGGTACAACCACCTACGTTCTTGATTATTAAACAACGAAACCTCAAATGAATCTGTTGCTACTGTAGCCACTGCTGTCAATACTGAAGTTGTTCTACCTCAAAACTTGATCATGTTTATCACGGGTTTCTCGTCCGATTCAAAACTAACTGGAGCAAACTTTCTTGCCTGGAGAGTACATGTCAGTGACCTGCTCATCAGATATAATGTAAAAGGTTACATTGATGGAACAATCCCTCGTCCAGTCAGTAGAGGACTGGAACTTGATCTATGGATTCAACAAGATTAGTTCGTTCTCCATGCCTTGATGACCGTTGCTGCTCTAAATATTGCAACACTTCTTGGTTCTGTTCATTTGTCTAAGGAGGCTTGAGCTCCTCGCAAAGATATATACTGGAAATCTTGATCAAGACTTATGTCTATCAAAGAGAGACTGATTTGTATTTAGAAGGGCAGCAGAAACATCTCTGAATATTTGAAGGAAGTTAAAGGAATTGCGAATGAAATCGCAATTGTTAGTTCACCGATTGATGATACGGATTTGGTAATCCATACTTTGAATGGTTTGTCCGCTGATTTCAAAGATGTCCGTTGATTTCAAAGATGTCAGTGCTGCAATTCATGCTAAAGAGACTCCGATCTACTTTGATGATCTATAGGAAAAACTTGTTGATTTTGAGTGCTTTCTGGAACGACAGGCAAGGCTGGAAGAAGCTGTCCAAGTACCTTCTATGCGTGTCTCCCGCAAGTAGCGTGTAGGCTTTAATAAGCGCTATGGGCACCCTAGCCACAGCTCGACATCGAGCAGAATATCAGTACCCAAGGTTGCCTCGATGAGCCCTTTTGTCATGCCTGGAATGTCTGAGTAGCAAGAAATCATTGCCAATTCTGCGACAAGCCTCGTCACACTGCCAAGACCTGTTGGTTATTATATGAGAGGCCTGCCAAGCATCAAACCAGGATTGCACAGTTAGTCTAGCCCCCAAACTATGCTCCAGGTGCCTACAATGTCCGAACAACAGGGCCTTCTCTGCAAAGGCAGTGGATCCTTGATTCCGGGGCAACTCATCCACGTCACAAATGACTTGAGCAATCTGTCCATTCACTCACCATATGGAGGAGATGATAATCTGAAAGTTGGAGATGAATACGAACTTCCGATCGAAAATACCATAGTTTCTCCCTTACCACTAAATCCAACCCAATTATCTTTGAAAAATTTTTACACGTGCCTAAAATTAACAAGAATCTTACTTCCGTTAAATAGTTGTGCACACAAAATAACATTTCCATTGAACTTTTTCCCGATTATTTTCAGGTGAAGGATTTACGGACGGTGCTCCTTATAGGTTCATGCTATAATGACCTTTATGACCTATGTCTCCCGACAAACAAACCAATCGTGTTTCATGCTCGTCTTCCTAGTCCACCCATCCTACATCACATGTTAGGCCACTGGTTTAATAAAGTTTTTAATTTTCTACAGTTGAGTCATAAGTTAGCATCGTGTCCAGTACTATCAGATTCTTATGTTTCTTGTCAGTGTGCAAAAAGTCATAGACTTCCATTTTCAAGTCTTTGTTTGGAAAGCACTAAACCTTTAGAAATAATATAATCTGATGTTTGGGGTCCTACTCCGATGGTTTCAATTGATGGTTTTTGTTACTACGTAATTTTTATTGATCATTTCATAAAATGCACATGGATTTACTTGTTGGAAAACAAATCCAATGTTTTGTCCACATTTGTCAACTTCAAAACGGTTGTTAAAAATACTTTGAAACACCAATCAAAACCTTGTATTCTGATAATGGAAGCGAGTTTATCAAACTCAAAACCTTCCTTGTCAACAACGATATCTCTCACCTTACAACCCCGCCTCACATTCTAGAGCAAAATGGCATGTCAAAACGACATCACCGACATATAGTCGAAATTGCCAGAGCTCTTCTTTATCATAGCAAACTTCTACCAACATTATGGTCTTATGCAACTCACACGACCGTCTACCTATTAAACCGCTTACCAACTCCCACAGTACACATGAAAACCATGGTCGAAAAATTGTTTCACCAGTCACCTACCTACAAGCATTTACATTCCTTTGGATGTTTATGCTTTCCTTGGCTTCTTCCCTATACCACGAATAAATTACAACCAAGGTCCACTATACTCATTTTACATATCTTTGTCTCGATCTGAGAACAAACAAAGTCTATGTATCAAGACATGGTGTGTTCGTTGAAGATCAATATCCCTACGAGTCACTCAAAAAATAGTTTGTCTCACCCACATCAGAAACCCTGTCCCCTCCACCTATGTCTCACCAACTCATTCCAATTGTAGCATCAGCTGCTCCTACAGCACCGTCTGTTCCTAGTGAAAATTCATCTCCACCAAACCAACAGTACAATTCTCCATCACCAATGGTCACTTCCGATCATACGTCACCACCACCACCACCACAAGACCAACTAACCAACACTCATCCTATGGTCACTCGATCTAAAAACAACATCCATAAACCCAAAAACTTCACTGTTACCAAACGCCCTCTACCAAACACTGAGGAACCTCGTACCATTACCCAAGCCTTGAAAATAGTTCTGCTTTTTCAGAATATAATACTTGGTACGTAATGTCTTATGGACACTTGTACCTGCTACAGAAGCTCATACTGTGATTGGTTGTATATGGATTTTTTGCATGAAAAGGAATCTGGATAGATCGGTAGCTCGATATAAGTCCCGACTTGTTGCAAAAGGATACAGTCAGTACTCGGGGATTGACTACAAAGAAACTTTCTCCCCTGTAGCGAAACACTAGACGATCAAAGTCATTTTATCTCTAGCCTTGGCAAATTCTTGGGCTTTACATCAAACGGATGTCAATAGCACATTCCTACAAGGCCGTCTCAATGAAACCGTATATATGTAACAACCACTGGGTTTTGTCAATCAGGAGCATCCACTGGGTTTTGTTAATCAGGAGCATCTGAATTATGTTTGCAAACTTCAGAAGCATCTGAATTATGTTTGCAAACTACACAAAGCCATATACAGACTCAAACAAGCTCCACGAGCCTGGTACTAAGAACTTCGCTCATTCCTACTTCGGTATGGTTTTATCAGTAGCACTTGTGATTCCTCTCTTTTTATATACAAATGTAGTGGTATGATCATGTACTTCTTGGTTTACATGGATGATTTATTACTAACTGGAAACTCGACAAAGGAACTTCAAAGATTCATTATAGATATCTCCATTACGTTTTCACTGAAAAACATGAGACCCCTTCATATTTTCTTGGCATTGAACTCATGCCAAATGTTGATGGTTTGTTCCTCTCTCAGCAACACTACATTATGATCTACTCATCAAATTCAACATGGCAGATTGTAATCCATACACCACCCTTATTTGTACATCGACCACATTGAAACTTGATGATGGTTCAACCACAATGGATGGGCCTCTTTACCGAAGCTTCTTATGAGCGACAGTATGTATCCTTGACCTGACCAGATCTCAGCTTTGTGGTCAACAAATTGACACAGTATATGCATAAGCTAACTGAAGTTCACTTTCAATAGTTGAAGCGAACTCTTCGATATCTCAAACATGCACATGATTATAGTCTTCAACTGCATTGATCGAAACATTTCCGACTTCAGGCATTTAGTGATGATGATTGGGGAGGTGATGCTAACACCAAAACATCTACGTATGCATATGTTATCTATTTTGGTGACAATCCTATTTCAGGGAGCTAAAAACAACAACATACAGTAGCTCGGTCATCCATAGAAGCAGAATATCGAGCAGTTGCCAACACTGCTACAAAAGAAATATGGTTTCACAATCTACTACGAAAACTATATGTTCACTCACAGGATGAGCCAAAGACTTATTTTGACAACTTGGAAGCTACATATGTGAGCTCAAATTTGGCTTTCCATTCCCGAATGAAACACCTTGCCTTGGACTATCACTTTGTCAGAGAACAAGTGCAACAAAAAACTCTGACAGTTTCTCACATATCGACACTTGATCAAACTTCGGATGCCTTAACCAAACTGTTGTCTCGGCATAAGTTCGAGCTTTTTCGAAACAAGATGAATGTCACATCTCGAGACTTCATCTTGCGGGGGCATAATAGGAAATAGTCAATGTATATCTTTCAGTTTGTTAGCTTCAATGTATATCCTTTAGTTTGTTACTCCTAGTTAATAGATATTCCAATACTTAGTTTGTTACAACAAACCTTTGTAACTCTTTATATATTTATGTACGTTTCGTAATACAAACACATAAATTTGATCAAGCAATTTAGTATCCTTTACGTTATTTGCATCTCCCTTGGTGGGAGTGGAAGATGAAATGCAAGAGTGGTTTTGAACTACATTGGCTTCAAATTTCGGGTCTAAAATTTTTGGCTTAAAGATGTAATTTTAGTGGAAAATCACTTGTATTTGGTAGTTTATTCTTTCTTAAAATATAAAGGTATTTATTGTGATCTATCCTCCTAAGTGTCGAGCTTTTTCAAACTTTGCCTTAATGTCTATTTTATGATAATAGATCCTCTGTTTTAATTATGGTGTTCTAAATCTGTGCCGTTTAATTTTATCTAGGAAAGTCCCTAACAAAGACACCAAAAGTTTCAAGGCCTAAGCCATAAAACAAAGAGTTATAACTCCAAAGAACTAGCTAGTTGAATGTGAGTGGAAATGATCTGAGAAGAAGCTAGCTACAAATCAAAGAACATTTCACAAATCAATGTTGATTAGTTTGTCGATTTTGTTATCCAAGATAATGTCATTGATTCAATTCTAGGTGTTGTGCATAAGGTTAAGAATATCTTATTGTGTATGTTTAAAGGTTTCAGAATTTCTTTCATGCTAAAGAGCATAGACAAACCAACTAAACATAACCTTAAAGATGGTTTTAGCTCCTTTAAAACCATATTTAACATTGTTTTCTTAATCAAGAATTTTCTTCCCCTCAATCTCCTTACATAACCTTAAAGATGGTTTTATCTCCTTTAAAACCATATTTAACATTGTTTTCTTAATCAAGAATTTTATTCCCCTCAATCTACATACATTACCTATCACATAAGACCTAAACTTATGGGAAAGATGACAACAATCATTGGTTGCGAAGCCCTTAAATCTAGCGTCTAGCCACAAGATAAATAATATATTTAGGGAGGTTGCTTTTGTGTCATATTAAGCTTCTTCAAGTAAAATTGGAATTGATATTCCTCAAAATCCTCAAACATAAATTATTAGTAAAAGATCCTAGTGATGAGTAGTCCAAATAATGGTACCCACCTTACTTGAATTGGGTTTATAGGCTAGCGTGCTAACTATTAAGTTAGAGAATCCTTGAGATTGCAACTCTTAACTCTCTCTCTTAATTGCTTTCCTAACCAAAACACTCTCAGGGAGACTGTGTTTAGTACACACAAAGGAGAAGGGACCTTGATCATGCCAACTGTCAAACTAGAAGTTTTACTCTCATTATCAATAATATACTTAATTAAGGGAATTATGGAGTTTCTTAGTATTAGAATGTGGACGAAGGTCGAAAAATTTAGGCTTGTAATTACAAAAGTTTTCACCTTGAAGGAAGTGAGTATATATTCATTTAACTTATAAAGATTCTTTGCCGCTCAAAGGTTTCCACATCCACTTAGTTAGGACCATATTATTCATTGCTTTGATAGTGTTTATCCTATCACCTTATTCTTTGGGAGTGTAAACTTCAGATTATTTGACTTTAGCTTTAGAGGAATTGTTTGTTTCAATAGTCCAGAGGAAAATTTTCACCATTCTTTCAATACATTTGATTATGCTTCTAAGGAGAAAGAGGTGAGAGCTCCAACAAATATGCAAGTTGCTAAGAACTGAGATAGCAAGTTGTAACTTGCCTACATAAGAAAGATTCCTAATGTTCTAGCTTCCAATTTTTTTCAAACTTGAGCCCAAGAGAGGTTGATAGTCCTTACGATTGAGTCTTTAGTGGTTATTATAAATCACAGTTAATTAAGGGGAGGATTTTCTAACTTAAGGCCTAAAATGCCTGACAATAATTATGTTGTCTAAGAGTTGATCTCAAAGGCATAGATGGAGCTCTTATTGAAGTTGATAGCAAGATCAAAGAGTTCAACTTAAATTCCTCAATGTTGAACACCTTTCCTGATAGACTTCCATTGGTAATTAAAAAAGATATTGGATTTTATCAAGCTTCATTCTTCATTCAATCTCTTAAGTCTTGGAGTTTCAACTATTGCTTTCTTCACATTTACTTCAATGTAAATTCTTACAAATCCTATGAAACTTAAAGTAGTTGTGTTCACATCCATCATAAAGATTGTTTATTCTAATCGTAGATTAATATTTAAAAGGAATTTTGCAAAAAAACCCAAATTGGAGCAAACCTCATGTTAACTCTATTCAAAGACGTATCATGTTTCTATTGCTTAAGTAACATTAGTTTTCCGTTGATATGTCAGGGACCTTGTTCCTTAATTTTGTCTATAGTAGCTTTATTTTTAAATTTAAAGAAGAAGAGGAAGACGTTCTCTTCATTTTTCGTAAGCTTCTCCATTCCCATCTTCATCCATTTGGTTTCTGCTCAAGCTTTTATTTGAGGAATGTAAAATGAAGAACACATCAAGGGCTCATAAGTCATTTCTATTGCCAGCTGTTAGATACTTCTGTTACAACAAACGCACAACAGTTGGCTGATACTCATTTGTAACAAATAACAATATTATTCCTCTTTCTGTTGTAATTCTTGAATGTACATCGTGTATATAAACAGTGTATGAGATAATAAAACATATACAAATTCCATTCCTCTAATAAGTTCTTACATGGTATCAAAGCTTCACTAACCAACGTCATGGATCCCAACTCTGGCTCATCAGCTACTAGCTATAATTCTGCACAACCTTTCATTCCTTCTCTTGATTTTCCCATTCTAGCAAAAACCCTGAACTTTAACTTTCCCATTAGGCTTGACAGACATAATTTCATCAATTGGAGAGCACAAGTACTTGCAGCCATAAAAGCCCTTGAACTTGAACACTTCATCACCACTGCACCTCCTCCTCAAATTTTCAGTGCAGATGTAGATCAAGCCACTGACCACATAGACTACAAAAACCTAGCACTTAATAGATCAGCTGCTACTATGTTGGTTGCTCTTAACCATTAGAGAAGAAGTGATTGGTCAGGTAAATCATTCCAACTCCTCCCACCAAGTATGGCAAATCCTCCAAAATCTTTATACTCAAACCTCCATGGTTAGAGTTCTACAGCTCAAACGTCAACTCTCAACAATTAAAAAGGGATCACACATTATATCTGAATACATGCAGAAAGTTAAAACTATATGAGAATTACTTTAAGTTGCGGGACATGCCATCACAGAATATGAACTAATATTAAATGCTCTCAATTGTCTTGGTCATGAATATGATTCTATTGTGGTTTATCTAACACATTCATGAAAACTTCAACTCTACAAGAAGTATAATACTCTCACATGATGCATGAAACAAGAATAGAACAGTTGAATACAATTACCCAGATAGACATCTCATCACCTGCTGCCAACTATGCAACTTTTAACAGCAATAATCAATACCATAACAATCAAGGTGGAAGGAGTAGCTTTAAAGGTAGAGGAGGTCGTGGGAGAGGAGACAGATGGAATGGAAATCGAATATTTTGTCAGCTATGCCACAAACCTGGCCGTGAGGCACTCAAATGTCACAAAAGGTTCGACATATCGGGGCAAGGAAGCACTAACTAACCATGGAAATCTAACAGCAATGGAAAATCTACACAAAACAATCCATAAGGCTATCTTCAATCCTATTTGGCCTTAAACCATCAAGGTAATCCCTCTTCTGAAACACTTAATGACAGTACATTGTTTATAGATAGTGGAGCTGCAAATCAAGTAACAGCAGACGTCAATAACCTTTCAATCAGTTCAGAATATGATGGCAAAGATTAACTCACTGTTGGAAATGGTACTTCTCTTTTTATTGCTAATGTAGGTTAATATCATATTCACTTCCAAGGTAGCATACACACACCTCTTACATTGAAACTAATTCTACATGTCCCAAACATAACCAAACACCTATTGAGTATATCTAAACTCACCAAAGATAACAAGATTGTTGTTGAGTTTATTGATGTTAATTGTTTGTTTAAGGACAAGGCAACAGGGAAGGTTCTACTCAAGGGAGTGCTTCGGGATGACCTAAATAGTCTTGAAGCTACCAAACCACAAAACCAAATTAGGCCTGTCAAACAATCACATTCTACTCCTAATTCTAATGTTTTTGGTTCTCCACACTACACATATTTTTTTTCTTCAAACAAAAGTCATTGTGAGGCAAATTTAGCACAAAAGAATGCAAATATTTGGCATGCCTGTTAGTGTATAAGTCGACTTGTTCATTGTGTAAGTCGACTTATACCTGTTCGGTACTGATAAGTCGACTTGTATCT
>JANIHZ010000004.1:9181612-9195060 GCA_027478365.1 Erythroxylum rufum | reverse complement strand
TAACAATCATACAAGTCCTTTTATCATGTGTCATTAGTTTTCTTTCAGTTCACAACTCCAATACTTTTTTGTTTTCAGTAAAAATATAGATGAAAAATTATCAGAATATAACGATTGGAGTTGTCTAGTAGCTAAACAATATCATAGAGGATTATCAGAATATAACGATTGGAGTTGTCTAGTAGCTAAACAATATCATAGAGGCTTCTCAGAATATAACGATTGGAGTTGTCTAGTAGCTAAACAATATCATAGAGGCTTGTCAGAATATAACGATTGGAGTTGTTTAGTAGCTAAACAATATCATAGAGGCCCGATCTCAGCCTAAGGTCATCGTACAAGCCTAAATTGACCGCACTTCTTCTTCTTCTTCTTCTTTTTTTTTTTTTTTCTTTTTTAGTTTCACAAGATATTTTTGGAGGATTTTAATTATGAGAAGATACTTTTAACTTATTTACACCTAAATTAATCCCCGCTTAAGTCAAATAAGTCCCTTACGGGGGATAAAATTCTGGCTTCAAAATTTAAACAGTTGTATATATAAAGGTGATTCGAACCTGCGATCTCACTTAAGTTAAAAGAACCTCTTGCTAATTCACTTGCGCCTTAAATGCACTTTAATCTAGCCTCAGGCATAAAATTTTTTAGACTTACACGGACTTCAAGATCTAACTCGAAGCAACCAAAATCTATTGATTAAAATAATATTATCTTATTAAATTTACAAAACAACGTTGTTTAGTTTAATAGATATAACAAGTTACAGATCACATTGACTCTTCCAATTATTCTAGCCAATTATTCTAGACTCCAGTCTTCCTAATTGTTATTGTCCCCAAAAGTGAGAAAACATATAACCCTAATCTTTATCATCAACGACTTATTTCTC
The DNA here is from genome assembly GCA_027478365.1 of Erythroxylum rufum. Taxonomy (NCBI): domain Eukaryota; kingdom Viridiplantae; phylum Streptophyta; class Magnoliopsida; order Malpighiales; family Erythroxylaceae; genus Erythroxylum; species Erythroxylum rufum. The sequence goes on along the minus strand of JANIHZ010000004.1, from coordinate 9,194,171 downwards.
ACTGTAACAAATATTACTTTTGGCTATATTTTCTTTTGCTACGACTTGAAATTTATACCTTATTATTTGGCTAAAAAATTTCTAAATCATAGCCTATTAAAGCAATACCTCTTTAAACAAAAAAATTGCAGGTTTTTTTAGATTATTAGCTATGTTTTGATTTACTACAAATTTGTTTTTGTAGCAAAAGCTACCTTATGAATAGAATAGGGTACGTTTTATATTCATAGCTAATAACTTTTGGTGACGTATTTTAACTAGGAAAATTTTTTCATAGTAAAAATTCTTAGCTATAAAAATAAGTTCCAAATTTATAGCTATCAGCTACGTTTTCTAATGAAAAAAAAATTTATACGCAAAACTTTATCACTACAAAAATATATTCGCATAATGAAAAAAGAATACTCCAAAAATAATTTGAATGATGTCATTTTCTCCTGTTAAATAATGTCGTTTTGTTGAGACTGTTAACCTAAAGGTTTTCTCTCATATCCTTTCATTTTTCTTCTCTATCTTCATGTTCTGGATGCTTAAACAATGTCTTCGTGTTCTATCTTTGTGATTTTCTTCTTTTGTCTTCATGTTTTCTGCTTAAATGATATTTGTTCCAACAACAATCGTTCTTCTTCTCTCATCTTTGTGGTTCTTAGGTGTGTCTTCTCGTCTCACTGCCTGCATTTGTTTTCTTCTCTCATGCCTCTGACGTCTACTTTAATTTATTCTATCAACACGTTGCTTTTGTCATTGTTTATGCTCTAGAGCGTTCTTCAATATTTGTATTATGGAGAGATATTTTAATTTCAATTAATATGTGGTTAATTTTAAAATCTATCATTTCCTAAAATTAAAGTTTCCCCAAGCTCCCTAGCAAGCTTAAATGATTTTGATTGGATTAGATTGCTATACTGAGTATGTTTTTGGCAAATTTGCTCTTTTTTTCTTCTTATTAATATGTTGGACATACCATTATCTTCGTTAACTTTTGACCTATTAGAGAAGGTCTTCATCCTCTTCATTGTTAAGGCTTAGGATCCCTTGTTTACAAGAGAAGTTGAAGATTAAGAATAGCTTTATTATTGTTTCAATAAAAATTTCCATCTTCAATATGCGTTAGATTGATTTTCCTGAGGTCATATTACTGATGACTTATGTAGTAATCTGAATAAATATGAGGAGGATGCATCAGCTTCCTTTTAGAAATTGTGCAAGATACACTATTTTGGATAATATTCCGCAACCTTTGGACAAATAGTAAGTAAAAAATTTTGTGGGCTAGTGTCATGGGTTCTAGATAGGCATTTTTTTGGGGCATTTTTTGTGTTTTTGAGAGTGTTGTTTGATAGAGCAATTAATGAAGTTCAAATTTTTTTCACTCTACAAATATCCATGTTTGTTTTTGTGTTTCTTTGTACTAGAATCATAATTTGATCTTTGTTTTCCCACTTCCCTATCTTTTGAATTGTTCTTTATCATCATCATTCGACATAGTTTGATGCATTCTTTAAAGTTTTCATTGGATTTCCAGGCCAAGAAAATCTTATAATAATTAATAGGAAATTGTTGTATTGGAATCACATAACAATAGCAACTAGGATTAGTGTTGGAACATATACTAGTAGGAAATTTTTCGTTAAACTTGAATCACATAGTTGTAGCTTGAATCATGTTAGAACACATATTGATTCAACTAGGATTAGTGTTTATGTCGTATGTGAAATAGCTACTCTAACGCTAATCCTATTTTAAATATGACATAAACACTAATCTTAGGATTTGTGATTAAGTATTTCCTATTTCCTATTTCGCACATGACATAAACACTAATCTTAATTCAAATAGGATTAGTGTTTATGTTGTATATGAAATAAGATAAGTGTTTAGAACACATATTACGAGAAAATTTTAGTAGTTATTTCACATAAGACATAAATACTAATCCTAGGATTTGTGACTTAAGTATTTCCTATTTCCTATTTCCTATTTCCTATTTCCTATTTCACATAAAACATAAACAATAATCCCATTTCTTATTTCACATACTACACAAACACTAATCCTAATTCAACCAAGATTAGTGTTTATGTCGTATTTGAAATAACTACTTTTACAATGTATCAACTAAATTTGTGACTTAAGTAATACCAAAATGTAAAATAACTACTTTTAAAATTATAACCATTTATGATCAAATGTTAATAAGCTTTAATTTATGTTTAATATTTTGTCATAACCTTTTATTTTTAATTCTCTTTAATAATAGATTTGCATACATGCTTTTATTTATTATTATTTTTCCTTTTTGTATTATTCATTTCAAATACATATTAATAGGAAATTTGTCGTTAAACACTAATTTAACAAGGATTAGTTTTTGTGTCATATGTTTCTTCCAAAATACTAATGTAAAGGATCAAATAGGATTTAGCATTTATAAATCCTATTATAAATGTTATATATTATCTAAGGTTGCATTGAGGCCTAAGATAGGTTACTTTTAATAAATTAAGACTTAAAAACTATCCAAAATGTCTTATGTATATGGCTAGCAAATTAAAGAAAACTATACTCTGGGAAATTGTAAAGTAAGTTAGGAATTATTGCAAGAATATAACTATCTTATATGAAACATGGTAAGGACTTGAAGGAAGACAACTTACTTGAAAATGCATTCAAAAAAGTTGAGATAATTATACAAAATCTTTAACCTTATATATGCAATATTGTTTTAATGATTTTGAGACTAACTACATTTTTACTTATTATTTACAGTTGAAATTGAATATTGTGGATATTAAGAACCCAAATGTTTCAAATTGTATTACTTCATTATTAAAACAAAGGACCAACCATCGTCATTTCAAGTGGCATAAGTATTATAAATCTTTTTCTTATGATGTGGAGGCACAAAGCCATATTCCCGAACTAATGTCTGAACAAATTGGAACAGTTTGTGGACTATTTGCCTGACCTAAAAGTTTAGGTTTGTTTTCTTTTCCTTTATATTTTCTTGCATTAATCTTGTTAAATGATTTAACGACTAAGTTATGCTTATTATAAAAAGAAGATATCCTCATTGTCCTCACTATAAGAGGAGGAGTCATTTAAATAATTTTTGCTATCATAGGCCAGGTGTGTAATATATATCATGCAACCAATTTGTTCATGTAAAGAAAGTATGCAAGAACAAAAATGATTAGCAGGGCAACAAATATAAATGACTGAAAATCAACAACAAGAGGAGCAACTATTATTACTATAATTTATGCAATAAGTTGTACAAAAAATTTGACTTATTAATAGTGGCTATACAAATCATGTGACTCTTAAATTAAGCAGTTTTAAGGTGTTAGATCAATTATACAAGTTGAAAGGAAGACAAAGAATAGAGACTTCGTTGAGACTCTAACAGGTATCAAATATACCTCAAATGTGTTCTTTCTGCCTCAAATTAGTCAACATTTATTAAGTGTAGGTCCAATGCTAGAAAAGAATTATCCTTTACACTTTTAAAATAGGCCCCCTACATCATTGTTGATAATGTTAGTGGTAAGTTTATAATTACAAAAATGAGAGATAAAAGATTTCCAATTAAGTGGAAAGAGAATAATTTACATGCATGTATCACTGTTGTTGATGAGTTTATGATGTGGCATAACATGTTTGGTCATTTTTGCTATGCTACACTTAAAAATTGCATCACTAAGGTTTAAATCAAGGCCTACTTATGATTTGTCTTAAAAAGAATGTGTTTTAAGTTTATCAATTTGGGAAGCAACAAAGATTATTATTTCCTATCAACAAGGCTTAAGGAGCTTCCAAATGGTTATAATTGATCTACATTGATGTGTGTAAAACCAATGTTGACACCCTCACTGAATGAAAACAGGTATATCATCTTGTTCATAGATGCTAAAATGATGATGTGTTGGGTTTTTACTATCAATAAAAAGTTAGAGGTGGAAAATGTGTTTCAAAATTTCAATGATTTGGAAAATTATAACAGAAAGGTGATAAAATTGAACAATATAACTAAAATACATTAGATAACTTTGATAGATTTTACGCTAAATTTGGAATTGAACATTAACTAACTATCGCTTACTCACCTCAATAAAATCAAGTGATTGAGAGAAACAATATAAGGGTTATGAAGATAGGAATATGTCTTTTATTTGAAAATAAGACACCTAAGTGTTTTTGGTTAAAAGATGTTTATATAGTTGTGTATTTGTTGAACCAACTTCCAACTAAAGAAGTGAAGGATAAAACTCCATTTGAGGCTTGACATGAAGTTAAACTAATTATGGAACACCTAAAAGTAATTAGGATTTTATGTTACACTCATGTATTAGAAATGAAAAAGATAAGTTAAACTATAAAGTTCATATGGGAATCTTCATGAGATATGACTCTAGCTTCAAGGGCTATAGAATTTTCAATTTGAAAACGAAAAAAATTGATTAGCAAGGACATCAAATTTGGTGAAGCAACAGTATAAAACTAAGAGAAAAGTGAGATAGAAATTGTATATGTTAAAATATAATAACTTGATGGTTTTTAGGGGCTTTGGAGAAAAATTGGACCAAGTCCAAATGAGCTTATATACAACTAAGATATCATATCTCATCTTAAAACCTTGAGGCAATGGGTTTTAAGTCCTATGATAGTATATAAGGCATTTCATCTTTAAGTGTCTTTCCAATATGAGATTATCCTACCTATAAATTTCTAACATCTGTTCCTTATAAGTGGATCTATCCATATTGGACCAACTCTCCTCAACTTATATGGAGCTTTGCCAACCTAGCTCTGATACCATTAATAGATTTTGAGGGGGCTTTGGAGAAATTTTGGACCAAGTCTAAATGAGCCTATCTATAACTAGGACTTTATATCTTAACCCAAAATCGTCAGCCAATAAGTTATGAGTCCTATGTTAGTATATAAGGCATTTCATATTTGTGTGTCTTTCTAAGGTGGGATTATCCCACTTGAAAATTTCCAACATAACTAATCCTAAATTACGTAACTTTTTGTATTTTTTTCAATCTAATGCTCAAGCTTTCATATTTTTAAATTAAGTAACTAACCTACTTTAACAGTTCAGTTTAAAACATTAATTTTGTAGTAATTTACTAATCTGGATAACATAATCTTTGTTGTTTATGACATGTAGATGTCCATATGGAGAAATAGTGGTCATGGTTAGACTAAAATTGAGAGAATTTTTTTTAGTTGGACACCTATATATCATGAACAACAAAGATTATGTTAGTCAAATCAACAAATTACTAACAAAACTAACATTTTAAACTGAGTTATTAAGGTTTTAAAAGAATGGTCAATCAACTAAAAAATTTAAAAGTTTGTGCTAGGTTGAAAATTTTCTAAAAAAATTGGGTAATTTAGGATTGTTTATCCCTAATTAAAGTGGTTTAACCATATCCCAAGTTCTAAAAGAAATAGAAGACGATTATGGTGTTGATAACTTTAATGATGTTCCAGTAACAGGAATAATGTCGTTTGATGAAATCTATTAGAAATGTAACGTATCATTATAGGTGCTTACATTTATGATAAAATTGTGAAAGAAAATGAGTGGAGAGTTGCAATGGAAAAGGATATAAAAATGATGAATAAAATGGAACTTAGAAGTAGATAGGCTAAAAAATAAAAGATAATTAGTGTTAATTGGATTTTTAGAATCAAATATGCTCCAAATGGGTCTATAAACAAATTCAATGCCAAATTGGTTCTAAAAGAGTATTCTTGAGAGTTTGAGGTTGATTTTTTAGATGTTTTTATTCCAGTAGTCTTCTAGTGGATTTAGCAATAAAGATAGGCTAAAAATTTTATCATCTTAATGTAAAGTCAATTTTTTTCTAAATGATATGCCTGAAGAAGATGTGTATCTTAAGTGATTAGAAAGATTTCAAGTTTCAAGTTGTAAAGAAAAAGTTTACAAGTTTCATAAAGCTCTATATGGCTCAAAATAAGTAACCAGATCTTAGTATAGTATAATTGATGCCTATCTATTGCAACAAGAATTTAAAAGAAGTGAAAGAAAAGCTACTTTGTTAATGATGAAGGTTTAAGAAGAAGTTCAGTTAATTGTCTCTTTATATGTAGATGACCTATTGATTAAGAAGAAGTTCAGTTAATTGTCTCTTTATATGTAGATGACCTATTGATTATAGGTTGTAATTCAAAAATCTTGAAACAATTTGTATTGTAGATGGAGAGTGAATTTGAAATGTCAAATTTAGGTGAAATGAAATATTCTTTAGGCCTGAAAACTCACCAATATGTGACGGGAAAATTCATTTCATAATAAAAGTATGCTTTGGAGGTTTTAAAGAAGTTTCATATGAAAAGATCTAAATTAGTGGTAACTCTATTGGTTGTGAATAAAAAATTATCAAAGAATGAAGGTTGCAACAAAATAGATGCTTATGTTTACAATGGTCTAATTGGTAGCTTACTCGACTTATTTGCTACAAAGCTAGATTTAATGTTCTCTACAAGCTTGTCCTCATAATTTATGCACTAACCTAATCAAGTTCATCTTGGTGTTGCTAAGAAAGTTTTAAGGAACATCAAAAGCACTTTTGAATTTTTTTGTAGTTTGTTAGAAAAGAAAGCAAAGAACTTTACAGATATGCAAATAAACATCGGACTGAAAGCATAGATAATTCTAAAAGCACTTCTAGTTATGCTTTCTAGATTGGAAGTGGAGTTTTTTTAAATGAAATTCTAGAAACCAAGCAGTAGTTTTGCAATAGGTTCGTTTAGTTTTTCTACAACTTCTCCATCAATATTTAATAGAAAACTTATCATATCTAATTCGTTAAATTGAAGTCTATTTTAGAACTTTTGATTTTTAGGATGTAAAAGCACAACACTTCTTCTACCCCTTTCAAAGAATTCAACTATGAATCAAATGAAGAATCACAATGAAAAGAAGAGCAAGAGGTACAGTACACTCCATTATACATGCTTTAATTTTAAATGCCATCTTAATGAGAATAATGACATGTAAAACTAACAAATAAGTCTAAAAAAAGGTCACTGAAGAATTCCAAGAATATAAAAGGACTAAGCTTCTTTAAATTCATAATCTCTAGAGAGAATTTAAAATGTTAAAATGAGTAATACTGAAACTATAAAAAAGTACAATAACAAGCATATGAAAATGGTCAACCAACTTATATTGTTGGGATAAGTCCTAAAAAATAAAAGAAACTTTGAAATTAAATCTTGAAGAGTTTAGAGAAATGAGATTAAGACAAGAAGAGCAAGATAAGGGGACAATCCAAAAAAGCTTTAAACCAGTTAAGACATCAAAAAATAAAGTTAAATAGAAAAATAAAGTAAAGAAGAAATACAAAAAAAATAGAGGTTCACAAGAAAGGGGAAGAAGCTAATTCTCACCTTACATATATTATGAAAGAATTAATTATACCTCAAAATGTTTATGGTAAAAGCCCACCAATTGGGGTTAGAAATTTTTATCCAACCTAGTCCAATCCGAAGTTAATGGGCCTAACCAATGTTAATTAGGTTTAAGATTGAATTCGGTCCTTTTTTAAATTTTCAAGTTGGGTTCCTTAACTGACTTGGCTCGAAGCCCAAAAATATTAAGTTAAATGATGTCCTTTATAGTAAAACGACATTATTTTTCAATTTTAAATTAAAATTTTAACTGAGCTTTAGCTTAACTCAGGCTCTAGCTTAAGGTGAGTCTAGATTTGAACATAAAATTTTCAGCCTGAGCTGACCCAACCCAATGCCAAGCCTACCAATAATAAAAAAAAAGTGGGAGAATAAAAAAAATGACAAGTTAATGAGTGACACGTCACTATAGTGGCACTATTAATATGTTAAAAAAAAACATTAGTGGCTTGTATAATCAAGTTGTATTTACCAATAACAAATAATGAATCAATATGTAAAGTATTTGAAAAAAAAGTTTCACCAATATAGTGAAATTAACAATGAGGCATTTTTTGAAGTAAATGGAAAAGGCAAGTCTCAAGTACATTAATGTTGAATTTTGATGTTCTTCTAACAACACAGAAAATATATACACTCTTGCAAGTCTAATATTTTTGTTCTAAAGTTCACCAATAATCAAGGACTCAATGAAACAATATTACAAAACTTTTCAATTTTTTTGGTCTTTAAAATGTAAATCCAAGGTAATTAGTAATTGATTCGGTTAAAGAGAAGTTAATCAAACGTTACCAAATTAAATTGGTCCAAAGTTGGTGAATGATAGGCAATTTTCCTAAAGTTACAACTTCAAACAAGTTTAACAATTCTAAAAGTTAAGCAGAAATCAAATGACTTGGTGATTAAGTTAGATCATAAGTTTCTCTAACTTATCTCAGTGTTATTATATGTATTTCTATCTAAGTTAATTTTCTATGCTTTAGTTTGATTAATTAACTATATTGAAAAGTATGTGTGTGTGTGTATGTGTGTGTGTGTGTTAATTTAAGAATAAACATGGATGATGATTAATAGTTTTTATACAAGTACATCCAATAAAACTCAACCTTCATTTATAATTGACTTAGCTCTAACATTGAATGTTTTAATACAAAGCATTTTTCTATAGATATTGCTCCTTTTTGAGCCACTTTCTATTTGCAGTAGTGATTGATTAGCTTACCAAGGATATCTAAGGGGATGTGTCATAATGTTATTTGCTGATGACAATGTTTTAGTGGATGAGACAAAAGAGGGGGCAATAATTGTGGAGGGATACGTTTGAGACGAAAGGCTTTAGATTGAGTAGGACTAAGAGCAACTACATGGAGTGTAACTTTTCGAGAAATAGAGTGGTTACTGATGTGGAGGTAAAGATTGGTTCAGAAATTATACCACAAAAGAAGTGATTTAAACATTCGGGCTCTATCATACACAATAACGAAGAGATTGATGAAGACATAGTTTATCGGATCAGATATGGGTGGCTTAAATGGAGAAGTGCATCAAGATTTTTGTGTGACAAGGAGATACCACTTAAGGTTAAAGGTAAATTCTATCATTTAGCGATTAAACTAACCATGCTTTATGAAGCATAATGTTAGCCTGTCAAACAAGTGCATAATCATAACCTAATGGTGATGAGAATGCTTCAATGGATGTGCAATATTACTAGAAGAGATCATGTTAGGATTGTAATGGTAAGGGTCATATTGAAGGTAGCTAATATTATTGACAAATTAAGAAAGACAAGGCTTAGGTGGTTTAGACATGTTAAGAGGAGACACCTAGATGCTCCAGTAAAAAGATTTGAGAAGATCGTACTCAGAGACTATAAGAGGAGAAAAGGAAGGCCTAAGAAGAACTAAGGAAAGGTGGTCAAGAATGATATGACTATGTTGGAACTTACCAAGGACATGACCCACAATAGAAAACTTTGGGGTAATAGGATCCAAATAAAGGATCCCTCATAAAGAGATTCTTGTAATTCTTTTTGTAATTAGCCTAAACTTGTAAATAGGTAGTACTTACCTCCTAGGGATTTAACTTGAATTTATTACTACTACTACTACTACTACTACTACTACTACTACTACTACTAATACTACTACTACTACTATTACTACTACGACATCCCGCGGAGTAGCAGAATTGATACTGGATGTTGTTGTTATTGTTGTATTGAATGTTTTAATATAAATTTCATGTGCATAATTTATCAATTAAATTATACACATATAATAATTGTAAGTTATTTCTTTTTAGACTGTTTAAGGGATGAACTTTTAATCTGAAGGTTCAATTCTTAATAAATCATATGTTCCCTTAATAACACGGGGGCCAAAAGCATGATAATTGCTAGTTCCATAGTTAAAAGTCTAGAAATTCTACTTTTTGCAAAAGGGTTGTCCAAAATGCCTTAAATGGAGTTATGCTAATTAAGACTACAGTGGTTATTGACCATACATTATTCACCGGCAAGACTACAGATACAATAGTAGTGGTTAAAATGGATTAATAATAGAAACGACAGACATGAAACTTTGACCAACTACAAAGAGGGTTTGTAAATGTCCTTAATTGCATTTCACACTAATGCCAAAACCATTTAAGTTACTAAATGATAGAGCATTATCTACTTTGACAGATGACATTCAATTAGCTAAAATTTTATCTTAATTTTTAATAATCATTTTTATAGCTACCATGCTTAAAGTAATACCACCAGAGTAAAATATAAAATATACCTGCTAAGTTTTGCACTCAGTCTTGAATAATACCAAACAAACTTATCACTATTGACTATTTTTATAAAGAACTTCAATTTTTTCTTGCATTTTTTCCATCCATTCAGAGGCATCTAGATTATTAAGTATTTCTTAGAGAGTGAATGACTCTCTGACATCATTTAAAAGGTACTATGCTATATTGCACTCCATTTTATAATCTGAGTGCTAATTTGGTCGTCTTTTGTATTATTTAATTGGAACACATTTGGAACTTTAGACTTCACTACTTCTTGAACATCTTGCTTTGATGTTGCTTCAAAAGGAGTTTTAAAATCTTATTCCACCCCTATAGTAGTCTCTAAACTTATTTGTGAAATGTTGTTGTCTTTTTCTTCCCTTTATTATTTATCTTCTATAAAGGTGTTTCCCTTCTGACAATAACCTTGTAGATAGAGAGATCCCACAAGTAATACCCTTTTACTTCGCCATTATATTCTAAAAATAAGTATTTTTTGAACTTTAAATTCAACTTTATGGTTTCTTTGGTATTATATATCATGTACATAGGACTTTTAAAAAATGGAGGTTAGAATAATCCACCGACTTTCAAATCCACATCTCTATCAGTTTCTTTAACTCAATTGCAGTTAATGGAACACCCAATTCACTATATAATATATGGTATTGACTACCTTTGTCCTAAAACCCTTATCTAAGCATGACGCCCTTAGTATTGCTCTTGTTCTTTCTAACAAAGTTCTCTTTATCTGGTTTACCACTCTATTTTGTTAAGGAGTTTATGCAATAGTGAATTATAATTTGATGCTTGTTTGCTTACAGAATGCATCAAATTCATTACTATTGTATTCTCTTGCATTATTTATCCTTAAGAACTCATTCTTTTTTTACCATATTCAAGTTCAAGCTACATTTTAAAAACTTTGAAGGTTGGAACCATATCTACTTTCCTCTTAATAAGATCCACCCAATACCTTCTATAACAATCACCAATAAAAAAGATAAAATGCTTCTCACCTTCTATGGATAGAATTGGTGCATGCCAAAAATCATAGTGAGCCAATTTAAGAACAATCTTACTTCTTAAATTTGATGTGTTAAATTTTACACGATATTGCTTACTTATAACACAGTGCCTACAAAAAGGTAGTAATACTCTGTATGCCTATAGAGTAGCTTTTGTTTAATATCGAACTTCATTCCTTATTAGATATAACTCTAAATTTTTTATATTATAATATTAAACATGTCTTACTTGAATTTTTTAAAAGGACTAATGCTTTTATTTTTTGCAGTGTCTCTCTCTTTAAATTATACAAGTTTGCACCTATCTTTTCTCACTTTATAAGTATAAGTGTGTCTCGAATTATCTTTAAATTTTCATTGATAATTTCTATTTTTTAATCCAATATCATATTGTCGTCCTAGCTATAACAACTTATTATTCAAGCTATCCATATATCATACTACTTGAAGAGAACATATTGTATCACATTATAGATTATTGTCATCAACTAAAGTATGTGTGAAATTTTCTCTAGGACTAAGATTTTTCTTATTTAAATTTTAAATATATTTTTTCAAGTTAATTTTCATGCCACAATTGTAGCATTTTAAGTCTTCTTAATTTTTACTTTTGACCTACCATGATTTTGACTCCCATTTGGGCCACGTTTGAATGATCTCCCTCTTGTCACTATTAAAGCTATGACTTATTATGAACCAAATTGCATGCCTTCCTTATTCTTAAGTTGACTTTGCTCCTCTAGAATCAAAGCTACAACATTATCAAAGACTAAGCAATATGTAAGAAGATTATTGGTTACGTTGATAATGAGTTGATCATACGAATAAGGTAGACTTTGAAATGGAAGTTTGACATGTTCATGTGACTCTATTTTATAATCTAAGAATATGAATTAAGATAATAGAGTTTTCAAATTACTAATGTGCTTGGACATTGAAGTGGATCCTAACATCGAATACTATAAAGTTTCTTCTTAAGGAAAATTTTATTGTAGATTGACCTTATACAGTTTTGTGAAATCATCTCATATCTCTTTTATTGTTTTTTTCCTCCTGTGCACTTGACAAAACTTTATCAACTAAAACTAGATGAAAAAGCATTCGTATCCATTTCATTCTATTTAGCATCATCTATGAAGCCCATTAGCCTTTCATTAATAGTTGCAAATCACTTATTTTCGTAAGGATAGCTTTCATCTTCAACTTTCACAATGAGAAATTGTTGGACCCCGAACCTTGATTGGACGTCAGAATTATTAAATGAGGAATCAGTAGTGAATGTAGTAAGTGGTGAT
>JANIHZ010000004.1:9044943-9055540 GCA_027478365.1 Erythroxylum rufum | reverse complement strand
TTAACTTTGAATTATATTTGACACAAAATGAGAGTTCAAATATTAAAATATTAAAAATTGAATGTACATTAAATTTAATATATAATATCAATTTTTTCATTAAAGAAATAAAGCTATTATCAAAGAAGTGATTTAACTAGTAAAACAAGTTCTTTTAAGAGTTTCTCAATTTAAAATGTAGCAGAAGTTGTCATGTAAAGAGAATTATAACTCATCTAAATTCTTTAAGAGCTCAAAAATGTACACTAAAGCATGTCAATGTTAATTTTGAATTGCTAATTTATTAAATAATTAATACAAATTGTATAATTTGTAAATTATTATACACACTCAATAATTTATCATATAATTACGAATTCTCCCGTTGTTTTAAAAAAAATATTAAAAAAATCACAAATAGTGCAACATAGATGATAAGCAAGAGATCTGTTCATCAAACCTTGCTATAGATGAATTGGCGCATATGAGTATCTATTGAGTTGGTTGGGCTGTATATTATTGAGTTTACAGATGTTGATGTCTCCCCTACATTGTTCCCAATTAATGCCATCCATAAGGTGAAGACAAATTTAGTTGGTTGGAGTGATGTAATACCAAGGTCCTTTTATATATACTTTTGGTCTACAATATTATATATATATATAAACATACATTTACGCCATTAGTACTATGATATTTAATATCTCAATCAAATAATTCACGCTCTACACAAATATCGCATAGGTAGAAGGTATGGACTTGGTATGAGAAGGTAGAAGTATTTCATAATTCACTAAGGTTAGAAGCATGATGGATGCTTAGAAAAGGGGAGGAGAAGAGAGATTTACCTGTCAAGGAAAATGAATCCAATCCCATAAGCTAGCTACCGATTTATGATTATGCTTAACACACATTCTTCATCACATATTATATAGTTTACAGCTAACAGAGAGAGTAATTAATGATGTGAAATCGGTTGCTAACTATACAAGCAATAATTCCATCTTCGAAGGTAGATTTTTTACTTGTAAAAAAGGGTTAAGAACATGTTTGGCCCCTGCTGCTGATCCAAGCTGGCGTCTATCAGTTCATCTAAAATTGTTGCTAGCAACTCCTTACCTTTGTACTGGATAGTTGATCAGATGAAACAGATATGACATGGTGTTTATGCAAATTGAAGCTAAGTGGTCAAAATGATGTCTTTAATGCTAAAAGGTAGCGGTTATGAGATCCCTAATTATTGAAAAAGGACACCGATCGTCATGTGTTGTTTGGTTGAACGAGGCTTTGGATCCTAGACTTGGGAAATCTTCACCTTTCTTGCAATAGATTGAAGACTTCCCTTTGCCTATGTATGTTTCTCTTGGACTGTCCTTTGTCCCCTTCTTTCTGGACAATTTTTCTTAACGCTTGTAATTACTATCTGTACTTTGCATGGATTCGGTGCCTTACCTGCACTTGCCAACATGTGAGTTTTTTTGAAGAAATAGGTCCATGCGGGAAAACCAGATCCTCTGTCCAGTTTTACTTTGACTTATTCTGTCTTGTGAAATTTCAGCCATTTATTTTGCGGGACCCATGCGAGCCCCATACAGACTCCACATAAATGAATGGTTGAGATTTATTGAACACAATAAGACATCATAATATTGGACAGAGGATCTGAACTCCCATTTTAGAGGGCAATTTTGGTAACAACAAGGAAACAATGAGTGTTTTTGTTACTTCTTTTAACACATTCTCCCTGATATTGTCTGATCTAGGACCTTCAAACCTAGTATTAACTAGTTGCTCTTGTCTGGTGTAAGGAAAAATAAGATTTTGGTAGATGTTGACTTAAATTTTTTTTTTTTGTTTGGGTAAATTGTAACTTAAAATATCTTTCTGGTTAATATTTTTGAGACATGAGCCGGCAAGCATTCGTCACATTTGGAAAATGGAAAGTCGGAAGTGGCAATCTGAGAATTCACGAACTGTATGCTTCGAAGAGGGAAAAAGTCACGACGTCCCCACCTTCAGAATCTTAAGCGAATTGGAAGCCTCCGTGAACTACTTGCCACCATACCCACCAATAGAGCAGGTCAAGATCGTCAAGTTTCAAGGTCAAAGGGTATTATTGTCGTTTGAAATAAGTGAGAACTCGTTTTTTAACCGTTTCTTGGTATGGACAAAATCGGGATTAGAGTTCGTCGTACGATACGATACCACAGGCCAATAAGGCCACAGCTTCCGACTAAAACGACGTAGTTCCAACCTATAAGCTGTTAACATTTTTCGTCTTCTTTGGCTTCTATCATTAAAACAGGTGGAGGTAGGACCCAAATTTATTACTTCAATAAAGAGATGAAAATTTTCTTGTGACCCATATAGGAGTATGTCATTTTATTTAAAAGAAAATGGATAACACCTATTGACTTTCTTGGACAGTAAACTTTCTTTTACTGAGCACATTCACAGGGTAAAAATACTAGTAATTAGTGACCCGTAAAAGAAGGCAAATTAAAGGGATCAATCTGTCCGTTGCAGTCACAAAAATTGGATGAAATTAAAAGGAAAAGAGAAACCAGTAATAACACAGAAGTAGACCCTTCGCCTTTTGCTGTTGTTTCTAACATGGGAAAGTAATGGCACGTCAGGTGGCGGATTTTACAAACCTTAAACTGCTGTGTAATGATTGTCACATTTTCAGACATTAATAAGCTTCATATTTAACACCGAAAAAGAGAGGGAAAGATGGGGAAGGGTCCCATCCCATGCAAACTTAATCACACCGTATTGCTCTACAAGTTTCATAACACAAACACACGCTCTCTCTCTCTCTCTCTCTCTCTCTCGCTCGTCCTTTGTAGGAAAGATCCAATCTTTTCAGCTGTCAGTTGTTACTCTAACTACAGAATCAAACAACTTGAGTCAGAGAAGCACACCACACTTGAGTTAATCAGTATCTACCAGCCCCAGCTCAGATTCTATCCAGTGTTTATGGCTGCTTATTTTTCTGGTGTTTCACACTTCTTCTGTTCCCCCTGAAAGAGAGAGAGAGAGAGATATGCATATGTATGTCTGTTTGTGTGTGTGTTAATTGTGATTGCGAAGAGAAAGAGAGAGGTGGCAGGTGATGGAACAAAAGGGACCTACTGCTTGATTGTTGGCGAGCAGCAACGGTCATTGTCAATGATTTTTTCCTCTTTCCCTGTGGGTGGTTCTTCATGTCTTATCAGTAATCACACTAACAGCACACTCTCCCATCCACTCACTCGCGTGTTGATGAGGGAGAGATCTTGATCATCAAGATCCCTTTCCACATCTTTATCAGGCTCCAGTCTTTTGTTATTTTTGTGGGAATTTGTTAGGTCGGTGTTTTTTTTTGTGAAGGTGGTCAAAGGTTGTGCTGCTTTCACCCAGAAAGGGAAGCAACAGATCTCAGTCATATGAGGAGATCTTTTACTGTGAGTTTTGCTTAATTTCTCTAAGCTTTCTTCTGGTTGTCTTGCCGTGAATTAGTTGAATTCAGCTATAACATTGGGAGGCAAGCATGTAAACTAAGAGAAATTTGTTAGGATCCGACTCTATTCTGAGCATAAATTGCTCCCTACCCTTCCTCTGTTATTGAGGGGTTCGAATAAGGAAAAGAAAATTCTGGGTTTCAAAATTTTTATTCTCTTTGAAAAAGTGTAGCTGAATGGCCAGCTTCTATCCATCAATAACCAACATAGCATGAAAGCTGCAAGCTACGGAAGCTACACATTCGTAGCTTTTAACATGTTTCAGTAAACTATCAATTCTCTCTATATTATTTTTACCATCATGAATATTTCGTAGACCTATAAAGACATGTAAAAGATAGTACTTGTTATGGAGTCCTTTTAATTTAGATCTTATAGGGTTTGTTGATTAGTTTCGAGTGTTTCTTTTACTTTTTCAGGTGCTGGATGTCCTTCTGGTACTTGCATTGTTCGCTGATGGTCCATGGGCTATCAGGGGCATCTCACACTGCAAACAGGCCAACCCAGAAGAGGTTCGGCCTCACAGCGTCAGTATTACTGAATTTGGAGCAACTGGGGATGGAGTCACTCTCAACACAAAAGCATTTCAGAATGCCATCTTCTACCTCAACTCTTTTGCTGACAAAGGGGGGGCGAAGCTTTTCGTCCCTGCTGGCCGGTGGTTGACAGGAAGCTTTAATCTCATCAGTCATCTGACATTGTGGTTAGATAGGGATGCAGTTATACTTGGGTCAACTGTAAGTGCTCAAGTCAATTCAAAAGATATCTGAGCTGAGTTTGGTCCCATAAGTTTGAGACATAGATGGTAACACTGTTCAACTTAACATATCAATTCAGAACTCTGATAATTGGCCGGTTGTTGATCCTCTACCATCATACGGCCGAGGGAGAGAGTTACCCGGTGGGAGACATCGGAGTCTTATCTTTGGTTGCAACTTGACAGATGTTATCATAACAGGTTGGTGAAATTAATAAAGTCTTGATTTAGACTTGTATTTCATTTGTTCATGAGGACAGTGATTTCTTCCCGCAGGTGACAATGGAACTATAGATGGTCAAGGTAACATCTGGTGGAGCTGGTTCCGAAACAAAACTCTCAACTATACCCGGCCGCATCTTGTTGAGTTCATGAGTTCAACTGGCATAGTCATCTCAAACCTGACTTTCTTGGATTCACCCTTTTGGACCATCCACCCCGTCTATTGCAGGTATCTTCCCCACCATATGGGTTATAATCTATTTCCCTAGTTTCTTCCTATTCCGTTTCAACTTTGCAAAAGTGAAGCTTTATGAATTGGGGAGAGTTTGAGACTGCTTTTCTGGTTGAACAGCAACGTGATTGTCCAGAATGTAACAATTCTGGCTCCTTTTCATTCTCCAAACACAGATGGGATTGACCTAGGTGACTTTTCATTCTACCACTTAAGAAATATCTCTGCTGCTTGTTTTACATGACAACCATCAGTAAAACTTGGAAGAGAAGTTTGTTTTTGCCTACTTATTCAAATATAAGAGAGTTTTCACGGAGTTAAATTCAAGTATTCTCCTTCAATCTTCAATTCTTCACGTTCAATGCAAGTGACAATCCTTGCAAGATAGCAGTTGTAACTTTTTGTTGTTCAATCATGCAATTCCCCTGATATAAAACACTCTGAAAGTCTTCTTACCAAATTACTTTGTGAACATATTCAGATTCTTCTGATGATGTTTGCATTGAAGGCTGTCATATTAGTACTGGTGACGATCTAATTGCAATAAAAAGTGGGTGGGATGAGTACGGCATATCTTATGGTCGTCCTAGCAGAAACATCACTATTCGCTGGTTAAGTGGACAAACTCCAAGTGCAGGGATTGCAATAGGGAGTGAGATGTCTGGAGGTGTATCTGAAGTCCAAGCAAAAGATTTGCGATTTTACGACTCAAACATTGGTATTAGGATAAAAACATCTCCAGGAAGGGGTGGCTACGTGAGGGATGTCTATATATCAAATGTGACATTGTCAAATGTAAATGTGTCTATAAGATTTACTGGCCAGTATGGGGAGCACCCTGATGAGCATTATGATCCACAAGCTCTACCAGTAATAGAGCGGATATCAATAGAAGATGTCACTGGAGAAAACATAACATACGCAGGCCTTCTAGAGGGTATAGAAGGAGACATTTTCCGTAACATTTGCTTTTTGAACATTACTCTCAAAGTAACCTCAACGTGTTCTTGGAATTGTTCCTATGTCCAAGGTTATTCTGACTTAGTTTCGCCAGAAACTTGTGAGCCTCTCAGGGAGAGCATTTTCCCTTCCCATTATTCCAATTGTTATGGTCTGTCAAGTCACCTGCAGAATTCAGGTAATCAAAACAGAGGCGCCTGGTTACAGTCTTGGTAAAATTTATAAAATCATAGGTTTTGCTTGGTGGTCAATTCACCTTCTTTTCTATAATACTTCGACATTTGATTCTTGCCATTTCTCAACCTGAGCTGCTAATTGCCTTGCAGAGGAATGAATGATCCCCGACATGTATAGTTGAGTGGGACTTGCGGATTTTGTGATTGTTGACTTGTGATGTAGTATTGAAAAACAAATAAAAAATCCCGTAATTTGTGTGCAGTAACCAATAATTGAGTGATTTGAGAAAGTGAAAATAAAATTCGCATTTTCAAATGATCTTTGTTCGGTTCTTTTCATTTTCTGTGTGATCAAAGAGGAAAATCAATCACAACGTGAACCACTGTGCATGTACCAAGCTAACCAGAACCAATAGTTCTGGAGGTTAAGCGTGGTGTTTGGGACTGAGGAAAAGATCTTGGAGGCCGCCAGAACTGGTGAGTGATAACGTGGAAGAATTAGCCTTAGTTAAATGGAAGAATCAGGCTGCTCTTTGGATATCGAAGTCAATATTGTTAAAAGACAGATACATTCTTGGCTCCTATTTGGTTCCACATCGGGTCATGGGTCATGGGCTATAACAAATCAGCATGCCCCTTACGCGTGGGCCACATCACAAAACAGCTGCACAAATCGCAGCACCCACTGCAAAGGCCACGCCTCACATAAAGCCGCGCACAGTCCTTTTATTCACTCTTTAGTTTTTTGTACAGGTTTTATTTTGTTGTACAGTGTCCTTTTTGTCGACTGGAGATAGTGACCTTGCCCATTAGCATGAATAATGTTTAGTATAAGAGTCCCTTTGTACACAGTGAAAGTTATGAATGAAAAGCACTCGTTTCTTCATCATTCTATACATCTTTTCAAATATTGAAGTCGTTCTTTTGGATACTTATTAACATCTAACTTTAGAATGGAATTACCCAATTATGCATTCGCATCACGGTATCAGCCGCTGAAATGCAAACTTATGGTGATTCCATTTCTATTTGTAGCGTTTATAACCAACAATCTTCGAGTTTCCATGATAACATGTGCAAATATGTAGTGATGAAAGCTAAAGGTTCTGACTCTTCATTTCTTTTCATGAATATTGTACTGTTTGAAAGTTTCCTATTGAAGAAATTCAAGGTACAACTGAGATGCACTTAAATATCTTTTGTTTGTCTACATATACAATTTTCATCACACACAAACTTGTGTTATTGGCAGCAATCAGTCGATGAATATTTCTCAAAGGCTGAGAATTCAGATCTTCATCTGGGGGATGTTTCACAGGCATCCTTCTTTATGACAGAACACAAAACCTGCCTTGAAATGTAGATTTCAAGTTCTTTAGAAACCTCTGTCAATTTCAAGTCAAAACTGCTTCTGTATTTGTTTTTTGGTGAAGGTACCGCGGCAGAAAACATAGGCTGAGAACCCGAAAAACGTCTTCTAGGACTGGAAAACCTTCCTGGCGACCCTGGAACTCTTCCTTTGGAAATAATAGGCATTGAACCGGATTCAACACTAGTCATGTCCCTGTCCTCGTTCATTAATGGACCACATTTTGTCTCCAGTGGAAGTGGCCTCAAGGGATCTTGTTCCTCCACTAATTTTTGTTTCCTAAGTTTTTCTCTAGCCTTTTCAGCTGCAAGTATAGCTTTATCTCTACTCAGCTTTATCAATTTCCAGGGGTTGATACTAACATGGAATCCTTGTTTCTTGGATACAAAGGCCTGCTCTGGTTCCTTGTCGATTTTTACAGACAGATTTATAGGGTTCTGTAATTGAATGAATCGTCTGGGGTGAGACTTATGTGTGTATCTCTTCTAGTGACAAAACTGAGGCAAGTAGTTACTTACCTGGTTTCCTCTGTGCCCACAAAAATACCGTGAAACAAATCTTGACCTTTCTGGTGAATCAAAATCGGAGTCCGAAGAAAGATCTGAATCATCAAAAGGGTCTATTCCCATTGAGTCGTTCTCCTCCTTCATAGCCAAGATATAGTCATATGTTCTCATTCCCTGCAGCAAATAGAATTAATAGGCTAACTAGATTAAGAAACAGTGGTCAAATGTAATAATATTTCGTGTGTCAGCATGATCATATAGCAATCAAGATCGTAATTCTTATCCGGCTATTTATGGGAATTCGGTCCAAGAACTTAGTAGTGCTGGAGAAATTGTTGATCTAAGTTCTTGGACAAGTTAGGCACCAAACCCAACATCTCCTGTATGGTCGGTTATTGATTCCTAAAGACATGAGGAACAGAAATGACCAAGGATGTTGGCTCAGTTGTTAATGTTTGTTTTTCACAAGTTTCCTCTTTTTAAGTCAGAAGCCAAACATCGTAATATCATTGATGAAGTTATCCAGTTAATATGATAATTACCTTGCGTATGAGAACAACATGGAAGAAGAAAAGTTGTCCCATGGCTGCTGAACTATACGCTGTCATCAACACCAACATAACCTGTAAAATTTTCCCAATTTGAGTACCTATGAGTAATAGAAATTTGGCCTAAGAAAAATATAAGTAATAAATGCCCTCACAAAGAGTTTAAGGTAATGGTGTGCAATGTACAAGTATGTTTACCGTTATAGTGACAAGAACACTTCTTGGGAACTCAATGAACAATTTCTTCTTCAGCTCCATCTCTATGCCATTTTTGTCTGCAAAGCATCTGATGAAAATTGCAACTGCAGTTGCTCCTTCCATCGTTAGCTGGATCATTTAATTAAAACAAATTAGCTACTAACTGAAGCTAACTGAGAATTGAAGGTAATTGGGAGAACAAATCACCTGGTCTCGAGTAAACAAATGAAAGCCATAGAGCTACTAACCATTAACATGACGAACATCATCAATAGAAAGAATGCAGTGTAATTCCTTTTGCCAACGCAGTTGTTTAACCACTGAGTGGCAAAATTGGGGGAAAAAAAAGAAGAGTTAAATTTTACAACAATCCGTTAAAAGCAATTAATAAAAGCAAAAGAATTCAAGTTCTCACCCTGCAGTGATGGTCAAACCCTTCAACACACCGATTACAGGTCCTGCAATGCTTGCTGCGCTTCTTCACCTGAGGAACAACTTCCAATCGTCACTCAACCACAGTTTCTATTTCTACAACCTAAATATTAGCATGAATGGTTAATGTAGCTAGTGTTCATGCACGTTTTAATACGAAATCTTTAAGCCATAATTATATTACACAAGGCCTAATAATTTGTTGATGGATAAAGTTTATCCAACCTCAAAATCACATAGTGTGCAGTAAGAGATTTCATCATCTTTTGGGTCTGGCTCCATAACGTCATCCTTCAGAACCAGGGGAAAAGGTAGCAATGGTTCCATTTGAACAGGGAATCTCAATGGATCCAAATACTTCCTTCTTATGAAAGTCTTAAGAATTTTCCTCTCCATTCTTCGGAAAAACCTCGCCACTATTTGACTCAGAACAAAACCATAATTCAGACTTGAAATTCCATTGGATTTGGCTTTCTTTTTCTTCCTAAAACTTGTTTTATCAGTAGGGTCAGCAGCGCTGCACCTTATAAATAGGAACATGACGGAAAGTGCCTACAAAAGATAGCAATATGATTTTGATAGAATTGCTTCAATTCATTGAAGAATTGGAAACACACGTCATCCACTTCTGATTCATTACCACAAAGGAAAAGACAGTTGTTACTATAATTTCAGCAATTTTGTTTCCAAGAAAGAGCCCAAGGAATGTATAGAAGGCCACAACCAGGAAACAGTAAACTGCCATTCCCACCATCTGCAAACGAAAGTCAAAATCTGAACAAATCAAGCAATACAACACGAAAGTTCTTTACTTTTGTAAATGGGGTTCAATAAACTACACCATTTTCTCTAATTTCTTGGTTAAAGGCGAAAACTTTGTCAAAACGTATACCAAATCAGTTGAGTTACAGGTGATTAGGCTACATCTGCGAGAAGCTTTCTATACTCGAAGAAGAAATATGCAATCTTTACAAGCTTTTAAGCCAGACGAGACCTTAATCCGAAGAACTAAGTTCAAATTATACATAGAAAAAGGACGTGCACCTGTAATGGGTGGAGAGGTCGTTGCCAGCCATGACGTCTCATGTTCAATGGCATTTTGGGGATTTGTATGAGCAGAACTAGCTCTTGCAGTTCTTGGATCCAAACTACAAACGAGTTTCTGGTTCGGGAGCGTATCAGAATCTTAGTAATCCATCTATTTTGTTTAGAATTTGTCTCGAGACCTGAGAGAACCAGAGCTTGTTATTATGTTGCTTGTTTTTAATTCCTGCACGAGAAAAAAGAGGAAAATGTAACAAAGTCTCCAACGGTCGACTACCAGTAGCAGTGGGAAGGGGAACAGTAATACTGTTTTGAAATTTGAACCGCTGGTTCAGATCTGAAATCATCTTACGATCGCCAGTTTGACACGTGCAAAGCGTATGAGATCTACCTTTCCCGTTTTGATGAATAACAACAGAGGGTCAGATTTTGGGGGAGTCCACATGAAGGTCCATGATGATCGGCCCAATTCATGAATCCGACAATTTTAATGATCTTAATTAATTAATAGTGAAATAAAACCTCAATAAATAAATATTCGATAAATTAATAATTTTCATTAAATAATAATTTTTTCTGATCCCTACTTGGACTAATGGGATAAAATAATAATCTCGCTAAATGCATAAGATAATAGTTTTTTTAAAAAAATTCTTGAGCCTCACTAAAAA
>JANIHZ010000004.1:8996919-9007154 GCA_027478365.1 Erythroxylum rufum | reverse complement strand
TAAAGTTTGAGAAACTTTATGATTAAATATGAGATATTTAATAAATAAGGATCAATATAAGATATTGAATCTTATATAGGCATAATTGGTTTTCAATTAGAATTATTTGCAATTCTAATTAAAGTTTAATTAAAATTAGAATTTAATTTCAATTAAATTACTAAAACGTCCAAAGCTTATTATAAATAGGCTTAAGTTATATGGAGCTAGCACTTCTTGCTTAACCTTTCTGTAAGAGTTACAGAGTTCTCTCAACACCTGTTCTGTGGATACCGTTAGAGGCCGGACACTTGTGCAATTACGGTGGTTAAGACGGATCAGTTTCCGGAACAGTTCGAAGGATACAACAAGAAAAAGATTAAGCTTTAGAATAAGGTACTAATTAAATTCCACTTTATTATAATTTGTGTTGATCATTTTATAGAATTAAATAGAACTTGGCTTTCAGGAAATCAAAAGTCACAAAAAAGTTTCGTGATTATTCCGCTGCGATCAGGATCAGATCCTGACCCGGTTTTCCAACAATGGTATCAGAGCCAAAGATTAATTATATGATTTGGTTAGAATATTTAATTATTATCGATCATATAATTTTGGAATTGAATTAGAATGTGAAAAGTTCGTATTCTGAACCCAAAATTGTTCTGGTTGTTGTTATAAGTATTTGAAAAGATAGAATCGCATCTCATTTTTCTTGCTTCCAGAAATTGGTTTTTGGAAATTTAAATTGCGCAACAGTCTTTGATCATTTTGTTATGTAGTGGTGTTTCTGGAATTTGAGTTTTTGGTGTTATGCATTTGTTATATTTTAACACCATGAGTAAGGTTTTAAATATGAAAACCTAATCCCAGAAAGTAGAGAAACCCAAAATTGGCGTTTGCTATTTTAATAGTACATATAAATAACTACAGTAAGCAAGAAATGACATCGTTTATCTAAAAAAGAAAAATGACGTCATTTTATATTAGGGTTTCAATCACAACCATAATAAAAAGGCTACTACATTCTCATTCAAGCCATCAAATTTCTCAAAATCCTCCATCCTACAAACCACTGTCTCCTCTCTTCTGTTTAGGTTCTGTATTGTGGTCATCACCGTCAAAGAACCATTATTAACTGAATCGGTGTTATTGTCTTGTTTTATTTTCATTAACGAAGTTGTGCTAAATTTAACTTACACCTTTAGGTGTTATTATGAGTTCTTAATTATGCATTTGATGTATGAGTTGTGTTTATGGTTGTGTTTCGAAGATGATTTACTATCTGTCTTTGTTATTTGTATATGAGTTGCCTTCTTCCCAACGACCTTTAACGCTTCCTTCATCAAAGCTTCGTAACTATTTGATGAAAGGTCTTCAAGAGTATTTTACTTTTATTCATTTCCATTAATAGTAATATAGCCCAATATAGATAATACTATATTTCTGTACATCAAGAACACAGTCATGTCTATTTTACTTTAAATTCTAAATTTTGCATATGATACAAACTACACAATAGATTTATGAAATTTTAGTAAGGGTCACTTTTATGTCATTAGGCACATTGAAGATGTATAAGTGTTAAACTTGACTACTTTCACTTATCATCAAAATTGGAGTTAAACATGTCATCATTTTATTCTAAATTGACATTTGCAGAATATATCTCTTAACATAATTAATCAAAGAATGTCGATATGGCGACTAGTTCTGGATGGTACTAATTCATTTCGTTAGGAGGAATGTGACAAAATTGTCCCTACTGAAGAAATAAATAATGCAAAAAAAAAACTCCCCTTCATACACTAATGATCATTTGCCTTCCATGATTGATCTTCTGCTTCAAAGTGTTTAGTATTATCCGAACAACGTCACTTTTCTTATTATGTATATGTTCTTTACTTTCATGAAGCTATTATATATATTTACATTTGATAGTATATACTACGTGTTGTTTTAAGCTTCCTTCAATCTCGAAGATGACATGTATGCCCATAGAGGCGGAACCGATATCACAACGGTCCGTAAAGGATTAGGGAAATTGGTTGTTTTGGAAAATTTGTTAAATCCACAGACTTTGTCTAGTCATTCACGTATGCATGTCACTCCAATTTCGATTCATTTAACGATTTACTAATCTGACAATATCTAAGTTCTATACTGATTATGTTTTAGATAAATCGTTTCATACTGGCTGTTTATCTAGAGAACTTGTCTTCCATACTAAATCTTGCGATTCATTCACTGTATCCTTTAAAAGTTTAGCCATAGCGGAAACACTATTGCAAAAGGGTGTGAAAAATATACACCTGAGGGAAGAACTATCACTATTTCAATTAGTGCCTTCGAACTTGCAAGGACCCTTCTTGAGAATCCAGACATCAGGGACTCATTTACCTTTACCGACTCTCATGTCACTTGAAATTTAAAAAAATAATTATATCATTTTCATTTATCGATGCAATCAACTGAACTCAATTTTAAAGTTAATTTATTGTTGTATTTATAAGAATTTGTCAAATAACCTCTCTACTAGTTAGGGGTCAAGCTATGTACTATTGAGTGTGGACTGTTATTGTTTTTGTTCTATGACTGTAAGAATCATTAACCTTCTAATTCAAAGTTGGTACTACTCCATATATTATATTATTATATTGATACAATTATTAAAATTTTTATAACTAATTTTTGCACTGTTAGTAAATATTAATGATTAATTAATACTACTGTTTAACACTTAAAATTATGTTGTATGTGTTTTTTCAACAATACTTTGTAAACATTCAAAATAAATCTCCAATAAAACATATCTTAAATATAATATATTATAAAAATGTTAATTTAACAATTTTGAAAAATGTTAACCTTTTGGTGACGATTTTGGCAAATGGTCACCAAATGTGTTGTTGTGGAACCTTTTGTGACGATTTCTCGAAATCGTCACAGAATGTCGACCTTTCGTCACCAAATAGTTACTTTTAGTAATAATTTGGTAAACGCCACCAATTGTGAACCCTTTGGTGACGATTTTGGAAAAGCATCACCAATTGTTTATCAAATTATGATGACGAATTTTGAAAAGTGTCACCAAAAGTTGATTTAGCGACGAATTATATTACTAAAATCGTCACTCATTGTATACCATTTTGTGACGATTTTCAAAAATTGTCACTAAATATTCACCATTTAAAAACGATTTTTGTAATTTGTTATCAAATATTGATCCTTTTGTGACGCTTTTATTATTAGTCGCTAAAGTCTTAGTTTTAATGACGATTTTTAGAATCGTCGCAATATGGTCACTTTTAGTGTCAATTTTTGGAATGTCGCAAAAAAACACGTAGCTAAATATCAAGTCTGTTATAATGTATGATTACAAATGTAAGCTGCAAAAGGACCAAATCGCCCATGTATAATCCTTAGGTCAACAGAGGGAATGTCAATGAATAGTTATTTGTTACCTCACATATGTTCGAGATGACTTTATTTATGTACAATGCCAACAATAATATACATACCATCCTCATACTGCTCGTCTGCGGATTTTTAAACCCATCTTTGCGCTTTCTAAAACCCACCATACTCTTTGAGAACTAGAATTGTTCTCTCCAACTATCAAAAGTATTAAGAATCGCATATAACAAATTACATATATATACATCCTACTATCTTATAACTCTCTTTGTAGTTGTTGTTCCGCTGATTAATTCCTCATATCCAAATGTGAAACCAGCCAAGCCGGCTCTTCCAAGGGCTCAACAAGAGGGATTTAATATGGACAACTTTTCATGCATCCTCCACTCTCATGCATGTGCCAAGCTCACATAAGATTTTTCAGAGAAAAGAACAACAAAGTGAAAACAAAAAGATAAGACTTGGCAGCTTATTCAAGACGAGAACCACGTACAACGGTCGCCCTAGATTGTGGAAAATGTGGTGCAAGATTGAGGAAGTTGTGGAGAACCAGGTATTGCAGATACCCCATTGTTGTCTGCTCCATCTCCGCTTCTCGGTGCACCGATAATCGATGAGATAGCTGCAGCTAAGGCGGCCGTGAAGTTCGGGTCAGAAGCAATCGCTGCAGTGACAGTGTCGACCACAGAAGCGTGCCTTTGGCCTAACGGCGAAGTTGTGATTGCCTGTGCCTTTGGGGGAACATATATGGGATGTCCTAGAAGTTGAGAGCAGCCATGCAAAGAAATAGGAAATGTGGCAGGTGATTGAGGGACGCGAAGGAAGGGCATTGCGGTACTTGGACTCTGTGTCAAGTCGAGAGTTATGGTGGGGAATGGCGCGGAGGCTGATAGAGTAGCCATTGTCGAAGCGTAAGGCAGCGAAGGGAAGAAGTTGTTGGAAGATGGTACAGATTCTTTGCTTGTAGTTGAACCTGAAAGAAGCATGGTTGCTGCTGCTGAGGTAGTATTGGCCATTGCTGTTGCTGCAGGTGGAAGAGGGTGGTTGTGGTTCCCTTCGTATGTTGTAATGAGAATCGTCTTGTCCTCCACACATCTTTGGACCTAATATAGGAGACACACAGACAAATTTATGTATGCACGGTTAAGTTGTCTGCAACCATATTAATGGCTTTAAAATATCATCGGACGCAATTACTCAGGAATACCGGTTTAAGTTGTCTGGTCATCATGTTTTAAGGAAATGACAATTTTTCATATATTTTAAGCTGACTTGATGTTAAATGCAGTTGTCAATCACCAACATTTCTCACGAGTGAACATGGATCATCATATACCTGCTTACGAACTGGGCATCCAACAGCCATAGTGCAACGATAATAGGCACGAGGACAAGGGTTACCCTTGGCCATCTTTTGTCCATATTTTCTCCACTGACATCCATCGCTGATCTGAACCGAGACATTGATAACTAACGTTAAACTGTTGAGTGAGGTTCAGAAATCTGTCATTAAGTATCTAAGGTTGTGTGCAATTTGCCAACGCTCACCAGAGGAGCCTCCGATCGTGCACGCACAGACACTCTTGCCTTTCTGAAAGGAACATCATGGACTTGGTCACTGGACTTGCCTTGGTCTAGTTTCGAGCTTTTAGAGAACCCCCAGCTTTGAGAAGTTTGATCGAGACGGTCCTCAATGGAAGGTTGCTTTCCAGGAATTTGAGACATGGCATCTGTTGTATGTGTTGGAGAAGCCGACACTTCTTGTGTCTTCTCGTCAGACATAGAAGGATCACTGACATCTAATGTGGCAGGTGGCCGTGGGTCCTTAATCTGTTGGGCTGACATAATGGCACTTGACATTCCACTCTGATCACCCTTCTGTATCAATCATTGACGTGATTCAAAAACTATGGAAATTAGTACAAAAATATCTCTTCGTATTAAATTCAAAACTAATCCACATATTGATAGAATTTATGAAAGCCCTCAGGAAATTGGATTTCATGGGGGATCAGTCATCATTATTGTCAGCATTTACTGGACGTCAGATGTATGATTCTATATCTGCAAGCTAGTAACGCCCATGCCGGATAGTTTAAGATGATACGTGGCAATTCTGCCGCCTGGTGCACATGAACTACTGTATATATATATATAAGAAGTATTTTGATCAAAGTCTTGCCTGAATCAAGACGAAATCCAATATAAGTTACTTATTTAAGATAGAAAAGAACATGGAAATTTCTCTTCTGCTGGTGGATTTGGAACTAAAGTTAGAAAAAGTGTCCTTGTTAAGAAAATGAGAAGTGATAGCGGATCAAGCAAGCACGTTTTTCCTATTCAAGTGAAGCACGTTACCTCTTTCTTTATGAATAAAAGAAGATACTTTGGATTTCTTTGGTTAATCTCTCTTTTCAAGAAACTTCGAACAGTCAATTAGGCTTTGATGATAATAGAAAAGGCAATGAATTGGGCATGCTTGGCTCTTCCTCTTTATTCTAAGGCCAATCTAGTTGAGAAGATGTAAACGAATGGAATCATCACCTGCTCTCCCCGATTCCCATATGCCTGTTTTTGGATTGCCATGAGTAACTGAGTCTGAAGGTCTTTGTAACTTCTGGTAACTTGATCCAACATGATTTTCAGCTTCTTATTTTCATTGTGTAGTCTATCCAGCTCGATTTGTGCTATACTCAGCTGCGAAATAACCAAATCTCTATTCTTGAAAATTCAACTTGGAATATAAAAATGTAATACACAATTAAACACGTATAAATGCTTTGTCTGAATGAATAACTTGGGAAAATCAGATAGATTCCGAACAATTAAGATGCTTAACTCACTTCACTGTTGGGTTTATGGTCACTTTCTGTTTTCCAAGTCCCAGAACCTGAAGTGTGAAGATTCAGTCCGGTCTGCAAGACAAAAGCAAAAGTCAATCCGAAGTAAACACAGGTTTGCTTATGTCCATCATAACTTTAGACCTCCAAACCTTTCACAACAAACAAAAAAGACAAGAAGGGTATGAGATAAAAGGCAGCAAAAACTTACATTTACAAGGGTATCAACTAGAGTACTTGACGATCCATTCTTGGTATCTTGATCACTAGACAACACTGCATCAATCCTATCACTTGATGAAAAGAAATCAACTTCCTTGATCACGGGCTTGCTATGATCGATGGAGCTGTTGTTTTCGTGATCGGATGCACATGAGCTCCCCAGGGGAAAGTCACCGGAGTGCAAGAACGTCAATTCACGTCCGTGTTTTTCCATGACAGAAATAGTAAGTCGGGGGGAAGAGAGAGAGAGAGAGAAGAAGAAATGAGAAAGAGCAAGTACATACAGAGGCGGGGTAGTAGTTGTGTAGGCTTTACAACTAAGAGTGAACTTGTATTTGGTGGTACAAAATAGAAAAAGACTTTAGCTTAAGCGACCGAGAAGGCCAGCCGCTTTCTTCGTGGGATAGATGACGTGATGACTCCGTTAACCTAAGGAAAGGGGGTTGAGTTCCGTTAAAGATGACGGAGTGACATTTTAGTCCACGTGGGGTGGGGAAGGATAGCGTCGTCTGGAGGTCAACCGTGTTGACGGCCGGGCTATATCTGACGGTAGTTAGAATACCTAATCCCACCATCTGTAAAAATTACCCAACCTCAAATCATCTACTCGGCTCCTATCTCTATCTCTAGGTGGGATCAACATAAAACTATGTATCATGTAATATGATATTAAAATTATGCATCTTATTTACCGAGATCTTGTTCGTGCTATTGAAGGCCTGATGGCAAAACAGGTCAAGATCATTGGTACCAAGTTGTCAACTATTGTGTACCTGGGAAAGTAATCACACTGTGGTCTTTATGGTACATTTCAACGAAGTCTAAGATCTAAACCATATATGAATACAAGTTATATGTTGTCATACTTAATAGCATCAGATTACCTAAAGATCTCAACTGTTAATACTTAATAGCATCTTACTCTAGTAGAAGCTTTGGCCGCCAATGGGCGAAGCCAGACTAGCTTTTGCACGAATTCTAGAGGCATACATTAAAATGGAGGCAGATATCCTAACAGTTTTTCTAATAACCCCCGGTGAACTGGACCTTCCTTTGGGTTCTGTAGTCTAATACATGCATCCCAAATTAGCCAACTCTTATGTCCCAGCTAACCCAGCCAATTTCGAACCTTGTCCTTATTACTTACACTAGGACACCCAGTCTAAATCCAATTATCCTAAACCACCTACCAAATGTCAAATTTACCGGAAGCAGCAGGGCCATATTACATCCCATTACCGTATTCAATATTTTGAGTCTAGAAATCTTCCAACTAGCCTCCTCTTGATTCCACCTCCCTCAGCATTGCTTTCTCTATTTTGAACTTTCATGATATCATGGATAATATTTCAAGTTCAATCATTTCGGCGAATGGTTACCTGATATCGATGCCACTGCTCATATGACACCTGATCCTCATGTTGTGGACTTTATAACTCCGTATAATGATTCAAACCAAGTTGTTGTTAGAAATGACCAAACTCTTCTAATTTCCTCTTACTGGTCTCTTTACATTATCTACATAAATTCATCCACTTTATCTTTGTAATGTTTTAGTAGTCCCATATCTCAATACTAAGCTTTTATTGATTGTTAAATTTTTACGGATAACTATGTCTCATTGAATTTAGCCATTTTTATTATGTTATGGAGGGCTTTCAAACTAAGATACTGCTTCTTGCGAGTTCCATCCATAATAATCTTTACCTAATGAAAATTTCGCTGCACTTTAAAAATTTTGTTGCCTACACAGTCACTCTGGTTTCACTAGATCTTTGACTTCAACGTCTGGGTCATTCAAGTTGGTCATCATTTTCTTGTGGTTACACCAAGTCCTTACAACTTATTTGTTGTAATATTTGGGGACCTTTCCTATCTTAATCTTTTTCTAGTTATCGATACTTTATCAATTTTTATTGACAGGATCCTTCCTCTCACCTGCAAATCTCATACCTTGACTACATTTTAAACTTTTAAAACCACAAATAAATTTCTTTCTCTACCACCATTAAAACTTTTCAATAAGATGGAGCTCCTAAACTTATAAAAAGCATTTTTGTTTAACACCTTACCATAAATGGTATTACTTATTGTATTTCATACTCTCACACTCCTCAACAAAATGGTCTTATTGAACGAAAAATTCGTCACATTACTGAAACAAGCCTTACCCTTCTTCTTCATGCCTCCTTTCCCATGGTTTTCTTATTTGAAGCTTTTTCTATCAATGTCTATCTCATCAACCTATTGCTTAACCATGTCCTTTAAAAATTGAATCCCTTTTCACCATCCCACCTAAGCTCTCTCGTTTACGAGTTTTTGGATGTACTTATTTTTCCTTTCTAGGCTCAACTCGTCCCAATAAATTAACCCCTAAATCTAGTCCATATGTCTTCCTTGGCTACTACTCTCAGTATAAAAGGTATCGATGCTTTGATCCTTAAACCTCCAAACTTTATATCTGTCACCATGTTTGCTTCCTTGAACATGACTTTCTCTATGCTCACTCTACATCTACAGTGACTCCATCCTCTTCTTCAACCCTTCTCGTACTTCCTTTACCTTTCAACCCACTTCCTCAATCTTCTCCACACCTTTCCCCTTCACCTCCTCCACCTCCACCCCCACCTCAACTACCACCATCTTCCCATCCCATAGTCACACGACCTATAATCATACATGTATCCCTCAATCTTTTTCTGACTGCATCACTTACTTTATACTTAAACATCTTCCTCTAACCTTACATCCTCTACCTAAGTCAACAAAATTTCTCACTGATGCCAGGCTATGTTTGATAAGTTTACTGCTCTATATTGATACTTGGACTCTTATCCCTCCTGTCCCTAATACCAATATTGTCGGATGTAAATGGGTGTTGCGTACCAAACAAAACCATGATAATTTTGTTCAATGCTATAAAGCTCGTCTTGTTGTTAAAGGTTTTCACCATGCTTTCGACATTGACTAACTAAAACCTTTAATCTTGTTATCAAACACACTACCGTTTGTATAATCCTTACACTTACTCTTTCTCAAAATTGGTTAGTTCGTCAACTTGATGTCAATAATGTCTTCCTTCATGGTCATCTTCAAGAATAGGTCTTCATGTCTCAATCTCCTGGTCTTACAGACCTATACTATCCTCATCATATGTGCCATTTTCACAAAGCCCTATATGGTCTAAAACGAGCTTCTCGAGCTTGGTTTCTCGTCTAAGTCAGAAACTTCTTAGATTCCAGTTTACTTCCTCCAAATCTAACTCTTCTCTATTTATTAACTCCACGTCATGTCACACAACTTTTGTCATACTTTATGTGGATGATATCTTGATTATAGGTTTCTTACCCTCTTCCATTTCCTCTCTTACACATAATCTTCACCACACTTTTGTTAAGTCAAAATTGACTTTACGATTTGAATAATTTTGATGATAAACAAAAAGAAGACAAAAGGAAAAACAGACGAAGAGAAAAACAGACGAAGCAGAAAAACAGACGATGAGGAAAAACAGACGAAGCGGAAAGACAGACGAAGAGAAAAACAGACGAAGCGGAAAAACAGACGAAGAGAAAAACAGATGAAGCAGAAAAACAGACGATGAGGAAAAATAGACAAAGCGGAAAGATAGACGAAGAGAAAAGCAGACGAAGCAGAAAAACAGACGATGAGGAAAAACAGACGAAGCGGAAAAACAGACGAAGAGAAAAACAGACGAAGCAGAAAAACAGACGATGAGGAAAAACAGACGAAGCGGAAAGATAGACGAAGAGAAAA
>JANIHZ010000004.1:8980122-8996819 GCA_027478365.1 Erythroxylum rufum | reverse complement strand
GACGTAGCCCACGGTTTGGGGTGAACCAGTATAAAATTCCTGTGTCAAACTCTATCAACTTTTTCTCATATCTTATTTTGATTTAGTTTTATTACTAACGCAAGATATTAGAGAATTATATACAAACGATAAGTGTAGGTAAATCTGAATTGAGCAAGTATTGTTCATAAGAAGGGTTTTTAAAAAAATTTACACAATTCAACCCCCCTTCTTGTGTATTTGATTGTCATTTATTAACGTGTGATTCACTTCAACTTTCTCCATTAAAGACTTAGGCATGCTCTATAACTTTCTTATTCTTGAAACCACTACTACGTCCATAGGTCTTCTACCTACTAAAATCAAATACAAAAAAAAAAATCTTTTTCTTTGGACTAGTCTTAATAATTCCAAACCTATCTACACCCCAATTACCCTATCTCCACCTCCAAAAATCATGGCAAACCACCTTTTGATCCCATTTAGTATAGAAGCATTCTTTGTGTTCTTTAATATCTCTACCTCACTCGTCCTAACATTCAGTTTGTTGTTAATAAAATCCCTCAATTTTTACGTTGATCTACTGGTGTTCACTAGATTACGTTTAAACGAATCCTCCATTATCTTTGTTCCACACCATCTTATGGCATTATTTCCTCAGTTCATCCTCACTTACCTTATCTACTTACTAGGATGATGATTGGACTGCTAGTCCAGATGATAATGTTCTATCTCTAGATATTGTATATATCTTGGCCTAAATATGACACCTTGGAGTGTCAAGAAATAACCTAATGTTGTCAAATATAGTACTGAAGCTGAATACCAAAGCATTGCTCTTGGTACAATGGAACTCTATTAAATCACTTCTCGACTAAAAAAAAATTAGTTTATCTAGTTTCACACCCACATTATAGTGTCACAATCTTAGTTTCACATTCCTTAATTTTGATCCAGTCACTCATGCTCGTACTAAGCACATTAAGATTGATGTCCATTTTATTCAAGACTTGGTTATTAGTAAAGCACTTTTCATTAGACATATTTCATCTTTTCTTCGAATTGCTAATATTATGGCTAAAGCTTTGCCTTCATAAATGTTCCAACATCTTCATGACAAGCTCACAATTACACATCATCATGATCTTGAGGTGGACTGACAACATCATATTACCTTAGGATCTCAACTGTTAATTTTTAGTGATAAGATCGTTAGTTCTATTCTAGATATGTATCAATTTTTCATTTGTATATTTCAACACATCTATTGTATTTTCACTTGTATATTAAGGCCTAAAAGCCTTCATTAATATATGGAAAAAAAAATACAACATACTTTTTACAATTCCTTCAGGAACACCGTGTAAAGGGAAAAGATGAGTGAAGGAAATTAAGAGAAGTTAACGGAGGAAGCTTTCAGACAATAAGAGATGAGGTTGAAATTAACTAAATATTTTAGAACAAAAAAAAGGATAAGTTCTAAAATTTTAAATACATATAAGGAAATTGAAGCATAAGATTATAATAAATGTTACATTATAATTGTATAACTAATTACAACTTATATATGTAATTTTTTAGATACTAAGTAACTAAGGTTGAGTCTTTAAATTAATAATTTGGATATGACCACACTAAAATTATTATAGGTTACTATATTAATTTTTATATATTCAAATTTATGCCGTTATTAAAATAAAAATTAATATACATTATTAAATTAAGTTTATAGACCTAAATGTGTTAAAATATATTTTATTATGAACACTTTTTGTTGTAGAGTGAGGAAGATATAAATATAATTATAAGTAATGTAGATAAATGGTAATTATAAAGTATAAATAAAATTAAAATAAAACCTTGTTGTTAGTAAAAATATGAATTTGACAAAGTTAGACTATATTTCATTATTTCTTGAGGGAAGGTCTACTAGCACAACATTGCTATCTCTTGTAATTTTGGAGAACAAAGTTTTAATGGGACTGGTTACAAAAGGTGCGGCGATACATATACAAGTGGAGAGTGTAGAATAAGTGCTTTTGATTACTCTCTCGACTGGAGTACTAGAATTGAACATGAGTTACAGTTCCAAGCAATTCCACAGCCTCCAAGAATGAATGGGGACCTTCGTGCGGTGTTGATCAAAGAAAAAGGGAAGTCGGAAAGACAATAAAAGCAGTGAATTTCTTTTCATCTTATGCCCACAACAAGAGATAGAAATCTCACGCGGAAATTTTGGACCTTTATAGAATCATGTCTCCTTTTCTACTAGACAGATATCCTTTGCAGATTGGTCATCAGATCCGGCATTACATTTCCAAGTCTTCAAAAATGA
Source organism: Erythroxylum rufum (assembly GCA_027478365.1). Taxonomy (NCBI): domain Eukaryota; kingdom Viridiplantae; phylum Streptophyta; class Magnoliopsida; order Malpighiales; family Erythroxylaceae; genus Erythroxylum; species Erythroxylum rufum. Next base: position 8,994,505 of record JANIHZ010000004.1, on the reverse strand, counting down.
CATGAATCTATTCAAAGACAAACAGAGATTGAAATTCCACGGCAAACAAAGTTTTGGGTCTACTTTTCTTTCAGCTTTAGGCATACTAGTTAAAAGAGATTAGTGTTAGTGCCCAAGCAATCACAACAATACTTGCGGAAATCAGTTTCCTGTCTCTACTTTGTACTAAATCAATTATAGCAAGAGACTTTATAGTTCCCAATATTTGAATTTTCTTTATCATTAAAAATCATAAAATTTTAACTGATACATATTTAATAAGATTTTTTTAAAAATGAAAATCATAATTATTAAACAAACAAAATGATAGTTATCTACAAATCAAGATATTTAATCTGCGTTTTCATTGTGAGTTATACATAACAATCAAATAAAAAAAACAGCTATCATAAATAAATGTGAAAACAATGTTATATATCATATTATTTCTCATTTAACAAACAATATTCAAGACTAATACCAACTTTTTGGAATTTGGAAAGGCAATTGAGTTCGAAAAGATCAACATATTTATATAATCTCAGTTTAACAGATATGGAAAAGATCGGTCAAGCCTGGAAGATGCACTATTTCTCACCGAAAACCAAACACTTTCGTAGTTAATACAACAGGCTAGGAGCATTGAGAATGATCAGCTTGTCTCTGGCTCCACATAAAAAACAAAGCCATATCTTTATTTTTCGTGTGAAGGATATCTGTAACTCAACGATACCTGGATTTCATACGCATAATACACCCCCAACTTCATTCACATTGCACATGGATAGGAATATATAAAGAAGAAAAAAAAGATCCCTTTGAATTAAAACGACGAAAGCATTCTCATAATTTTTATCTACCGCAAGGATAGGCCGTCCTTTATCACTCAACGATGTAAGAAGGAAATTTTGGTTCTTGAGAACCTCTCAATAGTTCATTAGTTACAAATATAACATTCTCATGGATGTTTATTTTAAAAAATTATAGCATACAACTTAACAAAAGTAGTTTTCAATGGAAAATTCAATTACCGTAACAGCATGCACATGAAAAAATCCAAAAAATAGACGCATGCATTATTGAAATTATTACAACGTTGGACTAAGTTCTAAAGTAGTTGTTAGTTATTGTCTGATAGTCCCATCAAAACAAGTGATATAATAGTTATTAATTAGCATCCAAGAAAATACGCCACCTGTTTTTATCTCTACTCTTTGTTTTCTAGTGTTAAGAACGGGGTAATTGAGTTGTTCAACGCCAATAAATTAGAAAACCTTTTATATATGGTATGTTTAAATTATGGATTGTGTTTACTCACATGTATGGACACGGACGTGGAGCTACGTTTGCTGCAGTGGGGGTAGCTGGATCAGAAGAAGAAGAAGATAAGAAAGTTAATGAAAATTTTGTAAAAGAAATAAATTTTAATATATTATGATTCCATTAAAATTCATATCTTATAATTTATTTGTACTGATCAAAATCTCCTATGCATAGAACATGATAGGGCTTGGGAGAATAGTGTTGAAGATACTCGATATTGAGCTAAAGTCCTCACGTAAGACGTGGCTGCCAGTCCCATTACTTAGTCAACAAATAAAGACAGATCAAAGGTAGAAAATGGGATCACATTCACGGGTAAAAGAAATCGGCTCCCAATTAAGCTGGAATTCAAAGTCAAAGACGCAATAATGCTCAGAAGTCTACGTATCTATCAACGACTCGAGTCACCCAACAAATGGGGCAACCATGCACCTTTGCCCTTACACTTTGTCCTACTACTTTCACTAAAGTCCAAGCCCTTAGTTCACGTTGACGCGGATCCTGAAATCTACTAATTGCCAACCCTAAAAGCTGTCACCGATTACACGTTAGGCATACAAGTAAATTTTTAGATCTGTAATTTTTAAAATTTTAGATTATAATAATTTTCATAAATATAAATAAAATTATCTATCAAGCTCTTACTTACACTTCTAACATAATCATAGTTTAATAGTATAACATGATATGCATATAATATAAGCTAAATTTCCCTTTTCTTAGACACAACTTGAATCATAATTAAGAAAATAGAGAGGATTATAGTTGTTTATGTCTTTTTAATCTGACATACTCCCTTCCATATATAAAAAGCTATTTCAAAACTTAATATGATATATATAATGAGATGTATCTAATTGTTCAAAAATAATTTAGTTGTAAAAGAGAAATCCTATTAAAATTCATATAATCATTCATGTATACATCTATACTCATAATGACTAATAAAAATTTTTGAATATGAGAAACAATAAATAAACGAGTGAGGAGTGATTAATGCATTAAATATATAAATAATAATAATTTATTTAATCATGGTACCCAATAATGCTAATTATTTTGGACATATTTGTTAAATGTCTTTGATGGTAGTCCTTTTGTTAAAGGATCTAGAATTATAAGATTTATGTTAATACATTCGATTGATTTTTGAGCTTTTTTTAAACAACAAATTATTTCATTTCTATATACTTAATACCCTAAAGAAGACTCTTATGGCGCAATTACAATAAATTTCCAATGTCTAGGTAATACCGTCAATAATTTCAAGTCCCGAAATAAAGTTTTATAATCATTAACTGTGAACGGTGGCTTTAAAACATGCCAAAAACTCATATGTTTCTTTTTGTTTTCAATTCAAAAGATGTCCTAAGAATTGATTTGTTAAGAGTCCTATTTGATAAATACATAAAAATTAGAAAAACATATATCCACAATGATAAGGAGAAAGAACAATCACTCATCATATTCTAACCATATTTATTAGGGTACACTTATGCCTTTTAGACATATTATTTAGTTATGGAGTGTGTGGTATAATGTATTAAGCACATATGTTATGTTTTTCAAGGAATTTACCAAATAGACTAGGATATTCTCTATTTTTATTATATCCCATAATATTCATCACCTTTATTAGATCTAATCATTTTTACCTTTTTATCTAATTGCCTTTCTACCTTATTTAGTAAGACCTCTAAGGTGTCTATTGGTTGAGATTTTTCTTGAAAAAAATAGATATATGTCATAACATAAAAAATCATCCATAAAGGTGGTTAAGGATTATAGTAGTTGTATGTCTTTTTAATGTAACATACCCCCTTCTATGTGTCAGGAACTAGTTCAAAACTTAATATGATATATAATGAGATATATCTTAATTATTCAACAATAATTTCTTTATGAAAGAGAAATTATATTAAAATTAATATAATCATTCATGTATATATACTAATAATAAACAACAAAATACTTAAACATCAGAAACAATACATAAATGAGTTTGGAGTGTCAAATACATAAAATATATAAATAATAATATTTTATTTAATCATAGTACCCAATAATGCCAATTCTTTTAACATGTCCATTAAATCTCTTCGATGATAGTCCTTTTGTTAATGGATCCATAATTATAAGATTTGTGCTAATTTGGAATGTGTTCAATTAACACTTTTTGTTTTTTTACGACAAAGTATTTCATTTCTATATGCTTAGTGCCCTAAAAAAGATTGTTGTGATATTATCACAATAAATTTTCAGTGACTTAGCAATACTGTCAATAATTTCAAATCCTAAAATAAAATTTCATAGTCATAAATTATGAATACTAAATTACTACTCCATCGAAAAGGAACAAATAGCTAAATATTTACTTTTTTATGTCAACACATGTGGCATACTCTGAGTCTAAGTAACCAATTACCTTAAGATGATTAGATCTCCTATAGTTAAATATATTATCTTTTTTCTTTGCAAGTATCTTAATACTTTCTTTGCAGCATTCCAATGTTCTGATTTAGGATTACTCTGATATTTGCATAATATTCTAATAACAAAATTGATGTTTGGTCTAGTAAATGTTCAAGCATACATTAAAATCCTAACAATTGATGCATAAGAACTTTTTTTCTATTCATATGCATTATAATTCATTCTTTGGACATTGTTTAAGACAATCCATCTCCTCTCCAAATTGGAACAACACTTGGAAATTTTTTATTTTGAATCTCTTTAATTTTTTATTGATATACGCTTTTTGAGACAATCTTAACATTTCTTTTGGTCTGTCATAGAATATTTTAATTCGTATCACACGAGATGTGTCATTCATGGAGAAACTTCTTAGTCTTAGGTAATAAACCAATATCATTAGTAACAAGCAAGATATTATCAACATATAAAACTGGAAATATAAATTTACTCGCACTAACCTTCAAATATATACACCAATCGATGATATTTAAAAAAATTCAAAAGAAGTTAAAGTATCAGCAAACTTGAGGTACCATTATCGAGAGGCTTACTTAAGTCCATATATTGACTTCTTAAGTTTACACACCATGTTTTCTTTCCTTCAATTAGAAAACTCTCAGGTTGATCTATATAGATATTTTTATCTAATTTTCCATTTAGAAAGGTAGCTTTTATATCTATTTGATGGAGTTCTAAATCACAATAAGCATCACTATAATAGTTCTAAATGAATCTTTTCCTAAAACATGAGAAAATGTCTCGTTATAATTAAAATAATCCTTTTAAGTGGAATTATTAGCAATAAGTCTACCTTTATATTGTTTAATATTGTAATTAGAGTTGTGTTTGGTCTTAAAATTCTATTTACTCTTGATTCTCTTACAACCTTACGATAATTCAATAACATGCTAAATCTTATTATCATCCATGAATTTCAACTCCTCTTTCAACCGTCTAACCACTTATAAGAATTTTTACTTTTAATAGCTTGTAAAAATGAAATTGAATCTTTATCAATTACTATATCACTTATCTCTTTTAAATAAATCATATAATCATCAAAAGTATTTGATCTCCTTTGTCTTTGAGATCTTCTTGTTTTTTTTTTTGATGCAATGTAAATAGTATATTGCACAAAATGTTATGTACATGGATCACTGGAGCATACCTCGATCCTCTGTATGAACCCAACACCTGTATCAATGACAGATATTACCCCGATACATCCAAAGCAATAATTACCCTGGTCCCCAATACAACCAAAAAAGAGGCTAGAACTAAAAGGACTTGAAATCCGCCTAAAAGGACATCATAGCCCCCAGTACATAACAACGTCAGCCTACAAATACATCATAGTCCCAATACAACTAGTAAAAGCATAATGATATCCCTCAGTACCCCAATACAATCAAATGAAGACTATGAGCAAAAATAAGGAAGTTAGCAACCAGCTAGCAACTATATCAACCTTCAACGTATGCACCAACATTCCTCCAAAGTAACAACCACCACAGGTAGCATATCCCCCAAGACAACTAGCAGGAGGCTAGAAGCCAAGTGATACACAGATTGCTAAGATATCCGAAGTGGCATAAGTGGAAGCCAAAAGAGGACATGAGTACATCATATCGCCCAGTACAACCAGTATATGCAAGCGTACATCAAAAGAACCCCATTTCTCCAATACAACCAAAGGGAGGCTAGGAGCAAAATGAATCAATAGCTAGCAGCGAGAACCAGCCTTCACCGAATGCCCCAACACTCCTCCGGCGCAGCCATCACACATGTATCTTGGGGACGGACCTTGATCCACTAGATAACCCCAAAAACCTGCAGCAACAGCCTTAGCCCCTAACAACCAAAGCATAAGTTACCATGTTCCCCAATACAACCGAAAACAATGGCTAGAATACATAAACAACATCAGCTTACATATAAATATTAGCCCCAATACTACCAATAAAAGCATAATGATATCCCTCATTATCCCAATACAACCGAATGAAGACTATGGCCCCTATACAACCAAAGCACAATTACCATGTTCCCCAATACAACCGAAGTGAGGTTATTTGTTATAACATTAACCTCTAGTACATCCGAAGAGAACAATACACCAAAACACTTACATCACATGTACCCAGTACCCCCGTACAACTGATGAGTTGCCCCTAATGCAACCAATGTGTGTACCAGAAAAACCAACATCCTGTGCCAATACTTCCGATGAGAGGTTAGCTGTGTCAGCTATCACCCTTTCCCCAATACATCCAAGCACAATTAATGCTCCCAAAATAAGCCAAACCCCTATACATTCGAGAGGCGGCTATGGTTACTAAGCTCTAACCAAGACTCCCCTCATGGTCCCCAATATCTCCAATAAGAGGCCAGGAGTATATCACATATGTGCATAAAAATTCATCAGCCCTTACCCTAATACATCTATACAAAAGCAGTAATGTTACAAGGCAATGAGATCAATGGGATACAATCTATATAAAATTCTGTACATTACTATCTTTATTTTTATAATTACATCAAAGCTTGTAATAGAAGCAGACTCTAGTTGAATAGAGTTCCTTGCTTTCCATGTCATGTTGATGGTGCATATAAGACTGAGTCTAGCAGCTTTGCTTCTTATACCTGCTCTAGTGTAGTCTTTTCTTATCCATTTAATGGCACTACGTAGTGAGGACATGGTGCGGGTCAGTCCTAGCCATGCTCTAATGGCTCTCTAGATTTTTCCTGTGATCATCAGTTTTTGTTTCTATATTACACAATGCACATGTTCTTTCAATCTCCAGGAATTGTAAGTTGTCTTTGGTGGGCAGTCTATTCCTAAGACTGAGCCAAGTAATGAATGAAAATTTGGAAGGGATATACTTCTTCCATATAAATTTCATCCAAGGTTTCTTTGTGTGCTTCATCCGTAAGAGATCATATATTTTCTATGAGGAGAGCATTCCATTCACACACAGTTTTTGCATGCCATGAGCCACTTTATTTTGGCCCCCCAATTTCTCCATCATCTTGTCCCGAATCTATGCCAACTTCTTCAACAAAGGTGAGTCACGTAGTGGGGATTCCAATCCCAAATTGGTGTACCCCTCAAGTATTCTTCATGCATCCACCTCACCCATAGGAAATCTTCCTTTGCATGTATATTCCAAAGAACCTTTGCTAGAAGTGCATTATTCCAATTCTTACAATTTTATAATTGCAACCCTTCTTCTCCTTTCGGTGTACAAATAGTATCCCATGCCAGTCTAAAATGCCTCCTCCCCCCCCCCCCCATAACAAGAGCCTGCACATGGAGGTTATCCTATCCAATATGGCTATAGGGATAGGGAAAGTCTGTAACCAAAAAGCTAATACTCCTTGGATAACAGAGTTGATAAGTTCAATTTTACCCGCAAAAGACAGAGATTGACCCTTCCAAGCATTCAAAAATGTCTTGACCGACTCAATTAACATTGGAAATTGGGCTACAGAGACTTTTATTGGAGCTAAGGGTACTCCTAAGTAACAGATAGGGAAGTCTCCGAGGGGGTAGTCCACCATCTGCCTTAAAACTTCCTTCTCATAACCCTCCACACCTGCTATATATATACTGGACTTCTGCACACTCACTTTCAAACCAGCAACCTTCTCCAGTTCATGTAGCACTCCTACTAATATGCCTATAGAGGATTGATCCCCTCTTGAAAAAAGCATAAGGTCATCTATAAAAACAAAATGAGTTATACCTAATTGTTTGCACTTCAGATGGAAGTGAAATTGATGATTGTTTGTTCTGTTCTTTAGCAATCTTGACAGATATTCTAGCCCAAGTAAGAATAGGGTGGGTGACATTGGATCTACTTGTCTTAGCCCCCTTCAACCTTTAAACCAACCATGCATTGTTCCATTTACTGAAATTAAATAAGAGGTAGATTTCACATATTCCATAACCCATCCAATGAATTTTGGAGGAAACCCCAAATACTCCATCATGCTCTCAAGGAAACCCCACTCAACCGTATCATAGGCCTTTGTGAGATCTATCTTGATCATGCATCTAGGTGAGATTCTTTTTTTTTTGTATATCCCCTTACCAATTCCTGAGCTAAAAACACATTATCCATCATGTATCTACCAGGTATGAAAGTTGCTTATGCTGGATCAACTATTTTCTTGATCACCATAGGCATTCTCTCATTCAAAACTTTAGTAATCACCTTATATATCACATTTAAGCAGGCAATCGGTCTAAAATATGTCACCTTATGAGCAGTCTTCGTCTTCGGAATAAGTGTGAGAGTGCAATGGTTAAGTTGCTTCAGGAAGTTGCCAGTTGTGAAGAATTATTGCACTGATGCAGTCACACTTTGCCCTACTCTCTCCCAATGTTGTTTGAAAAATGTTGAAGTATCGCCATCTGGTCCAGGGGCTTTTTCGTCTCCTATATCAAATAATGTCTTCTTTATCTCTTCTTCCCTGATGAGGGCAACCAACCCTTCCCCTAGTTGTTCATCTAGGGTATGTCCATTTTGGACTATCTCAGCTTCTAATCTATCCGTAGGTAAGGAGGTTCCTAGGAGACCTTGATAGTAGTTTAGGCAGCAGTTCACCACTTCATCCATTGAGGTTGTTGAATTCCCATCATCCCTAATCTTGTGGGAAATTGTATTTTACTTTCTCCTTTTCCTCACCAATGTATGAAAATACTTACTGCTTTTATCTACCTCCATAATATACGTGCATTTTACCTTTTATTGATAAAAGAGCCTTTCAGCTTTCATTAGAAAATCTACCTGCTTTCTTTTTGTCTTCACCTCTAAACTCAAATTTGTATCATCTAGTCTGTCTAGGGATGCCTTATAGGCTAATTGGAATTCTTCCTGTGCTCTTTTGGCCCTAACAGAGATGTTACTATAGGTCTTGGAATTCAGTAACTTCAACTCACCTTTCAACTCTTTTAGCTTCCTGTATAGAAAAAACTGGGCTAAGCCATCCACTACCCTCTCCCATCCATTGTCTACAACCGCTTGTATTTGGGGATTCTTCAGTCACATGTTAAAGAATTTGAAGGGCCTTTTTTCCTTTCATTTTTGTTCGATTAAGCTCCACCAGCTCAGGGCAATGGTCTGAATCAGCCCTTATTTCCAAGAAATGAGCAAAACAATTAACTCCTAAGTCATTCCATGCTTGGTTTAGTAGTACTCTATCCAATTTGGCCCTTAGCTGATTCTTGTTCTAGGTATAAAACTCCCCTCGGCTAGGAGCATCCTCCAGCTCCATTGTCATTCTAAAATTCATTAAGTCCTTAAGCAGTTAAGTTGAAGGTGGCTGACAACCAAGCCTCTCTTTTGCATTACAGACACAGTTAAAATTTTCCATGATAATCCAAGGTCTCCTTGTATCTCCATTTGCTTCTTGAAGTTTCTGCCAAAGCACCTTTAGACTTGTGACACTATACAGTCCATAAACAAATGATACTATGAAGAGTAACTGAGTAATACTGCATTGGATTTCTCTGTGTATATATTGATCTCCTACCTCCAGGATCTGGCATTTGAAGAGTTTGGTGTTCCATATTATACATATTCTACCTCCATCAATGATATCAAAATTATGGAAGGAACCACAGCCTCCAAATTTGTTTTTCATCATTTTTTGCAAACTCTCTTCAGTTAACTTCGTTTCCAATAGGCATGCAAGATTGAAGTGATGTTGCCTAAGGAGGCTGACCACACTGCATTGTCTCGAGGCCGTGTTTAGGCCTCGGACATTCCAGGAGAGAATCTTTGTTTGTTAGGCATCTTTGCTCATACCTACTTCCTCTCTATAAGTACCCACTTGCCTTGTATTTCTCCTATCAATCCCTGCTCTATTTGGTTGTGTCAAGACTTCCTTCCCCTTACTAGCATTCTTGTTATTCAATACCTTTTGCCATGTCCCCTCATTCATATTATTGGAAGCCATCCGAGATTGATCCTTTTAACCCCTCAATCCAGTGTTATTTACCCTGCTTCCCATTCCTTCTATGTATACCTCTTTCTGAGTTGTTGTTTTTCCCTAGTAGAATTTGCCTCGTGAGCCTCTCCCTCTTGTGTTACTGATTGTGCAAGTATCCCCTTTTTCTACTTCTTGATTAATCTGACTCCTCTCCCTTTCTTCTTCAACTGTTTCAGTATTGCCCGTAATAGTGGTGTCTTGCATCTGTTTCTTCTTATTTTTTCCTTTACAATCGAATGGATTATGACCAAATCTCTTACAATGGCAACAATAACTTGGGAATGTCTTATAAAGAACTAGTTGGATGTATCAAGTTCCTCCGGGCATTCTTACTTCTAAACTAGTCACAGGGATTTTGGAGACATCGACTTCAACTTGTAGCCTTGCATATCCTATTCGGGACTTATTACTAGTAATCATGTTTGTGCATAGAGGCTTGCCAATATGGGAAACAAGCTTGGAGAGCCCTCTTCCATTCCACAAATCCAGTGGTACATTTGCCAATTGCACCCATATAGGGACTTCTATGAATTCTTTGTAATCGAATGCAAACCCTGGTGACAATTTCTTCAATAGCAGAGTCCTCCCTTGCACTACATATGGGCCTCCTGCTAGGACCATGCTGTGGTCTACTTCTGTGTTGAATTGGAATACCATCCAGCCCTGATTATGAGGCAAAATTTGGCATTGCACCTCCCATTTAACTACTTGAGATTTGATAGCTTTCAGCCCTAGGAACCTTCCTGTGAGGCAACTCACTAAGCAGAATCCCCATGTTTTTTTGATTTCGACTACGTCTTCATCTTCCATAGTAACCTCATCTTCTACTTGGACAAATTCGAGCTGCATTCCCTTTGTCATCTAACGATTGTTTTTGAAAAAGTTGGCAAATGATGGCTTATTTTTTTCTCCCTCGCTGACTGCAAGCCTTCAATTTAGCATTTTATCAAACAATTTATGTGCAAACTCATCCTCCTCTGAGTTATCAGATGTTGACATGTCCTCACTCCCCTCATCAGAATCATCCTCAGCTGTGGATGCATCTGATGCATCCTCATCCTCCAGCTCTTCAGCACACAATATCCCAGAATCGACATTATAAAATGTATTCAGTTCCTTACCTTCCCTGTTGTCGAACCCCGCCTTCTCTTGTCTTTCCTTGTTTCCCTTCGATTGTTCCTCATGACAGGGACCAACATTGGATTTTTCCCTAACAACAAAGATCTTCTTAATATTACTTCATGCAGCTCATCTACAACATATTCACTAACGGGGACTTCATTATTTGGTGTTTGGCTATGTATTTGTTATTCTTACAAGTATTCAAAATTTTCAATAACTATAGGAACAAGACACTCAAGGGGAAGTTATAACTAGGAAACTTACATTCTAATGTCTTGAATTACCACTTTACATGGTTGCAAAAGCTCCCATTAGTTTTACCTTTTTTATGAATCTAGCATTTTAAGTCTCAAATAATTCTTGTATTATGGTTAGGTTGATAAAATATATACTCTAGTCTTTTGTAGATAACCAATGAAGAATCCACCAGTTATTCTTGAATCTAATTTACTTTTATATGAATTATAGATTCTTACTTCTACCGACCTTAAACATGCAGTTGCCTTACATTAGGTTTCCTTTTTGTTCATAATTCAAAAATGTCCTAAGAATTGCTTTACCAGGAGTCCTATTTGATAAATACATGAAATTAAAAAAAACATATATCCATAATGATAAGGATAAAAAACAATGACTCATCATACTCTTACCTACATCTATTAAGGTATACATATGCCTTTTAGATAACCATTTAGTTAAGGAGTGTGTGGTATTATGTAGTGAGCATATACACTATGCCTTTAAAAGAATTTAGCATATACACTAAGTTAGTTATGTTTAAAAAAATTGAAGCATCCTAGAAATGACATCTATCGTTCTTAATTCCTTCTTACATATTAAAGCTGATTATACATTAACTTTATATGGTATGTGCTTTCCATTTTCTTTATCCTTCATGAACTTCTTTCTAATTCTTTGATGACCCGCAAAATTAATCAAGTGAAATTCTTATTTCTTAAGCCCTAGTTCATCTTGAATTAGCATACTTTGTAATTCATCCACTGTCTATTTGCCCTTTATAATACTGTAACTTATTTAGAATGAACCATACTTAGGAAGTAAGGAGGTAATAATCATAAGGAAACCTTCTCTCACTTCATTTCTATGAATCTTAAACTTGTTAATGTATTTATCATTTTAATGAAATGCCCAGACATAGTACAAGAACTGTCAAACTTTATACTCATTAGCATAATTATTAAAGTCCCAACAAGAGACTTATTAGTGGAATTGAATTGAAAAATATCTTCAATGTACTTAATATATTCCTTAACACTATCAATTTTAGGAATTGCAATTTCAATGTTGCTAGCCACAATAATTCGCATAAATATTAAGTTTAGTCTATTTGATCTATTCCAAATTTCATATAAAGAATTTTCTTCAAACACTGATAGTATTAATAATTGTAACAAATTTAATAGTTTGGAGTGCTAAGTCAAGACCTAGGATTCTTAGGTTGAACTAAACTTGCTCACACCATTCAATAAAGTTACTTCCATTTAAACTTCACAATAGATGAATCTTGAAAATGAGTAGGAACATAATTAGATCGTGCAAAATATATTAACAACATGTATATACTATGGTTCTCTTTTAGGTGAAATAACAATACACAAATAGAATAGAAATTGATGCTTAGCATTATGTCTACATAATTGATAATTACACATACTATAATTAGAAAAAAATTATCTTTGTATATAATAAATATATTTAATGAAGTATACCAAGGTTATCATCATTTATATAAAATTAATTAATCAACCTCTAGATGCTTCTTAAATATTCTATTATCAATGAACTTTAGTATATCTATTAAATATATCATTATATCATTTCAATCATAAGGATCACATTATTATAAGTAACTTTTTTAAATTATTTACTTTGATATTTATAAGAACTTTCTAATTTGGTCACTTAATTGACTAACAAATTATTCATTAAATAAATAGCATAATGGCAACGAGGAGCCTATCAGGTCATTATGCAATATTGGAAGCATTTCTCACTAGTTGACTTTTTTACTTGATGAACTTCTTTTGTTCACTTTTGTTAGAGCTCTTTTGAATTATTAGAGCCTTGTACTATTTTTTCCTTTCAATCTAATTATTTAACTTTTAAAAAATTATTCATTACGTTAATAGCAAACTAAATAAATTATATAATTATTATTCAATATGGTCTGTTACTAATTAATTATTAATCTAATATACTTTCATAATAAGAAAATGTAATTTATTTATCAAAATATTGGTTTAGTCTAATTAATCTAAACTAAAACTATAAAAATCGTTATATAAATATAATGTAGTCGAATAATAATTTACTGTATTTTAACTTGCCTCAAGATTTCGTGAATCCACGTTTGCATGACGTACTTGACTTTGAACTTGCCTCAGAACCTGCATCTCTCATAGCTTAATTTAATCATGTGTATCCATTTTTCCTTTTTGGAAATTATAAATTGATACAGAACTTGCCAGCTGGAGAGTGTGAACGAATTGATATAGAATACAAGGGCATAGTTATTCGGTAAGTGTTCATTAAGGAGAAGAAAAAGAAAACGCGTGGAAGAAGTCCATTACAATAGCGCTAAATAGAAAGCACTTATGGATGGGGATGTTAAAGAAAGTTAGGTTTGGAGACGGAGAGTCCATGTTAAACTCATCCAGAGCCATGGAAACCGACAAAGGGGTTCTTTTCCTTTTTCTTCTCTTTCCGCTTTCTGTGGTCGTTCGCAAACTTCAATCCTACAAAGTCGAAGCTATTGTAGTGGGGGCCAAAACTTTGAAAAGGGAGTATTCTTAATCAAACACAGGGCCAACCCTTCACTGCTTCTTATCACAACTTTGAATATGGAGCGACTTAGAGATGTTGTCATGGTACATATTCTCATTTTCAAGCCCCTAAGACTTTGTCAGCTACTTCTAATGTCCTTGTCCTAGCATTGAATTCAGTTTGCGTTTCTTCTGTCCTTTCGCTATGTAGTTTGTGTGTATAGGCGTGGGATCTACTCCACCATTATCCTTAATTATAAGCATCTTACTCTACTCGGATTTTCTTCTTCTTCTTTTTTTTTTCTTGTTTGTTAATCAAAGGTTTGGCTTGTCATGTATGTATGCATACAAATCGCGATATTACCTTTTCCAAGGCATTGAGAAATTTATTAGCTTATTCTTTTCTTTTTGACAGGAAATAGTTTTTTAATATAGCTGAAGAGACCATTACCTAAACTCATTATCACCTTCATCCTAATCGTGCTTTTTATTTATTTATTAATAAACTCTTTACTATGTTTGTGCATTAAAATTACTTCTTAAGGTATTCAGTTGAACCTAATACGTAAATAGATCAAATAATCCAACTTTGTAAAGAACCCTCAACATTTTTCAAATAATTTTTTAAAATTAAAAGTAAAAAAAACGTCCTTTTTTAATCAAATTTAAATTTGAATACTTATACTTAGACCGACCGGAAAGCT
>JANIHZ010000004.1:8939946-8950974 GCA_027478365.1 Erythroxylum rufum | reverse complement strand
TATTTTATGATTGATTAATGCAAGAAGTGATGCATTGGATGCCTCTCTCTTCTTCCATTCATGCATAACCGAAATTGGAAGGTAAGGGAGTGTTCTTGCATGTTCTTTACACCTTCTCTCCTTTCATGCAAGGAAGAACCGAAATTTCAAAGTGAAAGAGTTTCAATTTTGGTTCATCTTCTTCTAAGAAAATCTCCTCCAAATATTTCTTCTCCTTTCCCAACAAAGGATTTTGTTAACCTAGTTGTCATTGAAGAACAAGAGGTAAATCAAATTGGTTGAGGATACAACAACAAGGAGAAAATAGATTGCTAAAGGAAAAGATTCAAAAGCAAAGGTTTTGGATACAAGAAGAAGGAGATGATAGCGCAATGACGAATTAAAGCTGTAGCTAAGGAGTCGGTAATGCTCTTCATCTTGTTTATGCTTATTATTATCCTTATACCATATCATGTATGGATTGGCATGATGATTTGGATATGTTGCTTCCGCTGTAAAGTTGATTTCTAAAAAGTTTTGAAATCTACCGGTTCTCCAAATATAGCATGCTTTCTTTTTCCGATCCAACAATGAATGCATGAAAGATAAAGGCAGTTATGACTGGAGTCGCTAGTAAAAAGAGCTTAAAGCTCAGGATGTGATAAGAGCCTCTGGCTCAGTTGTTATTGTACCCGGTATCTAATAAAGGATATGAGACATTATCTGATACAAGCTCGATATCTACAAGGGATATGGGCTAGTAAAAAGGCACTCGGTCATAACAAAGGAATAAATGAAAATGAGTCTCATATGCATTGCATATACATTTAATATGTATGTTTGAATGATTGCAATATATTGTTGACTTGTATTTGAATGAGAATGTGAAAATTGTGAACAAAATGATATCTGATACTACATGATGATAACTAAAATGATGTGAATTATGTGATTACATGTGTTGATGTGTTGTATGGATTGAGTGAACCATCGAGGATGGGTACCTCACTGAGTTCGCAAAACTCACCAAAATTGCAACATTGAAATTTCAGGACCGAGAGATGACACTAGTCACAGAAAGACTCTGCAAAAAGCATAGTTCTTGTATTTTTGGATCAGAGAAATGACTCAAAGGTCAGTCAGCTGAGATTGAAGGATTAGATAGATAATGTACATATTTGGATGATTTTGTAAAATTACAATGTACATATTCGGTTTTTATGAAATGAAATGAGGAATTCGGGTTTAAAATATTATGACATTTATGTATTAAATGATGATGTCATGATTAAATTAGTGATGTAAGTGCTCTAACATGCCACTCTTGTGGGGTACGTATTTGGATGTCCCTTAGGATGTCGGGTACGTGTCTTATGAGAATGAGATGTTACAATAAATCATCAGCACAAATGTAAGACATCATCGATACTCAAAGCCACAAAATAATTTTTGTACAGAGCATTTTATTACACATATCATGAAATACTAATGGGCTGAATACATAATACATATAGATAAGACTTCTACATAAAAGTGATCAGAGTATACACTATGAACCATTGTGATTCTACAACCAGTGGGCGAATATATTACTTAAACAATAGTTATCCTCTATAAAATGCTATTATGCACATATCAAAATCTGATATAAGGTCAACACTTGTTAACGTAATAACCACACATAAGACTAGAGACATCCTAAAATATGTAAGCAAAATAGTCCAAATAATAACTTGGAAAGCGACTATGGTGACTGTATTCTCATTAGTACTCAAACTATTGCACAAGCACAATGGATACATCTGTATATTATCCTCACATTTATGTGTATAGACATAAAATATATGACAACTTACCATCCATAAATGCAAAATCCTTATACACAATCTCAATGTCACATATTGGTACTGAAAACTTATTAACAAATTTTATTTGAGAATTCATTACAAAGAAAATCTCAACCAAGATGATAATCATAGGACATAGAACAATAAATATACCAAATGAGATAACAAAACCACATGAATCTCCTTTATTTCAAGTTGAATGCATGAAAATTCACTTAATAATGGCTCTGATAACCTTATTTTAATAAACTCCTCGACGTATAAACAACCTAATGTAACCTTCGATTTAGCTTAATAAAATTTGTACCTTTATACTGTTAATGTCTTTATAAGCCTTTTTCAATGCATGAACCTCCTAATGGATCATAGTAACTTTATGTTTACGAACTTTTATTAGTAGGCTGCAAGAGACTTTAACAATTATTTATAGAAACATTATTGAGCCCTTGTCATAAGTATAATAAGTAGATTTGCTTATATTGCTAAGAGTTTATTTTTCTCATTGAACTTTGGCCCACTTAATATGATACTTTATTGAGCCTATTTATTATCTTTAATCCAAATCAAAAATGATTTTTCTTTTTTGATTCTTCTTAGCCTTAATTTATAAAAATTCATAATTAATAATTTTATATGATGAATTTTAATTCCAACATGACATAATTAAGGACGTCATTGACTAGATGAGAGAGAAGTCAACGAGTGAAGTCATTATGGTGGGAGTCAAAATTAAGATTTTGATATGTGTTCCTTATCTTTCACCAGTTGATGTTTCATTTACACTCTGACAACACGCCTTTCATATTCGTGTGTAACATAAATTTCTTTTTCTTTTTTTTTAGATAAGGGTACTCTCTAGTTAAGTTTGCTTATTCTTAATTAGTGTAATATTTTTTAAAAATTGATAAATATTATAATAAATAAATAAGCACACAAACATGATGCTTATTTTGTTTAAAAATTAAAAAAGAATATAATTTCATGACTATTTCAATGAATGTATTGATCATAACAAATTAGGAATAGCAAAAAGACCGGCCCAATCTGACGTGAGGCTCAATAGATAATGATAAATAGATGTCATTTTACCAATTATTTTGAAAAAGTAACAAGTCGGACAGTGTCCGTCCATATAACAGATTACCCATTGCCATATATAATTTATCATAGGGGTAATATCGTCTATTCAGGGATAAGGGATGTGTGCGCGCTGCGCACCACAGATAGGTTAGAATGAACGGGCCGTTTTGGAAATTCTGCGTCAGCAAAAGCACATTTCTGCATATCCCGCCTCTTTTTTATTTATAGAAAATTTCAAAAACCCTCTCCAGTTCCTCCAATCTTCAATCCTCGAACTATATTCTTTTCACAATAAATCTCGTTTCCTCTTCTTGCAATTCTGTCTTTGAAAATCGATCCATTCAGTTATCGACGGCAAATCGACCGGCAAGTTATCTCTTTCAGTTCTCTTGCGTCCTCATCATCTTTATACGTGCCGTTTTAGCTCTTTGATGCCGCTTTTTGAGTTTTGCTCTCAGTTTATTTCAACCAATCTCAATCTATTCAGAGGAAGATGCCTTTAAGAAAAATTCATGCGGTTTTTTGAGACTCTTGAAGTCGGATTTTGTGTTATTTGCTTTGTTTGGATTTGAATTTTATGAGTCGTATCATCGATGCTGCAGTGCCGATTAGAAAGCGTTGTAGTGATTTTATCTGTTCACACAATTTGTTAGTATTGATAGTTAAGAGAATGATAGCACAGAGACTTCCTGGTTTCTACGTTACATTACTAGCAAATCCATTGAGATCTTCAGTTGTTATCTTCCTCAATATCTTTTATCCATACAATTAACTTTATTTTCTCTTTGGCTTATAGCTTCTGGCAGCATCCAGTTCATACCTTACCTGCTGAGACATCAGAATGGCGGTTGAAATCGAACGGAATCCGCAAGCTGTAAGCACTGAACAGAAGTCATGTTTTTTTTTTTCAGTACAAGCTGATCAATCTTTTAGTCAGGGTTATCTGTAAAACTACGATGCATTTGTGCATCAATGGAGTCTTGTTTATTTTAATGAACCATGTTTCAGCTGTGCTTAAGTGTTTTTATTTGGTTTATTTACCTTCTGTGATTTGCTATGACTGATTGCCCGGTTCAATCTCTGAGAATTAGTGCTGTTGATTGGTTTTGAATCTTTTGATGGCCCATGAGATTTGTCCCTCAAAAACAAGAAACATTTTCAAATTGATAGAAATCAAAAGGCTATTAAATTAGTGAATGTAATGTGAATTCCTATTCCAGGTTATTTCTCGAGTGTAACTTTGTAAAACGTGGAGAAATTAGATAAGTAATCTCTTATGAATAATATTTCAGGACCCAACAAGCGATTCTCGAAGTTTTGGCAGTGATTACCGACCATCCAGCCAATTGAGAAAGATGTCAATTGGAATCATGGTAGATTCATCTACAGTGAAAAGATTCGAAGCTACAAAGGGAGATGAGGTTTTACTACCAAATTCACAAAAGAAGCATTCTAGCAAACAAAAAAATATTGAAGTGACAAACAAGGGGAAAGCTGTGATTGATGATCAAGAAGGGAGACAGACAGAAACTCCAGAGAAAGCAGGTTCCCCGTGGATTACTACTAAACCCTACTTTCCGCAGAATCTGACTTCCGAAAATTTTTCTCATGCACAAGGAACTTCCATTTTATCACCAGCGGATGGAAGATGGAACAAGTATTGCAAAGTAAAGGAAGTTGCAATAGCACATTCCATGCAGTTATTCACAAATCAAACCTCAATTTTACAATCTGATGATGGCAAACGGAAGAACTTTGGCGGGCTTACTTACAAAAGGAAGGCAGGTAATGCTGGAAATCCACATAATTCACAGGGGTTTTCATTTGCAACTGTTCACGGGGTCCATGTTTCGGGTAAAGGGGTATCGCAGGACAAAAATGAGAATGGAAGAACGGAAACTCTGAGAATGAAGCTACAAGAGATACTGGGTACCATCTCTTCACCAAAGAGTCAACCTTCTAATTTTCACGGTTGTGATGGAGGTGTCAAAGATCCAAAGTCAGAGCATGTAAATGACCAAAAGAATGGTGAAAAGGTCAAGCCAAGACAGAATTCAGATACCATAGAAACTGATTCAGATAGCCCCCACAATAAACGGAAAAGACCAGTAACCCGTTCGTTGAGCCGAAAAAGAGCTTCAACCAAACCGCAAGCAGAGAAAAAACGAGTCGGATTAACCTCTGGTTGTAGACGGATACTGCAAGAGAACATCTTCTCCTTTCAAGAAGGATTGCTTGGGAAGACGGATACAAATGTTAGTGGAAGTTCATCGTTGTCTAGTAGGAAGAAAGGCCACAGAAAGAGCTCTAGAATTACGCCAAAGATTTTGTTCACTGAGAAGAGCAATGCTGATGTGATTCCTGGAGTAACATGTAGAAATGATACATTTCTTCCTTCCCATAAAGTTTCTTCGCTGTCCAATAAAGTAGGTAGTTCACAAGACCGTCCTCCTGAGAGTTGTCATGATCATATTGAACAGAACAACAAGCAGAATATTCAGGAATTTGCTGAGCAGAACGGAAACAAAGACATTCATGAGTCTCCTAAGCAAGACAAAAACCATAAATATGATACCCATGAATCTGCAGTAAGGGACTCCCATCCATCTCCGGGGGAACGCACTTATCAATCTCCAGGGGAAAACACCAATCAATCTCCGTGGACACCCGCGGTAGATCAGCAGGAGGAATATAATAGTCAAGCAGGACACGAAAATGGAAATCAACAAAATGAATTTGATAATCTGTTCTCTAACAACAATCTGAATCCACAGGAAACTTTCCAAAGTCCTACATTCAAAATCAGTTTACCTGTATTTAGTTCTTCTCCTAGCTCAGCACCAAAAGAAGACCAGACAGAGCAGTATATTCCCAGACCTGAACTATCAGAGAGGACTTTTACTGTAGCAAATATTCGCAGCTTCAGCACTTTGCGGACTTCGAAGGAAGATTGTTCTTATCCTAATGCTCATTCAAAAGTATATGTATGCTATGTTATTTCATCTCTATGTGATAGTTTCTGATGTTTACTTACTATGGATATGCCTCAGAGGCTAATTTTGATTCTGCATGTTGAGATAATCTTTAAATGGATAAAAGCAGTATGCTTAGTCGCTCTAGGTACTCTTTAAGTTGAAATGTTATCTTATTATACTTTTGAATTTCATTATCGAACTTCAGGATGAGGCAGAAGAACTTAGTAATTCTCCACAAAGAAAACATTCGCCCGGTAATGGAAAAGATGAAGGAGCGGATGATCTTTCAATTTCATCATCCGAAGAGGGAAGCTCTGATAGCTCTGAAGGAGTGGCAGTTATGAAAGGTGACTACAATACTTTTACTAATATGAAAATATATATAGAACGAGTTGTGTTGCGAGACCAATTACCAAAATGATTACCGTTTAGGAATTTCATTGTCTTAGTGAAGAACCATAACTAATTATCAACTATTCAGAATAATCAGACAGCGTAATTGAGTTGTTCACTGCAACGAGGCTGCAGAGTTTATGATTACATATTTCCAGTAGTCAGTATCCATTGTTTTTGGTGGAAATCATCATCACTTTTGTTAACGTTCTTTTCTCCGCCAACCTTTTTCTCTTTAGTTTAGTACCTAGAGATACATAATCTTGCACTTATTGGATCTCCATTTTCAGGTGTTATAGAAAGAGATTTCTTTTCGTCTCCATCTGCAACTCCAGAGAGATCGAAATGCGCATTTCATCCAACTAAAAGGCTCCGCCATCAAGAGGGCCGTAGACTTGGCAAATTCAGTCCCACCCCACCCACTCAAAAAGGCAATAGTCATTTGGCATAGAAATGCTTCCCCCCGCTCTTTCAATGTACAGCCGATCGTCTTGCCATCATGTTTACTCTTTAATGAGTTCGTTTCTTTCTGCATTAAACTTCTAGGCACTGACGACAGCGATTACACCCCCGAGCCTTCAGAACAGAACCAAGGCGACGAGTTAGAGAGGTTGACTTTGATTAAAATATCATCGATAATATTCCTTGCTAGATCCACAGATAAAGCCTTTTATCATTAGCCCTTTTTTTTCATTTCTTTTGATGTGCAATATTCCAGGGTAGTTATGCTCTTTACACTGTCTATAGAGAACTTCAGAAAAAAATTGACATTGTTGACAAGAAAGAAATCCTCCGAAATTCTGATGTCTGCTTCTGAGGATATACATCTCCAGTTGCAGAATATCGATTGTCAAATCCAAGCAGACCTGTACGTATTTCACAGTCGCCACTTTCTTTTGTTGAGAAATAAGCTTCTTGGGTGTAGTTGATTCTGATCTTTCTCACGTCTCAGGGAGAAGCTGAGAAGCGATAGTAAGTTAAAAAGAAAAGACCTGGAAGTAAGATTGCAAGGTAATGAATTCCTAAAACTGCACGCTTGGCAAAACTGAACATTAGTAGGACGGCATGAGGCCCTATTTGAATTAGTCTAGATTTTGTTTTTATTTGATCAGTCAGACATGCATCTTGTGACAGGAATACTGAACACTAGGAGCCTTTTCTCTTGTTTAACAGCGGCACAAGTTTCTACCATAGTAATGTAATTCATTGGCTTTTGTCTCTAAAGCTACAACTTACAAAATGAATATGAATTATGTACCATATAATGTTTATGTAACAAATTTTAGCTACTCATGTCCACTGAACCATACACAAGATCCCTATTTAACCTTAATTTCTGGCGTCTGAATGCGTGCATTCCTTTAATACTTCTAAATAGTTTTATGGGTATATTACTCAGCTTGTTTCCGTTATTAAATCTCTGTTTTTCATCTACGCAGAACAACAAGAACAATTGAAGTTGATCTACGATAAATTCAGAGAAGAAATGTCTCAGCATCTTGCAAACTGCAAGAGTACACTTGAAGGCCTAGAGTTGTACCAGATTGAACTGAAAGGAACAGTGAAAAGGCTAAGTATGGAAACGTTTTAAAATATAACTATATCATGGTTTTGTTGAATCTCTTGAATGTATTTGACCGCTCTGATTAGCAAATGAGTTTGGGCACTTAGATATGCAAGTTTGTTGAAATTGCAGTTTTGCCTGATCATTCGTGGTAAATACTCGACTTGCAAAAGTTTCCATGTGTGTGAATACTAATCGGCTAACTATTTATTAAGCTAATAATAGATGCTAGATCAATGGCATCTTTCTACACTCTTTATATTGCATTCTATAATAAAAAAGAATAAAAATTATAGGAGTTAAGTTTGACAATTATCTGTGGACAATTACTCTATTTACCCTAGTAATTTCTAAGTTGTTTTTGTAAGCGCTGGTGTATCCATTTTTCTATACCGTAGACAATAGGTGGATCAATATATTGATACTTTGACAAATCCAAATGCTTAATGTTAATTAGTGCTTACCTGTAATCACAGGAGCATCGCACCAAAAGCTTGTCATGCAAGTGGAAGAAGCGGTCGGGAGACAGCTCAATGATGCAGAAAGGAGAATAACAGCGGTGCACAAGGCAAGCTTATTTTTCCTATTAAATTGAATTAAATGCAGGTCATCTACTAGATCACGAACACCAAGTTATTGTACATGTCATTTCTAGTTCCCCTGCTTTCTGTTTTGGAAATATAATCAGATCTGCGCAATCTTGATTAATATTGGCCAGAATCTCAAGTACGTAACTTTTGAATTCCGAATGATGTGTTTCACCAAGTTTCATTTAATAGAGGAGCTTATGAGTTGGTCATGCTCCATGAATATAACACGCATACAATGCTTGAACTAGTAACAATTACCCTGGAAAATTGCCCGGGGTCGTCCCTCAAATGTTGCTAGCGGTGTCACTCTATCTGCATCCTCTTTGAATATGAGCATACACAGAAGTAAGTTTATGTATAAAATACTAACAATGGATTGATGTCCATAACAGGTGGGTAGGGAAAAGATGCTCCAGCTGAGACGTGCTATAGCAGAGTGCTTGCACGAGGATATTCTAAATTGACATGAATCGACCTGTAAGTAATCATTTTTAGGTTTATGAAATTGATCTCACATTCTTTTTTCTACGTCGAGGACTAGGCTTTAAGTTGTAGTAAAAGTTAATTCCTGGAGGCATGCTGATTTGGCCAAGGGTTCAGCCCTCTTTAATCAAGATTCTTGATTTCAGCCTATGTAGTTTATGAAAGCAAGTTTCCTTTCTGTTAGAAAGTTAACGGAGACAATTGAGACTTTTTTTTTTGTTTGCATTGAATATTTTGTGAGTCATGAGCTTAACTGTGATAACCTTGTTTCTTGCTATCCAGCCAAATCTGATAAGTTGAAACATCCAAACAAAGTGATTTAAAATCTTATTATCTCGTGACAGATGTCCTCTCCTTTATATGACATTTTTTAACTAAGACCTTTTAAGTAGCCATACTGTAATCACGGTTACGGGGGAATAAGAAAATGAAGACAGATTCGTATGGCTAAATTCATCTTGATAATATTTAGTTGTTGAGATCAATCCTGCGAGGCAGTGCTTTTCTATTATTCGGGCACATCCTACAGTTGTGCTAGCCCGTCAATTTTATTCCGACTGCGCTCTATACAACCAATTCTTCTATTCATAACTTCAAAAGTTTTCATATAATCCACTTTCCCATCAACTTTGCCCACATCTAGGTATTAATTGTTAGCGATGCATTATAGTGTTGTCTTGTACTCTTTAGTTTATCTAGAGTAGGCACTGGCGACTAACCAAAGTGGATAATCGCATGCGAACGATAACAAAGCAGAAAGAAAGTGGATTGCTTGCGTGCAACATCGAGTAATTCTTGTTGGTGGGGACCTGCAATCAGATTCATAATAGTGAGACTCTGTTTCCATAGCCAATCAATTCTTATCCGTTGCCAAACATTGGATTGGCTGTGGTTTTGCTTCGTATCCCAGTAACTTACATACAGACAGGGAAATAAAGAGCCACGTGAATTATCACGAGGGTGCACGTGAAGTCCATGCTTTTGGTTCCACGTCCACCATCCCTCTGTCAAACTTGAGAACCTGGTGTGATGTTTTAGCCTTGGAGGCAGGAACGTCCAAACTTGTATCGTGTAAGTTGCAGTGTCCCACTTGTTTTGTATATTGGCTAAGGGGTCTCTGTTAAAGTGTTCATACTCCTTCTGTGTGCCTCAAGTCCACGTCGGCACCTTACTATTTCCTTGCTCATTAGGTTTTTTGGGAGCAGATCTGCTCCCCCGTAACTCTCAAAATATTTTCATCCATTTAATTTATTGCAATAAATAGAAGGATGAGATCGAAATAGAAGGAAATAGAGAGGTCGAAACAGAAGATCTGTTATAAGATTTTTGTGGGTCGTTTTCGTAGTGTACTAGGTCATTATATACCTGTTCTGGCAACCTTAGGTTTTTAATGATTCTTTTAAGATATTAGAAGTTGGGAAAAGGTACAACACCTGAATTTGTGCATTTACTTTGGAAACAAAGGTTTTTGTTTTGTGGTAGCAGAGTTGTCACGCACTTATGAAAATGAGATACGAGAAGGGGAAAGTTCTTAACTATATGGATAGAATCAAGGAATTTTTTTCCCATACTTCTGTTTTTATTAAAAAATTGTTATTCCCTTACATTTACTTATTAGTATAACTTTTAACTTATTATTTATAATTATATCTAATTTTAGACGGCCCGAAAAACATGGAACATCAACGTTTTTCTATTATTGCCAATGAAGCAATTAAGTTTAGCTCAACAATAGTAATAATTTTGGAATTCTAATTATTAACACATCCTTCTAACTTCTAGTAAAAAATGGACGTAATCATTAATATTAAATAGGTTAAACCTTAAATTAACAATTTATGGAAGTAGATTTTTTTCTCAGCAATAAATGGGTCAAGTCAAGTAAATGTGAGGCGCTTTCGAAGTATACCATATTCCTATAAAATAAAATCCCTAGCACTTCTTGTTTAGTTTCTAATCTCTAGTGTAAATGACTCAGGGGTCGCTTGGTTTATAGAGGGTAATGGGAATAAGAATAGGAATGAATATAGTGAAGAATGAAAATGGATATAATCATTATAATTATGATGGTTGGTTAAGATAAAGGAATGATTATTATTACCATTGATTGAGGTTTG
>JANIHZ010000004.1:8738849-8751438 GCA_027478365.1 Erythroxylum rufum | reverse complement strand
GGGTCACATAAATCCATTGGAACACTCGTCAATTAACTTACCTAAAATTTGAATAACTTAAGCCACATTAATTGTTCATAAGAATAACTTTATCTGCACTCACCCTTTAATCACTAGGTTTAGTAAAAGTGTAGTAAATGAATCCATAAGGAATAGCTCCTTATATGTAGCAAACAACCATTTACCTACATTCAAATCTTGCAAGTATGTAGAGGTCCAAGATGATATTAGAAGACCAAATTGGCATATTTTTCTATAAAACTGGGAATAAAGAGTTAGTATTGTGTAATTTGTAATTACCGAACATGATTGAGAATCTAAGTAAAGGCCATTGCTTGATTTGGTTTTAACCATGGATGGTAACATATGGTGTAATGTGAACTTAACTGTGCCATTGCCACATCTCAATTCCCTCGTAGGAAAACAATAAGGGTGTGCTTGTTTAGTAGGTATGAGTAACAAAGAATGAGTATGGAATAAAAAGTAGTGTTTGGTAAGTAACTATGAATACACAGTTTATATTTTCATTCTTTGTTTTCAGCCATTACTCCATTCCTCTCGTAATCTAGAGGAATGTGAGTCATTCCTTGATAAGGCGCGCTTTCCCACTTCTTTTGCTTCGCTCTCCTCCTTTGTCTGGCTTTGACTACAAACACCTGCACCTGTAGTCTTTTTCATTTCACTCACCACATGCATAAAGTTTCACCATCGAAGTATCAGCTATCATAAACCAGCAAGAACATCTCTGACACTTCTGTTTCTGTTCCTGCTTCTGCGACACACTTCTGTGTCTAATTCTATACCCTTTTTGATCCAGGTAAATTGTTAACTCTCTTTTCTACTACTAGATCGAGCTCTCCGATTTGGGGTTAAAGCACCACTCGGATAGGTATCGTTTCTTCTCTGATTTGCTTGTTGTAGTTGATCTTGAAGTGGGATTGTTTGGTGGGTATTGTAAAGGAAAGTATGGGAATTGTATTGGGTTTTTTCTAGTTTCTGTTGATCAGATCCCTTAGCATTTCTAGCTTTGTGTTTATGTTCTTTGGTTTTTTCTCCTAACCCAAACAGAATGCCTTTCCTTTAACTTCAATTTTTGTTCTTTAAGTAAAAAAATAGTTATACACTGTTTGGACTTGGGAGTGAAGCATATTCTACGCTGCTGACTAAGAATTGAATGCGTATTAGAACTTGTTCAAGGTCCTGCGTCTTTTTGTGGTATTAGTTAGTTCATATTTTAATTAACAATTGTTCAGAGGATGTTGAAGTGTTAAACTGGTGTTTGAGTTCACTTTCCTATCTGAGTTGGGATATTCTTTTGGGATTTGAATATAATTTCTAGTAGAAGCTAGTGTTTAGCATGTGGTTCAGCAATTTCTAATTAGCAATTTTAATACTCATTCTTTGCAGTTGATTTTCAAATATCTACTACCATACACCTAACTGATGTAATATTTGTTTCTGTTGAAATTTTTTCATCTACTAGGTTGAGTTTATGAAATGTGCTTCTTTGTTTCAATGACTTAGCCACCGGTTCTCAACTGACTCTAAGATTATAATCTTTTCACATCATTAAGTAGAAGTATTTGAAATGGATTATTGTTTGACTACCTTGTCTCTGTCGAAATTAACCATTGGTACATCCTATCCCCAACATTGATAGAATTGGAGTTAATGTACTCAGTTTTTTTCTTATTATTCAAAAACATTGCTAGAATGGTTCTCCATCATACTAACTAGTAATATGTCTCAGCATTGGCGTGCCCTCATGGAATGGTGCACCTTGGAATATAGGCTTGGATGTGTTTAATTAATATCTTCATAAACAGTGTTGTCTAGAAATATTCAAAGTTTGTGATGCTGACATAGATTAACCAGAACAATTACAAGGAGATGTTACTCTTTCAAGATGAGAACAGGTGGGAGTAGAAAAATGACACATGAGTTTTGATTTGAAAGCCATCAAAGTGACATAGGTTAAGCATTTAATGGTTTGCAATAGGAAAGCTATCACACTGATATGCATTGGCATTAAAATATCATCTCCTTTTGTTAATTTAATATGTCATTAATGAGTATTCTTCCCACCCAGTGCTTGCGTCTACTGTTTAAAGAACTTGAATCTTCTGACTAATGCTTGTGTCTACTATTTAGTACCTGATGAAAGCCACATTTTTCATTTCACATTATAGAGATTGTCTATTTATTAGTTTCCTTTTAGCCATCAATAAGAAGGTCAGTAAATTTGTTGGTACTTTGTACTTAGGCAGTCGTATTCATTTTTCTCGGTATTCATTCATGCTTACATTATGCAATGCTTGATCTTTTTTTTTTGCTTCATAGCTAGATTGGTTGTGTTTAATATCGAGAAAGTATTGAGAGATTCTAAATGCATCACTTGTTCTTGTTAGATGAGGATACTGTTGCATTTGTCCAAAATTTGTCTTGTTGTTCAACTAATCTGAGATTTTGACTTCTATAGGTGTTCCTTTTGAGCTTTGTCATAGTATTTTATAAAACTTCATAAAGATTTATAGTATCCAATCTTTTATTTTTAATTGTAAAATAATAGCAGTTTTGACAATTATAGTGATGCAATTGTATCCTACTCGCAGAAGTAAGTACTCAACACCTTTATTTTTAGAAGGAAGATATCGCCTTCACCTCCAAAAGGCTTAAGCAAACCAAGGTAATATGATTCTCCTCTGTTTTTACATTTCTTGTCTCTACTTTCGGTTCTTATTTTTGTTTGGGATGTTTTCAGTTTGTCTTATCCTTAGAGTAAACACCAATTTGTAATTTGTTAGGCAAGTAGGCAATTTGGAAAAACATCAGTTTATTGAGAAAAGTGTTGACTGAATATTATTCCTCAAATCATTGTTTCCATGCTCAGGATATAATGATTTGTAGATTACTGAGCATCAAGGAAAATAACGATCAATGAAATCCTCAATCACTTTATGCTATATATTTAAGATGGGAACAATTGTGCATGTTTATTATGATTAAGTAGGTATTCTCATTCAAACAAAAATTTATGCACAATATAAATGTCTCTGCATAAAGAAACATAATTTGTTTATACCATATGATTGAACATGGAAGGAAAAGGATAGGACAACTCAATGCTAATGTTGTTCTATTTTTGGGCTGATGTTGTGTTATGTCTTTGGGTTGATGTTGTTTTACTGCTACTGATGTTGTTTCACTCTTATTTATCATGAAAGTTTCCCATTTCATAGATGCAACCCATCCCTTCTTGGTTGTTGCCTTATTGAATATAGTGTTACTACACTATCAAATATGGTGTTCTACCTTCGAGTGTTTTAGTGGGTAGCATATATAGCCAATTTCCTAAAATATTCCCTCGTTTAATGAAAAACTTCCTTTTACAGTCTTCACGTTTTTTAATTTAATAAGCACTTTATCCCCTGGTCCTTAACAACACAATCCAACTATATCTGCTATAGTCATACATAAATAACACGAAGAATCTACTCTGATTTAGTGAAACCTCATTTATAGGTTAACATACATCAAAGTGAAGTAGTTCCAACCTTTACTTTGCTCTCCAAGAAGTTTATCAAAGAAAATCTTGCTTGCTTACTGAGCTGATGTGATTAACAAATTTCTTTAGTTTTAATCACTTAGGAAAGATCTTGCACAACATCATTGTCATTCATAATTTTAAATACATGAAAACAAACATGTCCCATTATGTTATGTCATATTACTAATTTGTTACTACACGTAGGCAACTTAGCAACATATATAAAAGTATTCTCTTCAAAAGACTTTTCTTAACATTCTAATCAACAAAAAAAAGTTTGCTCTTTATGTAAATTCTCATCAATTTGAGCTCCTTTAATATCAATTATCACTCATTCGCCACTAGCAAAGTTCATTCATATCCTTTATTAATCAATTGACCAAAACTTGATTTAGTTTTAACGAGGTTGGGAACTGGAAGTACATCATCTATTTGGTTTAAAGTATGCATAGGAACTGATCTTCTTCTTGATCTTTTTTCTCTATTACCTTCGCTTCTTATTTTATCTCTTTTCCAGTGCTATTACCTAGCTTTTCAACATGCTTTATCTATATGTTGGATAATTATTTTCTGAATTTTTTAATGTAGATCATCATGGCTTGCCCCTATTAGCGAACGACGACACAAACTAAAGAAACTTTTGATACTTCAACAAACAACAAATAATATTATGGTTTTCTTGTTTGCTATCCATTATGTTATATATTGTTTGTACCTTCAATATGAGATACATGAAATTAAAACAAAGGAAGAAAAAAGGATTGATAGAATGAGATGGATGTTTAGATTGACCATAGATTGTGATAATGCCTGCATTAGTTAACTTCTTATGGATAGAGAAACCTTTAGGATACTGTGTGATATGGTAAGAGATGTCAAAGATTTAAAAGACACTAGGAACAGATCTGTAGAAGAGGTTGTAGTAATGTTCATATACACCTTAGCTCACCATAAAAAGAGTAGGACAATAAGCTTACTTTTTTCCGTATTAAAGAAACCGTAAGTCGACAATTCCATGAAGTTCTTCATGCAATTATAAGATTGCATCATATTTTGCTCAAGAAGCTGGAACCTATTACTCAAGATTGTCAAGATGAGGGATGGAAAAGTTTTCAGGTAATTGAACATTATAATTAACCTATAACATTAATATCATAACTTTTATGTGTTAAATCACCATTTAGTTTTAATTTGTAGGGTTGCCTAGGAGCCTTAGATGGCACACTATTTAAAGTTATACCTCCTAATGAAGATAAGCCCTGATATCGCACAAGAAAAGGATGTATTTCAATAAATGTTTTAGGTGTTTGTTGCCCAAACATGCAATTTATATATGTATTTCTTGGTTGGGAGGGCTCTGCACACGATGGTCGTGTGCTTCGAGATACGATCTCAAGGCCTCATGTGTCTACAAGTCCCTCGAGGTAAATTTCTATTACAATATCCAATTTTGTTTCTCTTTGAGTTATGCTGCTCAATCATAACTTATTGTTTAATTATGAAGGATGTTATTACTTGGTTGACTCTGGATATTGCAATGCAAATGGATTTCTTGCTCCATATTGAGGACAACACTATCATCTCAAAGAATTCGATGGCCATCGACCAGAGACAGCAGAGGAATACTTTAATATGAAACATTCCAAAGCAAGGAATGTTATTGAGAAATGATTTGGATTGTTGAAAGGAAAATGGAAGATCCTTGCATCCCCTTCATTTTTCTCAATTGAAGCCCAAGTTCGCATTATAATGGCATATTCCCTTCTACACAACTTGATTCGCAAGTTCATGAGCTTTGATCCACAAGAGTCAATCACTGAAGATGAAGAGGAGAGTGAGGAAGATGAGAGTGAAGAAGATAATGAAATGGAATACATTACACAAATTAGTCTAACTAATGAGCGATTGACATTTAGGAATAATATGGCAACCAACATGTATAATATATGGACAACTAGATCCGATAACAATGATGTATATTAGTAATTTAAGATATGTTTGTTTCATATGCTTATTAGATTGTTGAAATGTTTTAATTTGGGTTAATGTACCCGAATGTTGAACATCTATGTTTGTTTACTATCAGTAATATATAACTTTAAGTTATTGGATTACTTTTGAAATGTACCTATGTAAACACCTCTGTTTGTTTGACTACGTGTTCGTGAGTTATTAGATTACAAGTGCATGCTTTAAATTTTTTAGCAAAGTTATTTTTGTTAAATTTTATTTCTTTAATAACTCTTACATTGTCGTTCTTTTATTAGGAATGGCTATGGCTGCCTGTAAAAGGGGAAATAATATGCAGTATTGGAAGGATGATGAGGTTGAAGCTTTGGTTGACGTTTTGCAAGAACTAGCTTGCGATCCATTATGGAAAGTAAATAGGGGATTTATGAACAATTACATGGTTGAAGTGCACAAGATGTTGCTGAGCAAGATTCCCAATTTTGATAAGGATGTCAATCCCCACATTGACTCTAAGATTAAATGGTTAAGTAACAAGTACAATCCAATTTCTGAAATGTTTATGCAAAGTGGTTGTCAGTGGGATGATGTTGAGCATAAGATCAATTGTGAGAAACAATGGTTTGATGAATGGTGCTTGGTAAGGACATCTAACTTAAAATTTGATCGAACTCTTATTTTAGTCGTTTCTTTTCTCGTAATTATAACATTTTCTTGTTATTACTTTTTTATTCTTCTTCTTCTTGTAATTCTTTTTTACATAATCATAAGAATGCAATTGAAACGTGGAACTTTAAATTCCTATATTTGCGAAAACTGGACATGGTGTGGGGTAAAGATAAAGCGACGGGACTACAAACTGAGGATATAGCTGAAGCAAGTGCTAAGGCTAATAGCCTAAAGAATATAACAGTGTGATCTTTATCGGACAGTGAAGATGAACTTGTTATGGTATCTGATACACAAGGATCCTCGGCTATTCCTTCAAGTAGCCAAGGAATAAAAAGGCGAAAAAGAAAGTTCTTAAAAGAAAAAAAGACCACCAACACTTCAGAATACAATTAAGTTAAGGTTAGACAGCTTCACCGTTAAGTTTGAGTCTATTTGTGAACAAATGGTCTCACAATATGCAGCTATTACAAATGCTTTGATTGTGGAGTCTAAATCTGATTCTTTAACTAATGAGAAGATGCAAGAGCTCATCAGTGAGCTTCTTAATATTGGCATACCTTAAATGGATGTTGGTAAGATTGCTGTGTTATTCTGTAATGATCTTGCTAAAGTTCAGGTTTTGTTCGCTTTGTCAAGTCATTTAAAAAAAGTCTTTTATACTTGGATTCCTCTATCCATCTTCTAGTCTATAAATCATTCAATGAAGCATATTAATATTTTTGTAAGTATTATGAACTTATTATGCAATTGATGTTGCCTAACCAGGTTATTTCGTATTAGTTAGGAATTTCGTAGTTGTGATGCAAACAAAGTTTGTAGCGTTAACCTGGTTATTTTGCATCAATTGAAGGATTTTGGTTAAGGTATTGTGTATAGTTGTGATATTTTACATCATTTGCATCATCAATGGAATATAAATTGTATTAAACTATGTTACTTGATTTTACTATAGCAATGGAACAATGGATATTATGGTTATGTCGATGAATTGTACAATATTTTAGATTATTAAACTATATTTTGAGGATATTATGTAACTAATGATAGGTTGGTGCAAGAAAATACTGGAGTATTTTTTTTCAAGAGCTATTGGAAAGGAAATACCGCAATATACTTGTTTTAAAACATTATGTCATTATAAATAGGGTGCATAAAATATACTTAAATTTTGATATAAAACAAATTTTTATTTCTCAAGATTTTTAACAAACTAACCATCATCAATGGTAATGGTAATCATTCCTTCATCTTAACCAACCATCATAATTATAATGATTATATTCATTCTCATTCTTCACTATATTCATTCTCATTCTCATTCCCATTACTCTCTGTGAACCAAACGCTCCCTTAGACTCAATATTCTAAGAAGTAGAATATACAAGATTTTGGCATTTATTACTCTCTTACTAAGAGCCCCTAATGAAGGTGGATCTTAGGAAGGTGCATTGTATGTCCCTACCCAAGGCCGAGAATACTAGTGGTCCTTAGTTGAGATGTGTGTTATGGAGGAAGAAAGATAAAGGTGCATATTATTCATGCATGTGGTCCTAAAATTGTCTATCAAAGATGATGGCTTCGATTTATTACTACTATAATTTCTTTGAGTTTTCTTAATTTTATTATAGGTGTGCCTAATTCTATGTTAATTACTCTTTCTTTTTTGTACATTATATGTTTAATTTTGTCTACGGGTTTTATATATTTTATTGTGTGAATGCCTATTATTGGCGTTTCAAAGCAAAACATATAGACCCAAGCCTTTCATAACTAATAAGCCTAAATTGGTATCACATAGTTTATCGAGGAACCACTTTAAAGAAAGAATTATGAAGAAGCCTGACGTAAGTATTGTTCAAATAATTGAAGAATATAGAGAAAAGTTGAATATATTTGTGAATTCTAATATGTGTAGGGATGCCAAGACAAAGTTAAGGAAGGAGAAAGCATTAGATTCTGTCAGTGAATATTCCAATCTTTAAAATTATATTCATTAGTTAAAAGTTAGTAATCATGAATCTACGGTGGAACTACAACTCTTACACCTTTCAAAGAAGTATAAAGACATTTGAGGCCTTTACTTGGGATGAATAGTTACTTTCTAAGGACATGATTCCAATGTCAGTTAATGAATGCTTTTGTTGGAGGATGCATTTCACAGCATGAGTTATTGTAGAGGAGAAAAATCTTAAATCATGATATTAGTCCATATCACTCTTATTAGATTACTTGAAATTAAAAGATAGAGCAAATTTAAATGTCGTTTTATATAATGTAGACTTATGTCTCTTTAGGGATTAAAAAGGGATATTAAAGCCTTTTTCAACCAAAAAAAAAGAGAGAGAGAGAGATACTGAAGCCATACCATCAAACGTAACTCATAGAATGTGTGCAAGCCATATTTATCACAATTAGCATGAATATTAATGGTGGAAAAGACTTTTAAAGACAATTTTAAGTACGTGCATGATCTACATATGTTGAAAGCTTTAATGAACAACTTAAGAGACTTGATATAATTAAAAATGGGTGTGCTTAAGCTTTTCTTGAATATTCAAAGGAGACTGTATGAGCGTTGCGAGCACATTTCCTAAATGATTTAGAGGGCATTGAGAATTGGGTATGACCAGCCAAATGAATGACGTTATGATTAACTTTTAAAAAAAATTACAAAGGAAAAACACATAAAGACAAACTAGGCAACAAAACGAGGAAATGAAATTCCAGCAATATCCTCAATAAGGATATGAAGACAACCCAATGGAGGGGCTTGAAAAGCAGTGAAACCAATCCCAAAAGAATAGATGTAGATAAGTGTACACTTAATTAATTTGTGTACTCGCTTACTTTTGGCCACAACCGGAGCACTCTTACCAAACCAGCTTTTCGTTAGCCAACTTTGACGTCATCAAATCAAGTGGCACCAAGAGCAATTGAACTACAAGCCACGAAACTGAACTAGTAAACAAGTTGCCATTGTTGAACAGTCGGTGGCTACATATGATTCTTATATTTGAACAATATTCAATATCCCATGACTTCTATAATTAGATAAACAGGTATCAGATACCAAGTTGGGGATCATCATCTCATCACCACAAGCCTGTGTTTTTTTTATTGTAGATATATTAAGCTGCCCTTCTCATCAGTCTTCAAATCGTCCCTGCAAATGGATTACCTTGGAATCATCGTTGCAGGGATGGTGGTTCTTCTCTTCACAAGGGTTTGGGAAATAGTTAACTTTGTCCTGTGGAGACCTTACTCATTGACTAAACACTTCCGGAAACAAGGAGTTCATGGACCACCCCACTCGCTCCTATCAGGATCTCTAGATGAAATGAAAAGCCTGAAGACGGTTGCAAGTGAAATCGTTTTAGATACAAAGTCGAACGATATCACTCAAAGAGTTCTGCCTCACTACCACAAATGGTGTCCTGAGTATGGTAAGTTGACGAAAGTTTCAGTTTGTCAGTAGACTAAGAATAATTAGGTGAACTTTTTTTTCATATTTCAGGAGAGACGATTCTATTTTGGTACGGGACAAAACCAAGGGTTTCGATCACAGATCCTGAGCTGGCCAAGCAAATATTATCAAACAAGTTTGGTTGCATTACCAAAATCAAATCGAGGCCTATGGTGGTAAGACTGACAGGAAAGGGATTAGTTCTAATTGATGGACAAAAGTGGGCTACACACAGAAGTATTATAAATCCTGCGTTTTCCATGGACAAGCTCAAGGTCATAAACTTCTTGTGTTTAATTTCCCGCTTGATCATCAGCCATTACGTAATTTCGTCTCTTACTCTCCATAATCCTTGAATTTTGGAGTTGACAGGATATGGTAAAGTTGATGGCCACATGTACCATGTCGATTCTCGACGAGTGGAACCATCAAGCCATTGAAGCTAAAGATAATAGCGTGAAACTAGAAATGAACACCGAATTCCAAAAGGTTACCGCCGACGTTATCTCCCGCACCGCCTTTGGAAGCAGCTACATTCAAGGGAGAGAGGCATTTAGAGCACAAAAAGAGCTACAGAAATACTCTGCAGCTGCAAATATTAGTGTCTTCATACCCGGAAGCCAGTAACTATTTCTGTCCATTATCTTATGATGGGATTTGAGTTTTTGTTCTTGTTCTTTCATTTAAAATTGCTGTTTGATTTGAACCACTAGGTATCTTCCCACTCCATCAAATATCCAGGCATGGAAGCTAGACAGGAAAGTGAAGAATACAATAAAGCAAATAATAAACAGCAGAATGAAATCTCATGCCACTAATTCAGATCCCTCCTATGGAGATGATTTGCTTGGTCTGATAATTGGAGCCTCAGAGCATAGCGAGAGCAACAGCCCCAAGTTGAGCATGGATGAAATCATGGAGGAATGCAAAACATTCTTTTTTGCAGGTCATGAGACTACCTCCAGTTTGCTAACTTGGACAGCTTTCTTATTAAGTCTACACCAAGATTGGCAAGAGAAACTAAGAGAAGAGGTGTTGAGAGAGTGTGGAATGGAAATTCCTGATGCAGATATGTTATCCAAACTAAAATTGGTAACATATAATGACCCCTAATTGGTTTTACTTTTTGCTACGGATCAGCTACTAAAGTTGCCAAGTTTGTGCAGGTAAACATGGTTTTACTAGAAGTCATGAGGCTGTATTGTCCAGCAATTGAGCTGAACAGGGAAGTGTTACAAGACATAAAAGTTGGGAACTTGATGGTCCCCAAAAACACGTGTTTAACAATACCCATCATAAAGATACACAGAAGCAAACAATATTGGGGCGAGGATGCGAATGAATTCAATCCATTCAGGTTCAAGGACGGTATTGCTAAGGCTGCAGCACATCCAAATGCTTTTCTCGGATTTGGAATGGGGCCTAGAGTTTGCATTGGCCAGAATTTTGCAATGCTGGAGGCCAAAACAGTACTGACCTTGGTTCTTCAGAGGTTCTCTCTAACCCTTTCTTCAGAGTATAAACACGCTCCAATTAATTACATCACCTTGCAGCCACAGTATGGCCTCCCCATCATCATCAAGCCTTTGCACCCTTAGAACAGGGTTCCGTTTTAATAGAAAAAGAAATTTCTTCCTTTGTTTAGACTTTATATTAGGGTAAGGTTGCGTCTTACTAGACCTCCAAATCTTATGTGTTAGCAAATTTCTACCAAGGATTTGTTGTTATTGTTGTTGTTGTTGTTTAAATTTCATATAATGTCTTGTACACTTATGTTCTTGAATCGAAGTTCCAGAATCTTTTGGTATGTGAAAGCATAAAACAAAGAGCATGGCGGTTTGTTATTGGCTTATGGTAGTGATTATAATTCCTTAAATCCCTTCTTATAAAAGCTAATTGAAATCAATGATTAGAATACCGTTCCTTACTGGCCGATACTGACCGAACGGTATCGCACCGACCAAAAAATAGAACGGCATCTAAAGTTTTGGTACCGATCGGTACCGGGTGTTTTCGGTTAGTACAAGGCGGTATTGTAATTTTTATAAATCTTAGGACTGATTTGCAAAAAAAAAAAATTACGCTAAACCCCCCACCCCCCATGCCTGCACGCATCCTCATTCCTCTGCCAATTTCATTTTTTTCTCTCTCAGAGACTCACCTCACACCTCCATCCTCGCTCTATCTCACGCTCTTGTTGTAGCACTCCACTTCCGCAAGACCCAAACCCGACATCGA
Organism: Erythroxylum rufum; assembly: GCA_027478365.1. NCBI lineage: Eukaryota > Viridiplantae > Streptophyta > Magnoliopsida > Malpighiales > Erythroxylaceae > Erythroxylum > Erythroxylum rufum. Next base: position 8,739,550 of record JANIHZ010000004.1, on the reverse strand, counting down.
CGATAATATCCGAGTCCGTGCCCCGTGAGGGCGGCGTGCTAGAACACTCAATCACTTGAAAATTAGTAACATTTTTTCACCAAAAATATAACACAATACGCGGAAGACCAAAATCAAATAGGGCATAAGCCCTTTTCAATCATACAGTAGAATTTACGAAATTCCCATATGGCCAAAAGGGCCCTTTTACAAAACAAACACTTTAGACATTTCAAAATACACATTTATACAACAGTTGTGGAATATATAGCTCAATTAAAAACATGAAATGCAGACGCGAACTGATCCCGACCTCTACCTTTCGCTTGAATGATGTAGGTATACTCCTGTTGGCCTAACGGGGTATTCTTCTTATCCTGAAAAATAGTTACAAATTTTGGGTGAGTTTTACGAACTCAGTGAGGTAACCATCATCGATGGTTCACTCAATCCAAGCAACACAACAATTCATAATACATATATGTCACAATTTCACATTGATCATAGGTAACACATTTTTCACATAAGCATAAGGCATTTTGTCTTTCACTCAATCAAGCATATTTAAGCAAATGCATATGAAATGCCCATGTCTTTTTCAATTATTACGGCGTTGTGACCGAGCGCCTGAACTGTCCCTTATAAGGCTCATTAAACATTGAGCCTGAGGCTCTAAATCACTGTTGAGCTCGAGGCTCAAATACACTCGTTGAGCTTTAAGC
>JANIHZ010000004.1:8598223-8620857 GCA_027478365.1 Erythroxylum rufum | reverse complement strand
GATATATTTTCATTTATATTTCATATGGTTTAAAAATATATAATAATTAATATATTGTGCTTTACATATTGTTTAATATACTTTAAATAATATTTATAAGAATAAATAATTTTTATTACAAAATAAAATATATTTAAAATTAAAAGCGCCTTTTATTTTTATGTTACCAAACAGTCTACTGTATAAAACTCTTTCAAAAAAGCTCTTTTTTAAATGATAGTCAAACAGTCAACTGACTTCTTAGAAAAATTCTTCTCATAAAAGATCTACAAAAAAAAGCTCTACTGGTATAAGCCAATCAAACAGAGACTAAGTTTACTAGTATGATATGATTATTTGATAATATCTTTTTCTTTAAAATATAAATTATATGTTTTAAATAAATTCGTTAACAGTCAACAACATTAAAATTAGACTGAAATATCTAGTTAATGATTTAAACTACAAAATCCATATTACTTTACAATCACTTGAACCTCATGAGCCTCTTTATTAATCGTTGACTGAAAACAGGTTGTGGTGAATACATACGAATACACGAGAGGTGTTTACCATCATGATTGTATGTAAAGATGGAATCGTGTTTGTGACAGAGGTGAAATCTAAGTTGGCAGTGAATCTTCATGGAAGTGATAAGAGTGCAACTGCGTAGTCACCGTCAATGTGATAAATATAGAGGTGGGTAAGCATTACACTTGGAGGTTTTAGTATTAGCTGTGTGCACAAGGAATCTATCATCTTCAATTCACACGAAGCTGAAAATGGCAAATATTAAGAACTGTTATTTGTGAAATGGAAAAACATAGGCGGGTGAGGTAATTAGCAACACCTAGAGGAGTTGATCAGAAATGAGAAAGACATCATCTTATGTATAGAGAGTATGATCAAAACTATTTAATTCTTTCCACGTAAGTGACCATGACTTGGAAGGAATTGCCTAAAAGAGTTACAAATAGTGATTAGGAGCATGTCCTTTCTCTTTCACACTCGCAAGCTCTGGAATTTTGGAATTTTGGAGTCGCATTTAGCAATTTTCCTTTTCCTCCTAATCTAAGGAGTTAATTTATAATGTTTTAAAAATTGAACCGAATATTAATAAGATAAAATAAAACATTTAAAATTTAAAAATTTAACTAATAATAAATTGCTGTAAAATCAGTCAGAATATTGTAAGTGTATTTTTCATTCAACATAGCATATATAACACAATGTTAAAGAAAATTAATTAATCAATAAGTATGAATAAAGAAGAAATCTTTTATGGTTACTAATTAACGTTAAGTGTACTTAACACAGTAAAACAAATACAATAAAAATCTCTATAAGTTAATACTCAATAAATTCATAACTTTCATCTTATAAATTTTTTATGGTCTTAACTTGAGTTAATAATTTTAATAAATTAATAATTCTTTTGAAAAATATAATATAATATTGTGGTCTAATTCATATCATAAATTAATAATTTGCTAAATTTTAAATTTTATTTATAATTGATTATGATATTTTTTAAATTATGATTTTATTGTAAATGATAAATTAGTGTTTTAAAACGAAGAAAAAGGTGTGGCTTAACTTAACATCAATTGTTTGCATAGTAAAAAATACCCCACAGTGGCTGCAAAGACATTAATTCTCTGCCCTTTGACGAGACGTATGCAACTCTGTCTAGTGTCTATTATTAATTTGCATCTCCTCACCTTGTCAGCTGAGAGAAAGAAAAAGAAGCTTTTGGCCAAAATGGAAAAGAAAAATGGAGATGGAGAAGAAGCAGAGTGACTTTTAACTCCTTATTGACTGTGACTTTGCTCTGTTGGAGGCTGCCTCTTATATTATTTCAACTCTCTTTCTCGGCTCCTACTTCATTTGTCAATTGTCAGCCTCCTTTTAGCTCTCTCTCTCTCTCCCTCCTGCTTTCTGCTTACATCTTCTCAGCCAAAGGAAAGCATTCTTCTAACGAAAATTACTTTTCCTGATTAGGCCACCTGTTCTAGTTGCTGACACTAGACCTAGGATTTAACAAAAGACTTTGCTGCTTTAGGAAAGGTTTCTGCGTCTCTCATTGCAGTTGGGTTTTGCTTGAAATGGGGAGGCACTCTTGCTGCTACAAGCAGAAGTTAAGGAAAGGACTGTGGTCACCAGAAGAAGATGAGAAACTTTTGAGGCATATTACCAAGTATGGCCATGGTTGTTGGAGCTCTGTCCCCAAACAAGCTGGTATGATTGAACCTCATATTCGTTCCTCAATTTTATTCAGTAGCAGATTATGTTTCCTGATAATGGTCGACTAAGTTTTGCAGGTTTGCAGAGGTGTGGAAAGAGCTGTCGATTGAGGTGGATTAACTACCTGAGGCCGGATTTGAAGAGAGGTTCATTCTCACAACAGGAAGAGAACCTCATCATTGAGCTTCATGCTGTGTTGGGAAATAGGTACTGTTCTCTTGATTAATTAGGCAGGCGTCTGCTTGGGAATTCTCATTTTTTATTATTAAAAAACAATGTTTTCTTTTATACGATTACGCAGGTGGTCTCAAATTGCAGCACAATTGCCTGGCAGGACAGACAATGAGATAAAGAATTTGTGGAACTCTTGCTTGAAGAAAAAACTTAGGCAGAAAGGCATTGACCCTGTTACTCACAAACCACTCTCAGAGGTTGAAAATGGAGAAGTCAAGAACCAACCTGCCAAGACCAGTCAAGACAAAATCTTTGGGGCTTCAAGTGAGCTCAATCTCCTCAAAGTCGATTGCTCTATGCAAGGTGCAAATTTACAAGAGAGCAGACCATCTTCAATTTCTCCACAGGGCTATAGAGTGCATGAGGAAGGTTCTCCTAACTCCAAGACCATAAGCACTTGTGATAGTAATACCATTAACCGGAGTACCAACAACAGTTTGATGACACCTACCAGCAACAAAGAGTTTTTCTTGGACAGGTTTGGAAACTCCATCCAAGAAACTACTACAACCAATTGTCAACCTTCGGAATTGGTCGGACATTTCCCTTTTCAACAAGTGTCCAGTGCTAAGCTCACAACAAACACAATCCCCTCTCTCTGGCTCCCACAAACAAGCAAAAGTTTTGACATGAATTCTGAATTCTCTTCCAGTGTAATATCCACCATTCTTCCGTCAACAACAAGTTCATTTCTTTCTACTTCTACGGGCTACAAGCCGTCGGTTACTCTTTCGTCTGATAACCATTCCGTACCATCATTAGTAATCAGCAGTTCTCGGTTCTGGGAAGCTCCGGCCAATAATGTTAATGGCAGTAGTGGAAGTATTAATAGTGGTGAGCTGCAAAGCAGCAACACTTTCTTCGAAAATACCATTTTTTCTTGGGGATTGGGGGACTGCAACTCCACAGATAAAGAGGTCCAAAACCATCTAATGGAAAGTCAACAGGAGGACATCAAATGGCCAGAATACCTTCAAAATCCATTGCTAATGACTGCTGCTTTGCAGAATCATAATCCTCAATCTTTGTTCAATGAGATAAAATCAGAAGCACATTTCCTGACTGGAAATTCAGCTGCTATGTGGCCTCATAATCTGCAGCAACAAGAACCCTTGCAAAATTCTGGTATTGCTGCTAAGGATATCCAGAGACTCACAGCAGCCTATGGACCTATTTAGCTTTCATTTGGCTAGAGGAGGCCATCCGATTACGAAAAGACAATGAAGAAGCTTGAACAAATGATCTTTCTTCAATTACAGGTGTGTGCAACAGATTTTTCTATTGTATATAGGTCTGATACGAAACTCATTTCTCCAATTCTCTCTAGTTCTGAAATATAATTGCGCGGAGAATATCTCTTCTTGTTAGCTTTCGACTTGTGGGCTTAGGGCAGATTTGCAGAATAAGGCGTGTTTCAATCCTCTTCTTCTTTTACCTCATGGATATGCATCATTGTCACACTTTTGCAGCTCTGTCATTGACAAATCCACGGAAAAGAAACATATTTTGTTCATAATACATGAGATTTAATGTAGGTTTTTCTTGTTTCATTAGTAATGAAGTAAAAGGAGGTATCTTTCACATCTTGCCTAGAGCTCCAACAGCTTATCCAAATATCTCAATTACTGCAACAAAAGTACAGGGAAATTAAAAGATAGCTTTTGTTGTCAACCTATTTTCCCATCAAGCTGAACGATTTAACACTTGTTGTCATCAATTCAAGAGATAATTAATAATTATTTTCAGAACAGCTTTATCACTTTAATTTTCCAAACGTTACTACTTAACTGGCTGTCTTTTCACTTAAACATATCAAAAACATCAGCAATAAGTTTTGCTTTTCTTCAGTTGCAAGACTCAAGGAGCTATCAACTCCTCTTTCCGATGCCCAACCCCCTAATAAAGCTCACCTCTTTATGGTAGCTGACGCGCCACACACAAATACCACACATGTGTGCACGCAGGTGTGTAAATGAACGTGGGCAAGACGTGAGATAGTTCTTATTGAACTGAGAGTTGCTTCGTACACAGAGATTATGACCCCTAATCTAATAAGGGCCATACGGTTTGCCAACTTCTTTTCAGCTTCTTTGAGACACAACATTATCTTAAGAAGCACGTTATAAAGCAAGAAACTTCCTGTTCAAGGGAGAAAAAGAGAACAGTCCATTTAATGGTGAAAAATACAAAAGTTACAGATATGGCCAATCAAGTCATTGCCATTCACTTGTCAGCATCTGATAAAGTCCTGCAGTTCTGCAAATATTCCCCCCTAGAATTGTATCGTGACTGGACATTTATTTACCCCTTTTAGTCCATGAGTTAAACTCAAGAGTTTGGGTTAAAATGATGATTTGGTAAGAAATTTTCCTACAAGTCACCAAAGATGACATTAGCTACATATAGAATAGCAGAAAAAGGAAGACAAGCCTCGGTCCACTAGTCCAGAGCCAAAAAGAAGAATACAACTATTGTTTTCCTTTTTCTTTTTGGGTTATAAAACTTCTTTACTAATAAAGGTGCTTCTTCAGCACATACTTTCCAGTTGTCTGCCTTTATATGTATCCCTTATTTGACTATAGGAATATTAAGGAATTGGCATTTTTTGGCCGTGAATGTATCTGAGGAGCCAGATTATGAGAACTAACTGAAATTTGTATTCAACAAACAGTATTCTCAATGGCCAATTCTTGGTTTCGTGTTAAAGTTACACTGCAAACGGTCACTGGAATTTTCCTTGCTTGAATCAGAAACTGAAGTATAGAGTTAGAGCAGAATAGTAAGGGGATATAATAATTTTGCTCAAAGGGCATCTTTTGAACGGCCATATACGTACAGTGGTGATCAGTTGTCAGGCAATAATTATTTATCCCAACTAGAAGAATTGTTTCCGCAATTCTCGATATTCGCATAAGATTAAGTCGCCACTGACAACAATTTTGTGTTTGTCTTAACCAATGAAATCCATTCAACATCGCAAAGTCAATCACTCACAATTAACTAGATGTCTTGCGTGTGAACGCGAAGAAAGAGAACTATTTTTTACTAAAGTTAAGGCCAAACAGCGGGCCTCTAATGAGGCTCCAACGCGGGTCTAATAAAATGCGTGAATTCATTATTGTCGTATTGGATCGAATTTGTCAGCTAAGTACATAGTTAAAGGACCAATTTGTCTTTAAAATTCTTTCAACAAACACAGACAAAACTCAAATTATCTAGTATACATATGAAGGAAGAGCCCCAGGTCCTGTATTTTAGTGGGACTTTTATTAAATATTGTTGTTGTTGTACTACATCCTGAGAAAGAGATTGATTTTCTCAATAACCAACAAGTAAAAGTGTCTAAGGCTAGTAGAAAAATAAGATTTTTCATGCTTTTTTAATCAGAATGAATCTATTCACTTTTTTTTTCTTTATTTTACAAGAGGAAACCGAAACAAAAGGAAAATTGTTATGTAATTACATAAGTGAGTGAGGTGAATTGTTTTTATTTAGAAATAGTGTGCAACAAAAATACAAAAGAAAGAAAGAAATAAGCATACAAAATTTTTTAAAACATGGTTTGGTTAATTTTAATGTGCTTACATTTTCAAAAGTAAAAAATGACTAATTTTATTGTTCAATTAAATCTCTCCCTTGGAGATTGCAAATTTTTCTTTCTCATATAATTAGGTTTTTAATAAATATATCAATATGTAAAGTCCATCTAGTTAACTCAACACAACGTGCAGTTTATCAAATACAATCCAGTTCGAACATAACTTTAATAGGTCATATAATACTTTTAGAGTTTGAAAATGCATTTTAAGATAAAAATAGTCAATCACGAACACGGGTTAGAACACTATCATATCATAAGTTGTGTAACTCATTATCTTTGTTTGTACATGAACACAAACTTTGACACACCCATGTAGTCACTGCCTTTGTTTAGACATGGATATGGGCATTGCCATGATTGTGTCCTATGGTCGTATACTTCTCCAGAAAAGTCTCCACTATATCAATAAGCCTTAATCTAACTCATGTTTTGGCCTCTATATGCCAAAGAAGAACACACCCTGAAAAACGGTTGTGCATCAAGTCGTATTCATTTAAAGATTTTCAAGAAACATCTTCGTTCTTTTAGAAACACTCCAAGATTGAACGCTCATGTATATGAGCTATACACAACAATCTCCACTTGACAAATATACTTTAGTCAATCAACACACTTCAAGAAATGCTTTCAAGGTTGCATGTCTGTATATACAAGTCATGCATATTAATTTCTACCTTGATGAATAAACTTTATATATGTTAGCTTATAACTATATCTAATATCTCAACAAATTAATCAAGTTGAACTTCTTCGTGGTAATCGATTTGTTAACATGTCAGGTGCATTCTCTAAAGTGTGATCCTTTTTTAACAAGATTTAATCAAATGCAATCAATTATCTAATCTTGTGAAACCTTACATTTTCCACCATATATCGTTTATCTTTCTTCTGCCTAAATATAGTCTCCTAAGATATAGTTAGTCTCAATAACTAATAATTAGAGCATACAAGATTGTGTCTTTCCAGTTATTTCTACTTAGTAGCTTGATAACATGTTTCACTCTATACTTGATTATATTATGCCAACAATAGTCTCTTGACATTAATTTTTATTTTCTGAACCAAAATTTCTAGTCTTTTTAACATTTGTTCAAGGTTGTTCTAGTTTTATTTGTAACACCTTCGAATTAGTACTGCTTTTTACTGATTTTAACATGTTCTCTCCGTATGCTTGTCTTAACATATAATGTTCCTCAAACATTGAATCTTTAAATTTTATCTTAGACTTTTTACTAAACATTCAAAACTTGTAAAAGTCTAACTTTTAGTGTTTAACACCCTTTAACTAGCTCCCTTTATAAAGTTATATCATCCCTTATTATGATAATCAAGTTGTATATATGGGTTATAATACAATACTATCTTCCTTTGATCATATTGATGCAACTTCTCCACTTACAAATATGTTCTCTATACATGGGTATTTCTTGCTAGTTTGACCTTTTTATCATATTTATCACACCTTTTATCACTTTAAAGTTATCTTTTATCGATGTTATAGTCAAAACTATTCACATGTAAGGTATATAAAGAGGTCATATTCTTCCTCAAATCTAATGTATGTCGAACATCACATACCATCCCAATAATACCATCAAATATCTTGATCTTAACTTGTCCTGTTCAGATGATTTTGTAAGCTTTATCATTCCCTAATTATAAAGTGTCAAAGTTTCCTAACTTATATAAATAAAAACGAATCCTTTTCTAGTGTCATATGATGTGAGCATATATAGAATCTATAAATCCTAAAGTTGATTGGTTATAAAGTAGAGCATGTCTCCATCGCTATAATTTGAGTCTCTTTAATGCACTAGATTTGTAAAGCTTACTGAATCATCAACTTTTTTCATCATTATACTCATTCTTATTTGGACAATCCCTCCTGATTTGCCCATTTTTCTTGCGCTTATAGCATTAGACTATCGTTTTACCTTTGGGTTTAGATTTATAACTCCTTTTAGATGACTTAGCCTTACATTGCTTCCTTATGTGATCCTAGTTTCCCCTCATAAACAACCTTTCTCTATGTTCTATAGTTGTTGGTTATAAACCAATAACATAATAGTATGTCTTGCTCACCAACTATCTCCTTACCCAATATGAGCATGATAACTATATGCTTATAAGAAGGATGTAAAGAATAAAGAAGAATTATTACTTCAGCCTCATCCATAATAGTCACCTTAAGCCTTATTAATTCACTAACTATTTGGTTAAACACATTGATTTATTTTTTTTGATCCATTCCCTCCTATATATTTAGAATGTTTAGTCTCCACTTTATATATAACTTGTTTATGAGAGATTTTGATATGTATCGTCTTTCTAGCTTCTTTCATATCTCTACAAGGGATTTAATATCCATAATTTAGTACATGACCTAGTCTGATATACATAGTAGTACGGCTCCAACTATTCACATATGTAATTCTTCCTAGTTAAGTGCATCCATATGTTTTGACTTTTTTTTTACAGTCACTTCGATATGCCTTGCCACACTAACAAATCTAGAAATGTCAATAGGTTGGGCCTGAGCCTGGGCCTTGAATTGGGTTGCTTTTAGCCCAGCTTGACCTGGCCCCAGGCTACCGTGGCCTAACCCGACCACAGATTGATCGGCTCGTGGCCCGATGGACCACGTGGGACCGGGCCAACCCGACCCATCATATATTGTTTTTAAGAAAATCAGTCAAAAATGATGTCATTTTTTGACAAAACGATTGGGCCACGAATCGGCCCGTGACTAGGTTGGCCCGTGGCCAGGTCAATCCGAACCAAAATCGGCTCGTGGTCAAGTCAAACCGGACCAAAATCGGGCTGGGCTCTTTTTGCTATCCCTAGACAAATCCTTCACTGTCTTCTTTCATAATTTGAAATTCTCAAATTCGTTGAACTTTTTCACTTCAAACTTTACAACTAAAGTCATTGTCACTTTAACTATGCTTTGATATTAGTTATTGAAAAATAATAGACAACAAGAATATAAAAGAAATAAATAAATAAAGAAGGATATAAGAAGATTTTCAATGAGGTTTGGTCAATTTTGGTATGTCTACATCCTCGGGAGTCAAAAGCAGTTAATTTCATTATTTAATTGAATATGACCTTTGAAATTTATAGATTTTCTCCCTTATATAACAAGGTTTAAAACAAATATATTGATGTATAAACTCCACCTGATACAATTCAACATATTATCCCTTATTAGACTCAACTAAATTAAAATATGACACTAATAAGCTCTATAATCCTTTCAAAGTTTAAAATCTATTAAAAAAATGTTTCCAAATAAGATAGTCCATTGTGAACATAATTTAGTACATGGTCATATCCTAGGCTGTGCAACTCTTGGTCTTTATTTGCACTTCAGCATGAATTCTAACACACATGAGTCCCTAATCATATAACTCATTATCTTCGTTCTTACATGGATATAGGCTTTGATACACCTGTATTCTATCATATGTATACTTCTTTTAAAAATCCTCTGCCTCATCAATGTGTCCATGTTATATACTGTGTCTTCATATTTGTATCCCAAATAAGGACATACCTAATATATGACATGCGTTAGGTAATGTTCACTCAAAGACTTTCAAGAAACGTACACATTCTTTTAAAAATACCTAAGTTTTTGTAAAAACACTTAAAAATTGCATGCTTGTATATACGAGCCATACATAACATTTTCTAATCATAACCGTCTGAAATTTTTATAGAATTTAAAGTATGTAGGAATTATTGTTTATAAAATGATTTATGATTGATGTTTAGTAATTGATATAGTTAAGATGGGATAACTATAATGTAGAGAGATTTGTTAGTCTAATATATTGTTAAAACTAAACATTATTCAATGAGTAAGGATAAATTTTGATCAAAATATTAGTTGATATAATCAAAAAATTTTAATATCTTCGTTTTATAAAAAGATATAAGGAGCTAATATAAAAACCAAATAAGAGAAATTAGTGTAAGAAGCATGTAAGATTCTTTTGTTGTCACTATTAAATAATGTTCAACATTTTAATCATACCCTTTTATAATAATATCATATTGAAATAATTCAAAAGGTTATGAAAATTTAGCAAAAAATTCTACAACTCTTATTAATTGAAACTGCACATTGGTTAGTCAAATCTTTAATCAAGCCCTAATTGAATAAAGGTGCAATTTATTATATAAAAATGTTCAACTAGTGAGTGAACTCATTAGTAGGTGGTTTGTAGAAGCAAAATATATCAAATTTTAGATAATTTTATGCAAAATTAAAAGGAGAGATATGTTATTAAAGAGAAAAGGCAACACAATACTTGAAAGAAACCTTTAAAAGGTGGTTTTAATGAGATTCAACATCAAAGGTGTTGATTTGAAAATTATAAAGTTAATTTTAACATCAAGAAATGAGTTTAAGTTACCTTTCATATAGGTAATATATATTGTACATCAATTAGACTTAGGGATGATAATATTAACTTGAACTGACCTGACCCAAAGTCAACAGACTTGACCTAATTTAATTAAGTTTTGGGTCATGCCTAAACTTTTTTTTTTGAAAATTTAGGTTTTGGGCTCGAGCTTTAAGGATTAGCTTAGCCTGAAGCATGATAGTTATTATTTCTTTATTATTCCCTCTTTAGGTTTTCATTACCTCTGGTTAATCTTGTTATCAGTAGTCATTTGCCATCTCACCTTTTTGGTTTATTGTTGTTGAATATCTTATTCTCATCTTTCTTGTTATCACTTTCTTTCTTAGTTTATGAAGAGATGAGATCAATCTTCCATTACAGCAAAAAGTGCTTTAGGCAACAACATGTTTGCAACAATTTAAAAATGTGTTGATAAAAATTAATATAAGGCAACAAATTTTAAAGCATTGCCTTTAATAATATTAAAAGGCAATGATAATATTTATTAAAGGCAATGATAATATTAATTTGTTGCTACATATCGGAAAAGGCAACACAATTTTAAAAAGGTTACAATAAAGTCTTATATATGCAACATCTGAAATTGTTGCTATAGTTCCAATCATCTATTTACTAAAGGGTATTTACTATGTTACATATTGATTTATATCGTTACTTACTAATGTATATTTAACATATAAAATTTCTCTATTTACTAATTAATATTTAGAATATGTATAAGAATACAAAGGGTATTTAGAATATGTATAAGAATATGTAATATACACAAATAACTCTAAATTTTCCATTTATTTATTTTTTGAAAAAATAAACACTTGATTGACTGATAATAATAAAATGGCAGAACAAAGTGTTTAGAGAGAAGTTATCTCCTACATCAAATAAGAACTAAAAGAAGCACGACGACATTAAAACATATAAGTTACCCAAAGAGAACAAGGAACAACAACGTTCCAAGGGAGTGAAAAAAAAAACATAAATACGACAATGTTTTAGTTAAAGGGGGTGAAAAGCATCCCTAACAGACATGTCTTCCTCATTTACCCAACTAGGGTTGGGCATTGAGAGAGGCTTCAAGACGATTTTCCCCTCCACACGGTAATGTTTAATTAGCAATTTCAATCTTTTTGTAGTGACAATTAACTTCTGCTAGGGTTCTAGACGCATCACAACGTTGATTTACGTATTGGAAATAGAAAAGCAACAGTAAGTTTGATTTTACTCTTAATTGGTTTTTCATTTCTCTTTATCTCTAGTCAAAATAGTAGGGAGTTTGTATCTTTTGTGGTGTAATGGATTGGGGTTTTCTTCACAAAGTCTAGGATAAGTGGGCTTCCATCAATATTAGTTCTTCAGCTCAGAGTTCCCTTCGTCTTTATATCTTTCTCTCAATCAGACAAGTTATGTAAATTTTCATTATCTGTAGTGAACTTTAGATTTTTGGGATTTTCATATATTGAATCCTCTATCATGTAAGCATTAGTAGTGTTTCTTTTGAGCTTCTATTGTTTATTATCTTTTTATTTTAGCGTTAATGTTGGATTCAAGTTTCCATTCTATCGAATGATGGTTTATTGGAGTAGTATTATGCTTTCATGCTTATTACTAGGATGATAATGATTCATTTGTCTATTTTGTTAGATATTATTGGTTAAAGATGCCTTGATGATATTTTGGGGCTCTTTCTCTATTGTGTTTCTTTGTTTCTAACTTTGCATTTTAATTTACCCTTATCATTGCTTATTTGTCACATTATGGTTGTTATGATTGATTTGCAATGATCTCTTATGGCGTACCTTGAAATTTTTTTTATCATTTATTGTGGAGTTGATTTTGATCACTTTCTTAATTTTCATTGGAGCATTCTGAGATGAATTTAATGGATAAATGAAAATAACTTCTATGATTGGTAGTTTCATCAGTTGTTCGTTTCTTTATCTGAATTAGTTTTCATCATTTTGTGGATGTGATACCGATATGTTGACAAAAGATTGATGGACTCGATAAATTATTGTTACTTCCATATTTTCGTTCCAACGTTGGTTTCTCAAAATGACTTTAGATATTTGAACGAGCGAGTTTAGAAACTCATCATCTTATTATTGTAGGATACTTATGATTATAGTTATTACCTTTGGAATTGACTACGAAATTGTAAAGTATGTGTTTGCTTAAAATAATCAAAAATATCAGTAAATGTTAATGCGATCATTTAGATCAAATAGAGTTATACTTGAGCCTTCAATTCATACTTATTATTAAGACTAGTAAGATCTGTACTTGATTTTTAGTGTCTATTGTTACTTATCGTGTTTAATGAAGTGCTCATCTTTGCTATTGCAAGCGCTTAATGTTATGCTATTGCACACACATTAATGTATTTGTATGATGGCGAAACTGATTATATATATTTTTAGAGCTCTTACAAATTTTTCAATCATTATACCTTTATGTGGATATCTTAGACCATAAAATGTTCATATTCTTATTTTCGCTATGAATGATTGGTTTTAATTTTATTTTCCTCTGTAGTTCCACTTATTTTCTTTTAATTAGGTGCTACATGGACTTTAAGTAGTTTAGATAGTTGATTTAAGCCAGGAGTATAATGTGACCTACAATCCTATTATTTGTGCAAATGCGATAATAACATTGAATAAATTGTAGTAAAAAGTATCTTCGTAGACATATATGAAGTTACCAGAACTATGGACTAATTTGATGTAATTCTTTTTACTAGGTGTTGAAGTCACGGCAGGCTAGCCTATTAAGGTGAAACCTGATTTTCTGAACTAGTTGTGAGTTCATACCATTTCCTGAACTAGTTGTGAGTTTGATCCCTATTGGTTTCCCATTTTCCTCGGTTACTTCAATACTTTTTCTTCGTTGCTTTGATTCCACCCTATTTTATTTCTTTAGTACCAATTGTTTCCTCTATTCTTATTGTTAATTGTTCTTTTTCTTCCTTTATTTTATGCACTAGGATGAATTGAGATTCGAATTGCAAGTAGTTTGCTGATTAATTCGTTATATCCTGCAATTAGTGAGAAACTTGATGAAGTACATTGGACAAAGAATAATGGTATCTGTGAATTAGTTCGACAGGGTGTGAGGTAAACATTTCCCATCCGTTTAACAAGAATAGGATCGATGACATGCTATTGTTATATGTATTTCAACTATTTCTTACATTTTAGTAGTTTTTATACAAGTATGAAATTCATACTTTGCCTTCTGTTGATGCTTTATTTTTTCATTCCCGTCATAACTGGGTATCTACTCACAGATTGCAATTATTTATCAAGAAGCTAGAATGCATACAGTACAAAAGAACAAGTACGTTATACTTCCAAAGGACTTTGAGAAAGGTTGGATAGCCAATGTGAAGAAGACTGACCCTAACTGCAAATTCTCCAAATGATGAAGACTTGTTGAAGCACATGTAATTTTCCTAGCAATTATTGAGGATTGTAGAATTAACTTTTGTATTTTGTAACAATAAAAACACATGTAATTTACTTTTGCATTTTGAATATGTTAAATGTTGAATTTTATAAGTCCTTATGGACTATATATTATATATAAATGCAATTTTTTGTTCTTTTATATTTGATAGTACGTACGTAATTTAAACATATATTAATATTTATATATATTGCTTTATGTATATATGAATGTTGCTTACATAATAACAAGAGTTTGCTTTTACGTTAAATATTCTTGGTAATGAAAGAATAAATTGTTGCTTTTTATTTTTACAAATTGTTGCAAAAAAAATCATTTTGTTGCTTTATTTGTTTAACTCTGTTGCCTAAACAGACTTAAAAGTATTGTGATATCTATTTAAAATTGTTACTATAGTTTGAAATTAATATGTTGCTTTAGTTAAAACTTAAAGCAACATTTGTTTTTTCGTTACCTAATCAAAAAATTATGTTGCCTTATATTTATTGCAGCGCCACTTCTTGTAACGATAGGAATTCTATTGCTTTAATAAAAAAGTAACAATAATTATATTTATAACTACGTTTTTGTATGCTGCTTAAAATACTTTTTGTCGTAGTGTTCTTGGTGTAAAGGTAGAGATCCTCTTGAATTTGCAAAAGATTTTCCTTAAAACTCTTGGTCTACTTTTAAGGTTTTCTTTTTATTCAAATAGAAGAAGTATTATTCTTTTATTCTGTACAAACATAAAGGAGCATTGTTGAGCATTATTCTCGATTCTCACTCCAAGAACAACTTCTTCAAAGAAGAAATTATAAAGAAAATGAACAAGCTCTTTCTAACATTTATTATGTTTATTTTTGTTGTGTTTCTCCTTCTCTAGTTAGGAACATATATTCGTCTAATATGAATATTATATCAATATTCATTGGTTTTAGTGGTGCTATAATAGATTGTTATTATTGTTGTCTTATCTTGCTGGTTTTTTTTTTTTTTTGGGTGAAAACAAGGAAAGAAGAAAACAACCTAAAGAAAAGAAGAAAACAGAGAGGTGGCATAGCACTGGTGGAGGGTAATACGATTGCATTGTTGTGAGCGATGGTATGCCAATCAGGTTCAAAATCGGGATAATAAGTGGTGGTACGATCGGATTTCAAGTCAAGTTCAAACCATCTGTAAAGGGTTTCAAGTTAGGTATGGATGGTCTCATATTTATTCTGACCATTATAAACTTTATTTAGACTTTCTAGCATGTATAGTCAATTGATTGTATGTTCTTAACTGTTATTATACATAGTTTATAACTATTTTTATGATCTGGATCATTAAAATTGTGATAGTATTTGTGTATGGGAGATTTTTAAGATTTTATTGAATTGTTGACTTTGAGTAATTTAACCAAGTTTTTGAATGTGTACTTCTTGTGATTGTTAACACATAATATGGTTATGCATGTGAGGCGTGTTTTAGAGTGTAAATGAGACATCATCAATGACTCTGGATGTTATGTATAGGTGCATCTTATTATAAAGGATGTCTGTGTAATGGTGTAGTATATGATTCATTTTATACATACTAGATGTAATTTGGGACCACTAAGGGGCGTATATGTAATGTGAAAGTGGTATGATGACCAATCGGAATTGATATCTAATGCTAAATTAGGACATAAATCAACACGTTGTCCTGACAAATATTTAAAACTAAATTAAGGTTGAAACTAATTTGTTGTATAGGAAAGATATCTGGAGCGAGATGAATGTATATACTATATACCATTTTATTGTTCGGAACATATTTTAAATTCGAATGTGTACAAATTTAATACTCATCGATATGATATTGTGTTTTATGGAACTCCAGTTTTAGGAAGACATTATTCAAATTGAAAACGCAGGCCCAAAATATTCTTGATTAAGAGCCTATAGAAGATGGGCTGCCTTGTAATTCAGACTTGCCTACTACTTGGGCTTGGTTGTTCTCCAATCTCTACCAACTGTTTAATCAGTTTGAGATTGAGGTTTATCCAAATTGGCCCTATACCCACTTAATTCATCGTCAAAGCTTCTCCTAACTTCATATGCTCTTTCAAATTATGTCCAAAAGGGTAAACGCCAATGGAACATCCATCATGTCAACGCCACTTCAATGCATCCTCTCCTTCGGGCACTATATTTGTCAATACAACGTTTATGCTTCCTCCTTTCGGGTCCTGAAATATTTGTAACCGAGTACGAGAAGGATTAAACAGGCTAAGCTTAATGAGCTTTGAGCCTGGGTTGTCGAGAGGAAGAACCAAAGTTGAGGCCTGATGAACAAAGAAAGCACAAGTCTCGTCACTTTCAAGTTGCTATTGGATCCTCTCCTCGTCTAAGTAATATTAAACTTTAGCAATATCCACCTTCTCCAGGATCAGTTTTCCACTGGATGACGTGTGTTTTCCTATCATCACCTGAAAATGGAATCGGATCCGAGTTTGGTGATATAGTTAAGAATAATTTCACATCACTAATAACATTCTCTTCATCATATTTTTAATGATGCTTTACACTATGAAATATGCTATTATTCTTTCCATTTGATCATTCATATGAATATTTTTTTTTATTTTGTATTATCGTAGTCAAAACATGAACTAATATTGTTATTTCTCTCAAGTATTTCCACTTTTAAAGCTTTGTCTTTGGATTGTTATTGTTAATGGCTAATGTTCCTTTGAAAATCGTTAGGTTGATTTATTTAAATTGGAACAATCAGAGTCTATCATGGAGGATCAACTAGCTTTTGAAAGGTTGTGTAACTAATGATGTGTTGGCATGAGTCATTAGAATTAATTTGTATAGAAACTACAGCTGTATAGATTTCGATTTTTCAGGGATATGCATGAGTATAGCCTTAAATCTTGTATAGACATATATAGCTTCCTAAAATCTCTCCCTCGTATCTGTATATATGCTGGATACAAATTATGAATAATATGTATGATTGTGATCTCTGACATGGTATCAGAGCAGTTTCATGTTCCTTGTGAATTGACGTGAAAAGGAATTTAAGCTGCTGAAAAAAGCCATGGAAGATCATACCGAATTAACATTAACCCCCTCCTCCTCAACCGAATCCCTACTTGATAATCTGACAACCAAAATAACCGAAGCCATGTCATAAACCCAGATCTCAGCTATCTCTGACTCCACAACAGTGCCAATAAACATCAAGTTAAATGGATCTAACTATGCCTTATGATCCCAAGTTGTTGAGATGTATAACTTAGGCAAAGACAAACTGGGATATATCAATGGAGACCTTCCACAACCACCAGAGACAGACCCATCTTTCTGCAAATGGCGCACAGAGGATGCCGACATGAAAGGGTGGTTGATCGACTTAATAGAGCCATCCTTGGTTGGGAATTTTATTCGATTTTCCACGTAAAACAAGTTTGGGTTTCTATCGCTACTACTTATTTTGACGGATCTGACTCATCACAGGTTTATGATCTTCGACGACGGGTATCTCTTATGCGGCAGAATGGTGGATCTGTATAGAAATACTACAATGATCTATAAGCATTATGGCGTGAAATCGACTTTTGTCGTCCCAACCTAATGAAATGTGCTACAGATATACAGAAATGTAATTCTTTTCTCCAAGAGGAAAGAGTTTATATTTTTCTAGATGGATTAGATTATAGGCTTGATAATATCAGAAGTGACGTTGTTCAGCTAAAGCCATTCCCAACCATTGAGCAAGCCTATGCATATGTCCGAAGAGAAGATACACAACAAACTGTGATGATGTCTGGAGTAGAGAATGGTTTTAATGGTGCTGTTATGGCGATTAAAGGAGTTAAATTTGGTCAGCCACACCTGATGAGGAACGAAGCTTCAACCAAATCGAAGGGCCAACCCAATGGAGGAAAGTGTACCCATTATGGTCACACGAAACACACCCGAGATACGTGTTTTAAGTTACATGGGTACCCGAACTTGTGGCATGAATTACAAGCAAAAAGGAAGCAGGATACTACAATTACTTCTGGAAACAAAGGTCGTGTTGTTGTTGCTACTGCTGAACCTCAATTATCCCTTATTCCTATCACAGACTCTTCTACCACAGTCGTTGAGGGAGGTAAATTTGGTCATGCTCTTTACACCTCTGATACTTCTAATGGTTGGATTATCGACTCTGGAGCCACAGATCACATGACTTTTGATTCTAATGATTTCTCCAAAGTGATACCACCACGACGAACTTGTATTACTAACACCACAGAAGATGAACATCCAATTGCAGAGGCTGGAATTGTTTCAATATCACCATCTCTGTCCTTATCTCATACGCTCTTGTTCCATCGCTATCAAATAAATTGATGTCAGAGGGTCAAATTACTAAAGAACTGAACTGTATGATACTAATGTATTCAAGCTTTTGTCTAATACAGGATATTCTCAGCAAAGAGATTATTTAGATGATTTCAGTCCGGGTCGAGCCAATAATGTCAATAGTAAGAGAAGGATGAATATGGATTTGGCATCGATACTTAGGGCATCCGTCATTTGGTTATTTACAATAGTCTGCTTTCCACCAGTTTTTTGAATGAGGATTTGAGATGCGAAACATGTATTTTGGCAAAGAGTCATAGTCTGCTTTCCACCAAGCTTGAATAAAAATAATGCTTCCTTTCTCCTTGGTACATTCTGATATTTAGGGACCTTCACCAATAATTACTTCCTCCAGTTACTGATGGTTTGTGATCTTTGTTAATGATTGTACACGCATGACATGGTTCTACTTGATGAAGACAAAAAATTGAGTATTTTCCATTTTTCAAGCCTTTCATGCTATGGTACAAACTCAATTCATAGCCCACATACAGGTTCTCCGATCGAATAATGGAGGGGAATTTATCAATAACAGATTCCAGGCTTATTTTCAACAACATGGACTTCTTCATGAAACATTATGCTCACAAACCCCACAATAGGATGGGACTGTGGAGAGAAAAAATCGTCATATATTAGAAACCGCACGAGCATTACTTCTTGGCAAAAATGTACCCAATCGCCACTGGGATGATGCTGTCACAACAGGTGTTCATTTGCTAAACCAGATGCCTTCCAAAGTCTTAAATTTCAAGACTCCTTTGCAGGTTTTGTCCATTCATGTGCCTCTATCTTTGGTTGTTACGCTTCCTCCACGTGTTTTTGGTTGTGTCGCTTTTGTCCATCTTCATAAAAATCAATGGACTAAACTTGATCCTTGTGCTATTTGATGCATGTTTTTGGGTTATGGATTACATAAGAAAGGGTATAGGTGCTTTGATCTTCTCTCAAACTGTACCTATATCTCCATGGACATGACATTCCTAGAGTTATAGCCATTCTTTCAAAACACAGTATCGAACTCAGGTCTTTAAGGGGAGCCTACGGTTGAAGAGCCAAGTTGGTTTCCAAAAGGAGGAACAATGACAGAAGTTGAAGTTCAAATCAATCACACTAGAAACTAGGAAACTTGGAAATGATGTTCCTGATGAACAACTTGCCGATGGAGAGCATGCTACACCAATTGCACTTTAATATGATAATGGAGTAGATGCCACCCCCTCTCTCATCTTGGTACCCACAGAATCTCCTTAGACTGAGAATATTCCTGAGGTAAGTTCTCCTATTACTCACCCTCATGCTAAGAACTTGGATACTTCTAGTTATGTTTTTCCTTTGAGGCATAAACGCGGAAAACCACCAAAGAGATACTATTTTGATGAACAAGAAAGGAGGACCAGATATTCAATTGCTAATTATGTGTTCTCTCCAAAAATATCCAAGCCAATCGAGACGAGACTTTCATACAAACTGTTGGATCCCGTTTCCAGAACCCCACCTTCTTGCTTAAAATCGTGAAGCTTGAGCGTGCGTGTAACCTTGAAGGGCTATAATTTTTTTTTTCTTTCATTCTTAATCCCTTTGAACCCTTAAATACATTATGAAATACATCTTCAATCTTATAACATCCCAAAATCCACTTACAAAAGTTTCATAGTGTGCCCATGCTACCTAAGCACCATGCTTGAACTTATTTCCACTACGCGCACACCAAATTTGGAAAACTTAAAATCTTAAATTCATTTCGACTTCTTCATAGAAATCATAGCTTTATATCTATTGTTCAATTTGGTGAAAGAATTACCTCAATCGGAGTTCTACAACTCAAGATATCATCAAAACACCAAAATGTGCTCAAACCCTAATCATGCTCTCTTAGCCGACCTCTTACTTGCTCTAATACAAAATTCCTCAAATCAACTCTAATTAATACAAAATTATATGGAGAGATAGCTACATGAATTAGAAAACCATTTCCATAAGAATCACCTCAATTGGAGGTCGGAGGAGGGAGTTATGATCAAAAGAATATACCATGTTCTTTCCCAAAAATCAAATTGAACATACTTTGGCGCGATTCCCATAATGTTTTGTAAAAATATCCAAATGCTATCGTTCTTGTTCCATTTGAAAGATAACATCCCTATCTACAAATCGTATTAGAGGCTTCAAAGTGCGATTTGGCCTCCAAACTGGTCAAACTCGCAAAACACTGTGGCTGACCCGAGCATGTCCGTTAAACGGACATGGACTGGCCAAACTGACCATTTTCACCCGAGACAGTCCGTTTAACGGACATGGGGAATGCCAGGGGTCTCAAATGACCCGAGACAGTGCATTAAACGGACTCCCATGTCCGTTTAACAGACATGGGGATTCCCCAATGTCCTCAAACCCTGTTTCATGCTTCCAAACTCCTTCCTAACAACATAAACACTTATGATCTCACTAAATTCACTTTTTATCATGCAAATTCACTTCATACTAACTCAAACATAAATCTTATTTCATCAAACTATCAAATCTTGATCCAATCAAAGTCATCAATTCTCATCAAACCATGCATTCTTATCAATTACCAAGCTATCATCATCCATAAAACCTATGCAACATTATAACTTGCAACTCTCATATCTCTTAATTCCAATTTCATTTCTTTTGCTAAAACATCATTATTCTTATCCATTCAAATGCTAATCCTCCCTTTTCATAACATTTCAATTACATGCAATGGCAACTCCTACTCAAAGTTCATCAGTTCACTCATTTATATATATATATATCAATAACTCATGTTCATTCCAATTTATGCTCATCCTCCATAAATCCATAGTTCACTCCACCTCATTCATACACAATTTCGCAATTCGAAGTGACAATCATCCATACACAATTTCGCAAATCATTATCATCATACACAAGTCATAATTCATATCCATATACTAATCCATTCTTTCATTAACATCATAAAATAACTGTTTACATGTTCCAATGGCATTTCCCAGCCAAGATTACAATACCAACATCAATATCCAAATTTACATAACACACAAAATCCAAAATGCTCAAAATACACTTGGAGCCTTGTTTTACATCAATTATTTAAAACTTAACACAACATGCAAATTTGGATTGGAATCCTGATTCCCTTTCACTTGATTTCTTGATCAAAACCTGTAGGTGGGGAAAAATGAGGGGGTGAGCTCGAAAGCTCCGTGGGTAATATGCTTATAACCAAATAACAAGCAAAACAGTTTTAAAAGTCCATTACCATAAAAATTTCCTTTTGAGTCATAACCACATGTTTCTTTCAATATTCTTGTCATATACTTGAAATCACAAATTATGCATTTTTCAAGTGTTCATAAAACTATGAATGCATCAAACTTGACATAAAACATAACATATAGCACATCATAATGGTTTGGCAAGTCCACAATTCATGACGAACTACACAATTCTATAAAATGGCCTTGTGTAGTCGTATTCGTGAGGAGTCCTAAAAGGAACTCCGTGCTTCTTGCGGGCAGGCGGGCGAAGCCTTTTTCATGGGTCAACGTGCACGTGACATTTTCTTGGGTGGACTATACCTAACCCACATAACATGTAATTATGCTCTTGAAAAATGATTGCCCACATGGCAAAAATCTTATAAATCTTGTTTTTTTTCATAAATCATGCAATTTTCGTAAATCCCTTCATGAACATGAAGCATTCCATATGCAAATTAATCATCATTTCTCAATTCATCCAAACATAAGCATCAATCATATAATTTCACATAGCAACACATAAAAATTCTCAATTCATCATTCAAATTCTCATAGCAATTCTCAAATCATTTAAAAACAATGAATTTGAAATCATTTTATCTTGATTTTTGAAAACGTAATAATGGCTCATTATTAAAGCTATAAACATAAAACCCACCTTATTATTCCTTGCTTGAAAACCTTGCTCCACTTGCCTTTCCGTCTTGCTCCTCTTAATTTCATCATCACTATTCACAAAATCCCCAAATCACAATACATTCAAATTGAGAAACCCTAATGGACATATCATCAAATTGACCTTAGATTTCACAAACCCATGCATTTCTTAAGATATCTAACCCAAAAACTCTCTAAAAACCAAAACTTGAAAAAAGCCTCTTACCTTGGGTCTCCACCAAATGGAGATTTTCTTGGCTCATCTTGAAGTTCTCTTCATTCTCCAGGTTTTTCCTTCTTGGATTTTCTTCGAACACCTTCTTGAATGCTTGGAAAATGGAACCCTAGCATCATCTTTCTTTTTCTCCTTCTTTTCTCCATTTACGAC
>JANIHZ010000004.1:8510462-8523290 GCA_027478365.1 Erythroxylum rufum | reverse complement strand
TATTATATGAGATATAATATGGGTCGAAACTTATTGGGCTTCAATAATTCTAATGGGTTTAGGATTATGATGTTCTTATTCCTAATAGGAATAGGAATTAGGTTTTCTCTATAAAAATAGAGAAACTCATGTCTCATTAGATGAGAGAAAAAACCTTAGCCACCTAGACTTAGTTGTTCGTTCTTCTTTCGAGAGAAAAATTGTGCGGCGTTCAAAAAAAGGGGTTTTAAAACGTGCTAGCATACATTAGCTGCTGCCTGGATCGTTCATCCTCATGTAGATACCAGTAGAGGGCATTCGAGCATTGCACTGCCTACAAATCTGAAAAAGAAACAAATACCAATCCGCGTCAAGAGGTAATTTCGCACGTATTATAATTTTTGGTTATACTTCTTGTTGTGTAGTATGATCCATTCCGCTGCGTATTGTGAATACCCGAGCCATAGGCGATCCAACACCACCTGCAGGTGAAATTTGGTGGGTTTGTTCATGAACTGTGAGAGCTGCTGGATGGAAAAGGAGATATCCAAGCGAGTGGTGGTTAAATAGATAAGCTTTCCAATTAGGCACCAGAAAGGCGTTGGATCAGGAAGGTGTTCGCTGGTTGAAGACAATCTGACATCCCAGGCCATAGGTGTGAGAGCTGGTTTTGAGTGCACAAAACTTGTATCATAAAGTAAGTCCAGTGTATACTTATGTTGACATAAGTTTACACCAGAGGATGACCGTGCTAACTTAAGCCCCAAAAAATATCATATTGGGATTGGTCAAACCCAACTGAAAGGAGGGCAAAAGTTATTTTGAAATGCCATTGGCGACTAGCCTACTTCAGTCCATAGATGCTCTTCTTCAGATGACAGACGAGTTTTAGATGAGGAAGAACAAGGCCTGGGAGAGGCTTCATATAAACTTCTTCAAGTAAGTCACCATGTAAAAATGCATTGTTTATGTCCAGTTGATGTAAAAACCATTTTTTGTTTGCTGGCAATGCTAATAGAATTCGTATTGTTATTGTTTTGACTACAGGGGAAAAAATTTCAATGTAATCTAGGCCTTCTTTATGTGTAAATCCTTTAGCTACCACGCGACTCTTACATCATTGAAGGCTCCCATCAACATTAGATTTATACCTGCGGACCCACTTACAGTCAATGGCAACCTTTCCTTCAAGTAAGAACTTGAGATCCCATGTTTCATTGTCTTGCAAAGCCTTTAATTTAGCTTGTATGGCATCTTTCCATTCTTGGTGTTGAATTGCTTGATGGTAGGTAGTGGGTTCCTTTTGGAAGGTAAGTCTAACTGAGAGAACTTGATGTGAAGAGGACAAATTGTCGTAAGAGAGGACTGAAGAAAGAGAACTAAGAGAAGTAAAGAGAATTGTAGGATAAATATAAACCAGTAAGGTGAGATGGAGGTTTAGTTTGTCTTGTAGAGCGACGAATGGGAGGATTCTGTGGTGGTGAAGGTGATGAAGAGGATGAGGGGTAAGGTTAGGTATGTAAAGGTTGCAAAGTGGTAGGGACTAAAGGTAGGATATCATCAGTAGGTGAATTAGTATGGATAGGTAGTATAAGAGAAGGAAGATCTGAGGGAATAGGTGAGGTGAAGAAAGGAAATATATGTTCATAAAATTGTACACCTCTAATTAAGAAGTACTAGTTGGAGTTGAGGTCAAATACCTTGTAGCCCTTAGTACCTGTAGAAAAACCAACAAAAACACATTTCCTTACCCTTGTATCGAATTTGCCTCTATTTGCTTCTTTTTGTGGAAGCAAAACAAAGGCAACCAAATACTTTTAGGGAAGTGAAATATGGATTAGTACCAAATAGGACATAATATGGTGAGTTGTGAGGTAAGGGTGGTGAGGGAATACGATTAATTAAGTACACTACATGTAGGACACAATCAACCCAAAATTTTTTGGGCAGGTTAGCTTGCATGTTTAGGGTCCTAGCAACATTGAGAATGTGTTGATGCTTTCTTCAACTCTTCCATTCTGTTGTGGTGTTTCAATGCATGTGGTTTCATGCAAAATCCCATTTTCTTTGTAAAAGTTTGTCATGAGAAATTCCATGTCATTATCACTGCGAATAGATTTAACTTGTTTGTCAAATTGTCTTCAACGTAAGAACAGAATCCCTTTATTAAGTCTATGGTTTCTGATTTTTGTTTCATCAAGTATATCCATGTCATTCTACTATGGTCATTCACAATAGTTAAGAAAAATTTATAGCTAAGAAAAGATGGTGTGTGGTAGGGACCCCAAATGTTGATGTGAATTAGATCAAAATAAGCTTTTTCAACAGAAAGATTAAGATGAAAAGATAATTTTCTTTGTTTAGTAAAATGACAAATATCACATTGTTTTGTGTACTAAAAAATCACTGTTGAATTTTTTCTGGGCAAAGTTTGTAGCCATTGGTTAGAAATGTGTCCTAGTCTCTTGTGCTATAAATTGTCTTGGGGTGAGGAAACATGACAAAGGATTGGGTTGTGATCTTGAGTTGATGGAGTGAGATAATAAAGTTCTTTGATTTGTTTAGCAAAACCAATCGTCTTCATAGTTTTGATGTCCTAAATTTGACATGAATGAGGTGAAAAAATTAGTTGACAAGGAAAATAATTAGTAAGCTTGCTGATTAAAATCAAGTTAAAGGAGAATATAGGCACAAAAAGCACATTTGGTAAGAGTAAGGGAAGTAATATTGATTGTGCCAATGTGTGTCACAGGAACATAATAGCTATTTGGTAGTCTGACAGTTAAGGAATCCATTGTTTTGTAGGTTGTGAAGAGTTCTAAGGAACAAATGATGTGATCAGTAGCTCCGAAAATGAAGAATCTAGGTGGATGACCATAAATCAGAAAGCATATCAGGTTTGGATGTACCTTTTTGATCAATAAAGACTGTGTTGATTTGAGGTGCACTGACAAAATTTTCCTTTGAGTCATTTTCCTTATGCAAAATTTGTAGTAATTGTGTGTATTATTCTACAGTGAGGTTATAGTTTGCAGGATCTTGTCTAGACTCCTTAGCAAGGGAAAGACTTTCAATGTCTGAAGAGGGCCCATCCAAGTGTGTTTTTACTTGGTTGACAGCTTTGAATCTGTCTTTATTGCTGTCTTTGCTTGTAAAATGTGATTTAGAATTGGGTGAAAAATTAGGGGGTAACCATGTTTTTTTTTGTAGCATTTGGCTTCTATATGACTTGTGTTTCCACAAAAGGTACAAATGGGTTTTTTGTTGGAAATTTCTTTTGGTATCAATTTTGCTAAAGAAAGCTTGTGGCTCAATTACTGTAGAGGGTAAGGATTGTTCCAAGGTGATGTTCATTTGGCCTTCATGCTGTGCCACCATGGCAAAGGCTCTTTTTTTATTTGGTAAAGGATCCATGAGCATAATATGGGATTTGATAGTAGAAAAAGATTCATTTAACCTTTTTAGGAATCTGATAACACGGTCTCCATCTTGATAGCTTTTGAATGTAGTAAGAAATTCACAGTAACATTGTGGTTCACACTTGCACTTAGGCATGGGTCTTAGATTAAAGAATTCATCCCATAACATTTTAAGATGGGTATAATAATCAGTTACTTAAAGATTACCTTGCCCGAAATTGTATATTTCTTCCTGGAGGTCAGATATTCTAAATGAATCTGCTTGTGAAAATCTTCCCTCTAAGTCTCTCCAAACTTCTACTGCAGAATCAAACCACATAACACTTTGTGCTATAGAATCTGAAACAGATCTTAATAGCCATAAGAGCCCATTGTATTGCATCTTTCCTAATACATGAACAGGGGGTCTTCTTTTTGTGGTACTGGGATAGATCCATCAATGAACTTCAGTTTGTTATTTGACAGCAGTGTCATTCGGATGGATCTTACCAAGAGTGATAATTGGAAACTGTCAAAAGAGAGGAAACCAGAACCAAAGAAGGATTTTCACTGGGATGTTGGAAATAAGGACTGGCCGGATGGTCTTTTAGTCTAAGAAAATTTTATGTATGTGACTGATATTGTGTTTGATTTGCAGCTATGCTAGCATAAGAGGGACTTGGAGCTCCTGACATGGTGTAGAAGAAGGAAAGGAAGGGAAAAAGATGAAAAACAAAGGAATCGGAATCAAAGAACAAATAACTGATAAAGGATGACGCTCAAAAAAAGAGAATATCGAGCAACTCAAGGCTATGATACCATGACAAAAGACTCAACAAATTGTAAAAAAAAGCTCATATCTTTTTTTTTGAATGATGAAACATCTATTTATAGGCTTATGTAGACAATTTGTTATAACATAATGAGGAATTTATAACAAATTTATCAGTTCTGTTATCAAGTAAAGAAAAGAAAGAAAATGAGAATAAAATTAGGATGGGCCAAGGAGAAAAGACTTGGACTAAACCAAGGCAACCTAAGGAGATGAGAAGCCCAGTAGACTCGTCTTAAGCCTAAGAAAAACAAAACAAAAGAAAGAAAGAAAAAAGAGGACCGATCATCTTGTCTCCCGGCTAGGTCTCCTCATCGAGTTGGAGGTCTGGCAAAATTAGGGTTCCTTTTAGCGCATTTTAACTTTAATCCAAAGTTTTGAAGGGGACTTCAAATATTACTATAAAGGTGACACTTTGTTTCATAGGCACTATCGTTTAGTGAACTTGGTTAAGTAAACATTTAAGGAATTTATAAGTTTACAATTGCTATATTTTAAATTTGTACTAATTAAAATTTTCGATGTGATTAAAAATAAGTAACAAGTTTAATTTAATTAATATTTATAATTTTTAAAACTATTTTCTCTCAATTGGTTAACTTTTTTAAAATTTTAAGTGAAATTAAAGTGTCTTTTTTAAACTTAAAAACAAATTTGTACGTTGAAATATTTCTTAAAGCATAACAATAAGCATAATTAAAGGAAAAAAGGTGATGGCTGCTTAACAATTGCTCGTGGAACCACGAGGAGGAAGCCTAAAGTGTCAATGTCAGTGGTAGATTTGAATACATAGATAATTAACAAGACGGAGGCGGTCCTTCGCTCTCAAAAACTTGCATTGCATGCACAACTACGCAGTTTCTGCGTCAACTAAACTTTCCTCACCTTAAAAGGCCAAATGAACCAAAAGCAAAGAAAAAACCAAATGCAAACATTTTTATCCAACAAAACAGAAAACAAAAAAGGTTTCAAATGTCGCTTTAGATGACTCTTTTACGCGTGACTTAATTAGATTTTATTTTTACGTTTTGATGCATGTCATTGTTATATGAAAACGAGACGAGAGCGTTTAGAGATTGAAAAACAAGTCAAGCTTCTTATTTTACACGAATCTAAGAATGGCGTTCAGAAGTGAACAAATCTTAAGATTATACATCCACAATCTAGTGTTTTTTTTTTTTGATCGGCCCACGAGGTATTTTAGGAAGGTCCTAATTATAATAAGGCATTTTTAAAATATCCACTCTTAAATTAATCTCTGCTCACACTGAATCAGTCGATAATGAGTAAAATACTGGTCAAACAGATTTTTCCATTCTTAAAACTCAAATTTAAAATATCTAATTAAGGAATGAAAGTGTGAACTACAGGATAAAATAAGTGTTAGACACTGCCACCGACTCTGTAACCAATTTGCAGTATCTTTAGCACATATGATTAATAATCATAATAGTATAGTAAATCAGAGGTCAAAAACTAAAAAGAAGAAAGGAAATCGGTGTCCCCAGTCCCTACCTCCCATCAAGTTTTTGCGGATGCTGCCAATTTATTGACTACAACAGCACCAAACAGTCAACAATCATTTGCAAGACAAACTAATTAGTTTAATTATTTTTTATTTTTTATGGGTAAATCTTTACCTTTTCTATTATAAATTATTTATTATTTATGTTTTGCTTGTTTTACTTTTACCCTCGCAGACCATTTGAAAACCCCAAGAAAGAGACCCTCTCTCCTTAATGAACTCAACTTTGATTCTTCATCATCACACCAAATCCCACATTTATTATATAAAATCATTTAATTAAACCCTGTACCATTTGCTGAACTAGATGCCCACATTTGCCTCTCGTCAACCTTCTTCCTTTCCACTGTTTTCCCTCTCAATTTTCACACATTCTCTGTAAGCTCCTAAAACCTCTTTCTGGGTATTCTTCTGCTTTAATTCTTTTATTTCATTAAGTGACATAAAGGGTTTCTGCCTTCTGGAACTGTTGTCTATGTCATAGTTATTGAATCATTTGTGGTGTTATCAAACTGGGTTCATGGTTTAATGGGAAGCTCTGTCAGATTCCACAAAATTTCTAAACACGGGTTTTGCGTCTTTGTTTGTATCTGATGTGTTCCATTTACTGCTCCTTTGAGACTCTACCTTACTAGATCTGTTTGGGACTGTGCCCGATCCACTGCCTTATTCATGCTTTGATACTCTCCACCGAGGTCAGATCATGGCATTTTGTACTCTATAGCCATTGCCTTTTGCTCTTCGTATCCTGTTTTTATTGGTTTTGTTCCAATTGATGTTCAAATTAAGTTCTTTTACATTAATTTGTTATCCGAGGTTTTGGGGTTTTAGTTATAAGCGGGTTAGTTCCCTTTTTTACATCAGGGTTTTGGGTTTTAATGCTTGGAAGTACTATAGTTTGATGATGTATTATCAGCTGAAAAGTTATGAGGTGATAGAGAGGCTCAGTGTGTTCCCGAGACTTTGTCTGAATTTTTCCATCTTGTATCTGCCTATGGTGCAAAGTGAAATAAGCTCTCCGTATCGATTATCTTTCCACTCTTTCTTTTGAGGTCCATAGTGCTAAATGGGTAACAACACTTCTCGTGTTGTTGGTTGTTTTATGCCCTCCAATGGCAAGCATGGTGTTGATTTGGAGTTCTTAGAGCCATTGGATGAGGGTTTGGGCCATTCATTTTGTTATGTTAGGCCATCCATTTTTGATTCTCCTGCTATTACTCCTTCAAACTCTGAGAGGTTCACGGTTGATTCCAGCACGTTGGATTCAGAAACATTTAGTGGTTCATTTAGAAATGATACAGTAGATGATCCTTCAGGTTTGCATAGGCCAACCAAAACTGTCCCTGAAACTACATTTAAAACCATATCGGGTGCTTCAGTTAGTGCTAATGTGAAAACTGCTAGGACTTGTAACCAGAGTGCCTTATTTTCCAGTGATGTGCAAGAGCCTGCTGCATCATTTGAGAGCACTGCTTCATTTGCTGCAATCCCTTTGCAACCCTTACCTCGGGGCTCTGGACCTTTGAATGGCTTCATGTCTGGGCCCCTTGAGAGAGTATATGCTTCAGGTCCTTTAGATAAGGGAAGTGGCTTTATGTCTGGACCAATAGAGAAGGGGGTAATGTCAGGTCCCCTTGATGCTGCTGACAAATCCAATTTCTCTGCTCCACTTTCACACTGCCGTAGAAAGCCTCGGTTCCATTTTCTACCGAGGAGTGTTAGTGGACCAATGAGGAACACTCTATCCCGGGCATTCTCAAGACATTCGATTGGGTTGGGGTGGATTCATAAGATTTTCTTGCATCCAAGTAACCAAATGGCATGGCAAGTCAGGGAGCCAAAGTTCCGACAAGAAGCCATAAGGAACTGTCCTGAAGTAGGATCATCAGATGGAGAGTATATGAACAGTCGTAACTTGCAGTGGTTTCATGGGAAGGCTGGAGAAGATAGGGTTCATGTTGTAGTTTCTGAAGAGCATGGATGGTTGTTTATTGGAATATATGATGGCTTTAGCGGACCTGATGCAACTGACTTTTTAATGAGCCATCTGTACAGAGCCATAGACAAGGAACTTGAAGGACTTCTGTGGGATTATGAAGATAATGCTTCAACCAGTTCCATAAATGTTGAACATCATAAGAGTGAAGTTCATGCAGATGATTCAGGGTGCAGCAAGGAAGATCAGCCAAGTTTGAGCGGAGTTGATTCTTCTAATTTCAGAGAATCAAATGATCCAGCCTTTCTCAGGGATCCATCTCAGAATTATGAAATAGTGAAGGAAACTGATGGTAATAGGAACAGCCAACAGCTATCATTTAACTCTGAAGAGCCCACCATGTCCGGCAGTGCTCCTTTTCCTGTTCAGACTGCCAAATTGACTGGCCAAGGCAGGAAAAGTATGCGGCTCTATGAGTTGCTGCAAATGGAGTCATCTGATGGACTAGGTTCCCTGTCAATCTCAGGGGTTGAAAAACACATTACAAGCTTTGGCTGTAGGCCAGATTCCGATGTTCAGGGACAAAACTTCCAAGAAGGGCAGCTAATTTTCTCCTCATTGAACAGTAGTAAAGGAGGTGGGTCCAATTTTCGGGGTGACGATCCAACTACGTCTGGAGAAGATGCCATTGGGGTTGAATCGAATGATCAAGGAGTTGTACCTGAATTTTCTGTTTCACAAAGACAGAGTTCAGGAAGATCAAATATCAGTTCAAAGCTCAGAGAAATATGTAGGAAGCAGAAGTCTTTACGAAAGAAGCTCTTTCCTTGGAGTTACGATTGGCATCGAGAGGAAACTTCTACTGATGAGAGAGTAGTAGAAGTGTCAGGACCTATTAGACGACACAAGTCGGTATGTGTTGACCATGATGCTGTTTTAAGAGCTATGGCCTGTGCCCTTGAGCACACTGAAGAAGCTTACATGGAAATGGTGGAAAAGGACCTTAAGTATCCTGAACTTGCTTTAATGGGATCCTGTGTTCTAGTAATGTTGATAAAGGATCAAGATGTGTATGTGATGAACCTTGGGGATAGTCGTGCAATCTTAGCACAGGAAAGACCTAATGATCGTCATTCTAGTCCAAGTTTTGCCAAGGATGATATTAGGCCTAGGAACAGATCAAGAGAGTCTTTAGTACGCATGGAGCTGGACAGAATCTCGGAGGAATCTCCAATGCATAACCTAAGTAGTCAGATTAATATGCTGAACAAGAACAGGGAGATCTCAATTTGTAGATTGAAGATGAGGGCAGTTCAGCTTTCCACAGATCATAGCACAAGTATTGAAGAGGTAACCTTTTTGAATGTGTCAATCTTGCCATTTTTATTTCTAGTTCATCTCCAGGCTTCTGTAGGCCATGTATCATGGTTGTTTCCATTTCCATCCACAAGCAGTCCTCCACTTTCTTAAGCGTGCACAAAGTTATGAGCACACTTTGCTGGCTTATATCCAAATCAGAATGATTCAGTAGTTGCTGAAGATTGTCATTACGTTTTCTTGTAATTAATCACTAGATAGCTTTGTTTGGTGCAGGAAATATTGAGAATAAAGGCAGAACATCCTGATGACTGCCAAGCCATTTTAAATGATCGAGTGAAGGGCCAATTGAAAGTAACCAGAGCATTTGGTGCTGGCTTCCTGAAGAAGGTCATTAATATATGTACATCTAGCTGTTTTTATTAAAACATTGAATCCTAATTTCTGCCATGAGCTTGTCTTTAATATTTATTGATAACTAAGGATTTCTGTGTTAGTGAACTACAATTATCTAATTGTGTTGCTAATATTGATAACACATACAGAGTGTTGAGGAAAAATTAGAATGTCCTATTTTAGGACAACATCAGCATATCGAAGCAGTTCTAATTGCTTAGCATGATTTTCTTTTATGGCCATGCTCTTGGATATCTTTGATTAATAGTCGAACTGCTTATGAAAAGCCCACTGTTACATTTTGCATTTTGTCTGTAGAATTGCATCGTAACCAGATTTGCTCCTAAATGCAGCATGCTTGTTGCATTCCCCAATTAACAAT
Source organism: Erythroxylum rufum (assembly GCA_027478365.1). Lineage (NCBI taxonomy): Eukaryota > Viridiplantae > Streptophyta > Magnoliopsida > Malpighiales > Erythroxylaceae > Erythroxylum > Erythroxylum rufum. The sequence continues at coordinate 8,513,525 of JANIHZ010000004.1, read as the reverse complement.
ATATCCCTTTATTCATAATTATAAAAATCTAATGGTGGGATAAAATCAGGATTGTAAAGGAAATTGATTAGAGTCAAGGAAAGGAATATGCTCTATCGTTGCTCTTTGACAAATGAACTTTGTTACTTCTTGCCAATTTATCATGGTCAATTCAGTCAAGTAATATGCATCTCAAAGAGCAGAGTAGTATTTCCTTTAGCGTGTGGCTTTATTGTTGCATTCATTTTGTCATTTCCAATGGATTTCATACCCTTACTTTTTGATGTAACACACATGGTTTTGACGAGTGATTTGGTTAACGTTGTAAGTTGTTGAAACAGCAGTGATATAGTTCTCTTGTCTATTATGAAACCTCATTATAGGTTGGCTGTTGATGGGTTATCGTGTTTGGCAACAAAAATTTACATGTCCACTTGGCCATAATGTTTGAAGCGAATACAAATGGATTGGTGATGACTTTTGAAAGACGATAGTCATGCACCTAGGACTGTAATCTGTGGTTTTCAATGACCAAGATTTGTGTTTAAGAACTTATCTTGTCATATTTACTATCCTTACATTTTTTTTAAATTGGATAAATAAAGAATTTTAGTAATCAGTAAGATAACCTTTATACTTACGCTAGCAATTTGTGTTTTTACCTGATTTGACTTTTTGGGTGCAGCCAAGTTGTAATGATGCTCTGCTGCAGTCCTTTCGGATAAATTACGTTGGAAATCAGCCTTATATTAGTTGCATTCCATCTGTTCTTCATCACCGGCTTTCCTCAAGTGATCGATTCTTGGTTCTATCTTCTGATGGGCTTTACCAGTATTTCAGCAATGAAGAAGTGGTTGCTCATGTTACATGGTTCATGGACAATGTTCCTGAAGGTGACCCTGCACAATATCTTATCGCAGAACTTCTATTGCGTGCTGCTAAAAAGAACGGTAAGCATCAAAAGTTTCTTTTTCATTTACTTTCAAGGCTTCAGATATTGTTGGCAAAAGTCTAAAGTGTGGAAAAAGACAATGGAAACCTTCGTAGGGATGAAAGTGACAGCAAATATTTTGTTTTTAAAGATCGTGCAGCCATGCAGATTTTTACTGTTTCCTCCTCAGTTAAGATAATGTATTTCTACATATTCCATTTACTCTTCCGCAAAGGTGATATCTTACAAAGGTTGACGTCCTTGCGTAAGCCATGACCTAAAAGAGATGGTTCGCAGAAACTAGCAAAAATAAAAGAAAACTCTACATTTAATACTGTGGTAAACATATTCAAGTTGCATTTTGATGTTTACAATTGTCCTTAATCATACTTCTGCATTCACACATCTGACAGTCTTCTGATGACTTTTGATTGGCTGTTGCAGGAATGGGTTTTCATGACCTTCTTGATATTCCTCATGGAGATCGACGTAAATATCATGATGATGTTTCTGTTATGGTGGTTTCTCTTGAGGGAAGGATTTGGAGATCATCTGGATAATTTTCTTTTTTGTTTCACATGTGCAAGTTGCTTCATTGATGTTAAAGTGGTTCTAAGAAAAAGGCATTTTGGAGATCAGATCGGTCATTCTTTTGGACAAAAACATTTCTCTGGGTCATTTTTGTTTCCTAGCAAAAAAGGCAGGATGATCAACCCATGCTGATGATAGAAGGCAGTCACTTATTGTCTCAACTTGAGCTTCCAGCATTCATTCGCTGCACGCCTTTTTCATTCTGTTTATATAGAAGGTTTTGTCGGTAAACTTTGGAATTTAAAAAAACATCTTACTCCCCACATCCTTTCTTAGCCTTCCCCCGCCATAGTGTATGCTCATGTAGGCCAAATTATCTTTTGCTGTCCGTTCCAAGCAAGTTTACTAGATGTTGCTACCATCCCATTTGTTTCTAAGTTGTAGCTTTCGATCAGGACCTTCCATGCCCATTCTCCCACCTGAAACTCTGTCATTTCAACGACGATCTGCCAACTGCTTTATCCTAAATTGAGCACGTTAAAGGTGACACTGACATTAAAACCATGACCTCCCGATCCTTTAGAACCTGATCCACCAGCAACGACGCAAGAGAATCTCCTTTCAAATAGGGGATGTCTAGTGGAGGTGAGTAACTATGTAAAGCTTCAAACGGTGAGATGGATATAGCATAATGGAAGGTTGTATCATATAGCCACTTCGCTAATGCCAGCCATTTGCTCCACTAATTTGGATCATTCGATATCATACAACGGAGATCAAGCTTTAAGGAACGATTCATTACCTCGATTTGCCTCAGTTTAAGGATGATACACCGTGGAAAAATGCAACCGCACTCCTTGTAATCGGAAGAGCTCCTTCCAAAAGACATTGGTGACTACTGCATCTCTATCACTCACAATAATCCTGGGCATCCCATGCAATTTGTATACGTTATCCATTAAAACCTTGGCTTCCTTCGTTGCTATATAGGGATGGCGAAATGGAATAAAGTGGGCGTTCTTATTCAATCTATCCGCTATCGATAAAATGACTTAATATCCATCCGAATTAGGCAGTCCATAACGTCTATACTAACCTCAGTCCACATTTGCTTTGGAATTAGAAGAGGTTGCAATAACCCAGAAGGTTTTGTAGGGTCATATTTATTCCTCTGACGCACTTCACATTTCCTCACAATTTCCCTCACATCCCTCTGTAATCTTCTACATGGAGTTTCTTATATGTTCCTAAGCATCCTGAACGCCCACCTTGCGCAGAACCAGGAAACAACTCGATTAGTTTTTTTTTTTTCCACAAATTGATAAAGTTTCCCACCATTAATTTTCCTTTTCATCGTAGACACTCCTCATTCCAGGTATAAGCTGAAATCTTTGATTCTCCTTTGCTGAGTTGTTGTATTATTCTTTGAACCTCCTCATCCTCTTGCCAGCTTCTCTTAATTTTCTGAAATGATTCTGTAGGAACTGTTAAAACCAAGAGGGTAAATAATTTGGAACCAATCATACGTAATTATCTTGGCCCCTTTTGTATCGAATTATAAAGTTGAATCCAATAAGTTTAGGAAGCAAAAATGTTTTTCATTAATCATACATCGTATGTAC
>JANIHZ010000004.1:8412096-8432302 GCA_027478365.1 Erythroxylum rufum | reverse complement strand
ATTCTATATTTCGTTCTTAAATATATATGTTGCTTTTACAATTTTTAATTGACATTAATAAGTCTAAGTATAAATGATTGGAACCTACAAGTCGACAACATATTCACAATTTGAAAAAAAAGTTCTTTTTCGAATACATTTATTACATCACTACTTTCACACATTATCTATTATAAATATTTATGATACCCCACACATATATATTATCAAATAATTCAAGTTCAACATATTTTATACTTAATTAATTATCCAAAGCTAATACCCAAATAAGCAAATACTATCATTAACTACAGCTGAATTATTATTAATTTCCAATTGCATAATTTTTTACTCAACTAATTATTTACCTAAACTCAATACCCAAATATTTAAAATAAAATACCATTTCACAAATATTAAGAATGCGTCAATTAATAATTTAAGTTTTTACAATTTTACAAATTTAATATTATCGGTTTAAATTTTACATTTAGGTTGTTTCAAGTTTCAACTTTCAATTTTCATAATCAACATTAACAAGGCCGTGCATAATGCATATCATTCATTCAAAAAGTTATCATAAATATAAACTTAAGTCAATCTTTATAACCAATACATCATTCACCGTGAGTGACTCATTCAATTCAACTCCATTTTCATTTCCAAATGACAATACCGTTATCATTCAACATTTCAACTCCAATGAATACAACCCATGCAAATCAGAAAACCAATACATCATTCACCATAAGTGACTCACTCATTCAATTCAACTCCATTTCCATTTCCAAATGACAATATCCAATCAGAATACCAGATACACGCAAATTGCAATTCACAAAACTAAGTTCCAAATTCCAACCAATTCACAAATCCAACATCCAATCGAACACAATAAATAATGCAATTAAGATTTAAGCAGGAAAAAATTGGAAAACTAAAAAAACACACCCCAAAAAATTTCATTAGCTTCGGGTCAGGTGAGGATTGATGGGTCAGAGGACCATCTCTCCTCCTTCAAAGGTTCAGTGGCGACGACGTGGTGCACTGGTCCCCGTGGAGGAAGGTTGAAGACGGCGGCGTCTTTGGGGGACGCAAAGGGAGGAGCCTCGGCAGATCTCCGTCCTATGATGCTGACGTGGATTGGGGAGGATGAGAGAAGCAGCAGCACCGTCGGATCAATCACCAGTATCGTCGAAGATGAAGATGAGAAAGAGAGAGAGAGAATGACGGCGGTGGTGAGTCAAGAAGTGACAGTCGATGAGAGCGAGAGAAAGAAAATGAGAAGGAAGGTTCGGTGGAGACAAAGATGGTGGAGACAGAGACGGGGGTGGGGGATCGTTTACCCTGCGTATGGTTACTGTCTCCGTTGGTGGAGATAGATAACAAAATATAAAAAACATGTGCCTCGCAATGTTTGGTTGTTGACCCAACTTATTTTTATTATGACTCCATATGACAAGAACAAAAAAATTTTATTCCTTCCAAATCCGGAAGACAATACAACTTATTTTTATGTTACTAATTTTTTAAATTCCTTATTTATAGATACAATTAAGTTACTAATACAAATCATTCGTTTTAAAATAATCATTGAATTACATATTTCCAATCGTATTATACTGCAGGGGTACTTTAGTCATTGACACTGCTTTTTATATTCTGTCAACTGCAACCAAACACATTTCTGTCCTCGAGACGAACACAGTTTTATTTGTTTTGTCCATCACAACTAAAAACCTCACTGTCTTCAATTTTTGTTTTGTTCTGTCTCCAAATTTTTGTTTCGTTCCGTTTCAGCATATGGATCACAGTAATCATACGCAGCATTAGAGGACGCCCGAGAGAGGAAGGAGACGATGGAGACAAAGACGACGGGTTGTTTAAAGAGAGAGAGAAATAAACAGAGGAAGGAGAAGGAGAAGGTTTAAGAGAAGACTGAGGAGTCGCAGGTGTCTTCGGGGGGGAGGGGGGATTAGGTAGATTTAGGAAAAAATTTTAAAATTGCAAACAGGTCCTTCAATTTTTCGAATTTTATGGTACTAGCCGGTATGTGCCGGTATTGTACATACCGGCACATATCGAACGAAAAATAACAGTACTGACCGGTATTAATGGCCGGTACTGAATGAACGAATATCGTTATGTTTTCCGATCGGTACAGAACGGTATCCGTTCCCTTGCTTGTAATAAGGCATTTTCACTCCTGATCAACAAGCATCCTTTTAGATTGAAGTGAGTTGCTAAGTAAATTGAAAGAGCCAACTGAGTTATGTGCACTTTTCTTATTTGGTACATTAAACAACTTGGTTAATAAATCAAAATTTATATAAGAGTCGACTATGGCTATGACTAACTTGTTTTTGAATGACTAAGAGTGTCGAAATTCTCTCTGCCAGTCAGGACTCTCCACACGCAAATTTTGTATATCAACAATACTTTTCCTAGATTATTGTTGTTATTGTTGGCAAAATTAAGTTTGAAAATTGCAATTGTTCACGATTTTCTTAAATTTTTAATGTAAATTTAGTACTATTTTTAAGTTTGAAATGCCGCATAGACTTAGATAATTGTGCATAGATTAAGTTTAGAATGTACTTTGCTTTGAATATGCGACGTGTTTGCATTTTTAATTAAAAAAATAGTTTGCTTCATCTGAAATTCCACAAGCAAGTTTATTTTGGAAGTAAAAATTAAAAAAAAGGAGAAAACAACATCACATATGTTGAAGCTGCCTAAATTACAACTTTATGTCTAAACAGCACTCAACCATGCCCAACGGGAACATCCTCAGATGACTCACGCGAGCGTTGCAACACCTCATATAGTTGTTTCAGAGCTTTGTCGTATGATATAAACCCCATGAACCAGAATTCGTAACCATCTGTGGTCACTAGTTGGATGTATCTCTCCGATGGGTTCATTCTGTTTGAAGAAGGATTAACTGCTCTCAGCTGATGAAGCTGCACTCCCATCTGGAGATACCCACCAAGTTCAACAACGTGTTAGAGATTGATGTCAGGAGATTGAAATTCAATATCCAATGACTTTCTAGCAATTTTCACGCACAAAAATCAAACTCAGAGCACAACTTGACTTGGAAAAAACCTGGTAACTAGGCTGACAGTACTGCAGAACCTATCCTAAGTCTCAGTGGAACTAAGATTTAGGCAATATCAATCGTCAAGCTTTCTCAAAAACTTTCTTATTTTCAACCTTAAAAGTGTATTAAGTTTGGTTTTATTCAAAAGGCGGAACTATGTCAACTTTTAAGCAACAGCTTCTGAAAAGGATGTAGAAATTTATACCTTGTAGTACATCCATTGCTGCTGTCCAGTGGGAGAATAGGAAGAGAAGGGATTGTTGCTGCAAAAGGCCACTCTTTTAGTTGATACATAAAGGGTTCCACTAACAGGTCCAGATGAAGTTGATATATAGCAAACAAAAGTTTTTAAGAGCTTCTCTTCAGGTATGAACCCAAATTTCTGTTGGAATACTTTGTCATGCCCTCCTTCAGTGAGCACCTTTGTCCCTTGAGTAATCCTTGACAGTGCTGCCTCGGTGAAGCTTGGGCTAACTTTGACTGTAGAGATTACAAGTTATGAAACAAAAGACAAAGCAAAAGAAAAACACAGTTCCCCATTTTGCTGAAGAAAAGATCATGAAATCAAGCCAATAAAAGGAAGCCCAATTCTAAGAGATTAGTTGCTCTTTTCTCCACTGATTACGTAGTTGCTTAAGCACACTACTGAAACCAAAGTCATGCAATTACTGGAATTCCAGTAACAAGGCTTAATTCTTCCTTCTTTCATACTCAAGAACAGCACAATTCTGCTCCTACGACCACCTGAGTTAATTAGGTGATTTTCCAAAGATTGGCTGCGTTTGACTCTTAAATTCCCGACGAAGATCACACATAGGATCAACTATACTTTTTCAACATGGACGAATTATTCAATTTTAGGTAGTACTTCCATGTTGAATCCCAGCTTTGAAGAACAACAATCAATTAACTGGTAAGCACCATATCGAGGCTTTTACCTTTCCAACAATATGTTAGCAAGAAGATTTGATCGTTGAAAAATACCAACTAAACTATATGAAGTAACTATGGGGAAGGTAAAGACTTACAATGATGCCAGATATTATCGACATAAACCTCAGCTTTCCTACTTGCATCTTCAAACCTTCTTCCACACTGATTGAACGCATCACATATCTTATTCTTCGGTCCTGAAAAGAGAAAAAACACAAGGTTATTAACCATTTAGAATCTTACAAAAACCAATTCATCAAAGATTCCAACCAAACTGAACCACTACGCTTACGTCCACCATTTGCTCCGTTGCCACTAGGTGGTACAGGAGTCATCTGAACATAAGGGTTGTCACTGTTATGATGATTAGCCATGCTATGACGATGGGCCAACTAGCGAGAAACCACCTGCTTATATGCTAGTTGCGACAAAGCTACGACCACCACTTTATCTTATTCTCTATGATCCTGTACTGCTTATGGGTATTGATCGATGGTGATGGTGGTCACTTTTTTATTCTTTTTCTGGGTCAAAATCGGTTCGAGGAATTTGTCTCAGAAGGGACGTAAATCAGAATGTTGATGATAACGAAACGCTAAGCTATAAAGTATAAACAATGCACCTTTGCTTTAACTCGTGGCAAAAAGCCAATGTGAAATCGTTGACTCGGGGTGGGTGCAACTGCTTTTTCGTCTTTTGAGCTTGGCTTTAGCAGGTTATTTCGGTGATTCCATTTCCATAGATAAGTCGAATATGTTCGAATGATTACGTGCACTAGTATTGTAGATTAAGGATGAGTAATGAGTCCACGGAAACTTCAAGTTAAAATAACCTCTTCGAGATAAACATCGATCCTTCAATTTTATGGCTACGTAAGAACTGTAGTTGACTCGTTGCTTCGAGGAAGATAAAAATAAGCATTAATAATTTTATAATTAAAGCACTTTCTATCATCGTTTTGTTAAAATTGTTAATGGTGAGATCCATGCATTATCGTTTCTTTCATAATGTCATTTCACGTAGTAAGTAATTCTGAGAAAAGAGAATGTCTATTCAATAAAAACTTCATACTTCTATATTAATAAAGAGAAGATAACGTCTATTCAATAAATAATTTAATTTTTTCTTTCTTTTAACATAAACGAATATATTATTTGATATATTAACATAATCTTTTACTAAATTTATTAGTTATTTAGATGTTTAATGTTAATAATCTTAACAAAAATTTAATAGAGGGAACTTTAATTTTAAAATTGTTGTTTACAGGAGGAGATAAATTGTAAATATTCACTTTTTATCATATTTCTAAATTAATGATTAACAATAGTAAATTTATATAAAATAATTTCACAACAACCACTAGAAAAAATGAGTAAGGAAAGAAAGTAAAAAAATTGATTTATAATTTTTGGCTTATATTCATTCTCTAAACTCAACTTGAGAATTTATTATTTTCTTTATTTAATGGGCTAAGAGTAACCCTTCGTACAATATCTTATTTGTTACTCTCTCTCACACCCAAATAAAGGTCATTTTGGTCTTCTCACCTTAATTTGGTTCATGCCTCCTGTCATCTAATCTCAATAATTGGGAAATCTGTCCTACTTTTAGTAATGTCAATTTCTACAATTCCTCTTCACTTTAACAAATTGATGCTCCCATCCTTACCTGCTTCAATGCCCTCTCCCTCACCATCCTTGCATCCTCAATCCCCCCAAGCCCCAAACTCCTTCAACTATTAATCCAAGTACTTCAAATTAACATGTACCAGCTTTAGAATTTGAACTAGTTGCACCCTACTTGCCTATCAACTCGAGGCTTAACCGGAGAAAAGTGGTGGAAGAGTCCTCCGAAAGCTTTCTCCAATACTTGTCTCCATCTAAGTCGAATGGTAGAGAGATTGTGTCCCTAAAGATTGTAACACTTCAGGAGGGAGCTAAAGGCCTGGACATCTACTTTTGTTAGCTTTTTTTGAGAAATTAACCACCTTTTCTTGCAATACAGAGATGGAGTTTAAAATCATAAAAGGCAAAGGACTAGAAGAAGTTTTATTAACTAAAGATAACTTGTTCCTATTCAAGTTAAGTACTGAAAAAGCAGCCAAGGAAGTTTTTAAAGTAGGCCCTTCACATGCAAAGTACTCCCTATTTTTCTTTAACCTTGGAAACCAAGTATCACTCTAGATAACATCACACAAGAAAAATGTTCCCATATATATCAACTTTCATGGAGTCCCACTTTAATACTGGTTAACAAAAATTTTGAGCTTAATTTTTAGCTATGTTACGCAACCTGTGTGCTTAAATGAGATGACAACAATAAGGAAAAGAGTTGGGCTTGGTAAACTTTGCATGAGTATGGAATAAGTAAGGAGCTACCTAAAATGGTGTCATTCATGAGACTGGGAGAGGGAAACATATTAGTATAAGACTATATCCATATTACTTACCAATGGAAGCCCACCCCTTAAGCAACAAGGCAAGTAATAGAGGGCTACCAGAAATAAATTCAAAAGAGGAGACTAAGAGGAGTTAATGGGGTTAGACGTGGCAGGGTAAGCAATCAAAAACAATAGAGGTAGCTCCTATAATTAAGGCTATCAAAGAAATGGTAGGCTCTGAAAAGGTGCAGGAGGAGAAAAATGGTGAAGGTAGCAAGGACAAGACTATTAATGATTAACACTTTGCGACAGAAGCTAGCTCAAGCAACCATACCCTTGTCTGGAAAAAGGAATAATGTTGGTAAAGCTAACAAAAATCCCCTAATGTCACTATTAACATGGAATGTTAAGGGCATAAATTGCCTTAAAAAGGTTTATTTTGGACAATAACTTTGTGTTATTGGGTTACTTGAAACCAAGCTAAACAAGTAGAAATTTGACAGAGAATGCCTCCTTTATACAAATAATGGAAAAAGAGATGAATTACAGCATTAAAGGATGTAAATCCTTTATATATATAATGAAATTTTCCTTAATAAGGAAGAGATCAAGAAGCTTAAAAATAACATCAGTAAATGCACATAACAAAGTGTAACATAGGCCAAAAGGAAATTAGAAGTGATAGGTGCTTAATTAATTATACATTTAATCCTTAACACTTAGTGATTAATGCTATGAAATGTTTAAGAAAATCATTTGTCTTCGTGGAACAAGAAGGAGATGGATTAGAGTGAAGATGAGATAAGAAAATGCAAGAAAATCAACAATTTACATGACCTGCAAGAAGCATGGTCATCCACAATTTCGAAAGAAGATTATTTTGAAGATGCACAGTTGGATGCACGGTCGTGCATCAAACTGTGCATCTTTCCAGTAACCAATTTTTTGGTATAAATCGACATTTGAGAGGCTAAAGGAGTTATGGAGTATGAGAAAGGGCAGAAACCTTACTCCTTTGGATTATATGGAGGGCTAATCTTCCTTCTTCTGGTTCCATGAAATCGAAGTCAAGGATTGCATTTAAGCATCTTTTCATTATGCATTATTGAATCTCTCTCTCTCTCTCTCTAGGGATTATTTATGTTATTCTTTGCTTATTGATTTGGGTATTTATTTAAGGATGATTTGAATGTATCTATTAAATTGTTTTTATATAAACTCATTGTTAGAATCTCAAATACAATACGTAATAATTGTGTTTTGGATTCATTTGTAGCAACTAATGGTATTGAATCATTAGGGATAATGTAACATAGGTTAATGACTCGAGCTTGTGTGGTTGTTGCCTAGATTAATCTATTTTCCTTATTTGTAATACGGTTGTGCTACTAAATTTAGAGAGCTTGTATTAGATTGTTCGATAGTTAGGTTTAGTTAAAGAGCTTATTTTGATTAAACATGACCTAAGGAAAAATCAGGGGCAAACACAGATTATTATTAATCTATGATTAATAGTTTCTAAGAGAAGTGTCAAAACAACAAGTCAATGAAGTATGTTTATTTGTATATAGGTTGAGATTGAACCAAGAACCAGATTCCAAAATCATTCATCAATTTATTTCACTTTTATGCCTTTTAATTTGATTTTCTTTTCCTCATTTCAATTTTACTTTATTTTGTTATTTGCATCCAACCAAACACCCCCCCCCCCCAAATATTTGAAACATCAATTCTTTTTATTACAAAAGCTATATGTACCTTTCTTGTGGATATAATCCCTACTCACCACTGCCATAAATCTTAGTGTACGGAGTTAGGTTTTATTTTCTGGTACATTCGACATACATCAAGAATTTCGATGTCGTTGTCGGGGATTAATATCTTACTTTTTTGAATATATTTATTAATTTATTTTTATTTTTGATTAATTTCTTTTCTTTTCTTTTTTTGTTTAGTTACTGCTCATGATACAATCTTCTCATTTTGAAGAACTGAAATTTAATCCAGAAATTGAAAGAAGTCTTCACAGATTGAAAAGAAAAGTTGCACAAAGTTCCAAGGATCCGTCACCATCTGATAGGAAAATGTTTCTTCGCCTGGACTCCAAATAGTTAGATTTGTATTCTAATTCATCTAGTGATTTTATTTTTGAAATAGATTTTAACATGCTAGAGCAAAACAATGATTGCACTCTTAAGCAGTTGGCTACTCCTGATCTCAACCATCAACCTTTGTGCATTGATTTTCATACTATTGATGTTGCTTTTGAGCTTAAATCTGGTTTAATCCATCTTTTGCCTACTTTTCGGGTATGTCAAGTGAAGATCCTCATAAGCATCTCAAGAAATTTCATATAGTCTATTGTAGCATGAAGCCAACTGGGGTAAAAGAAGAGCAGATTAAGCTGAGGGCATTCCCTTTCTCATTGGGGGACACCATCAAGGATTGACTCTACTACTTACCCTCTGGATCAATCACTACTTGGAATGAGATGAAAAAACATTTTTCTAGAGAATTACTTCCCTGCCTCTCAAGCTATAAATATTTAGAAGGAAATATGTGCAATTAGACAGCATAATGGGAAGACATTTTATGAATTTTGGGAGCATTTCAAGAGACTGTGTACTAGTTGCCCTCACCATCAAATCAGTGAACAACTCTTAATCCAATATTTTTATGAGGGACTTCTACCATGAGAAAGAAGTATGATAGATGCAGCAAGTAGAGGTGCATTGGTAGATAAAACATCTATTAAAGCCAGAAATTTAATTTCCAAAATGGCTATTAACTTTCAACAGTTCAAAATGGCTATTAACTTTCAACAGTTCAACATTCGCCAGGATCCCGAACCATTAAAAATCAATGAAGCTAGTATTGTCACACTGGAGCAAAAAATAGTTGAATTGACATATTTAGTGAGACAGATGGCTGCAAATGGTACTCAACAAGTAAAAGCATATGATATTTGCACAATGGTAGGACATCCAACTAATATGTGCCTAACCTTGCAATAAACACCCATAGAACAAGCAAATGCTTTTGGAAGTTTTCTAGGTCAACCACAAAAGAAGTATGATCTTAACTACTCCCATGCACACAATTTAGGATGGAAGAATTCTCCATTTAACAGTTATAGACAGCAAGGACAACAACAAAAAAGCTCCTACCAATAACCATTTTAAGACCAAGCTCAACCATCAAACTTTGGACCTTCATAGGAGACATGATAAAAACAATGGCTCAGAATACAACTCAGTTTCAAGATAGTACCATACAATTTCAACAGTAAACAAAAGCTAGTATTCAAAATCTGCAAAATTAGATAAGTCATATAGCTACTATTTTTAGTTGATTGGAAAATCAGAGTTCGGGTAAACTTCCTTCTTAAATAATTGTGAACCCAAAAGAGAATGCAAGTGTTATCACCTTGAGAAGCCATAAAGAAATAGAGGCACCATATAAGAATTTTCTTCTAGGCAATGATGAAGAAACTGAAAAGGAATTTGAAGTGTCTTCAAAAGAAGTTGAAATGGAAATTAAGGTAAACTCTTAATCTCACGTGATTAAATTTTTTTGTAACACCCCATATTAGGGGTTAGAATATTAAGGAATTTCAGTACATCATATGCTTTGCATAATTGAGTATTCGCTAATATATGCATATGAATTTTGACTTATACAAATAATTGTACATGCATTCATTGGCATTCCGAGTAAATTTGATTTATAAGTGAAAATTATGGATTAAATTGGAGTGAATTAATTATGATTTGGCAATTTTGGTATATTTTGGACATTTTGAAATTTTTGGAATTATTGTTGAGCTGAAAATTTATTTAGAAAGTCATATTATTATTTTGAAATTTTTGGTAAATTTTAGAAAAATATTAATTTATGGGCTAATTATAGTGTGACACGTGGCAACCTATAATTATGACAATTGGCTTGTATGTATGGTAACACGTGGTCTGCTAATGGGTGACAGTTGTATTGCATGCAAAGAGTTTACGTAGCAAATGTTTTTGGATGGAAAATTCTACAGCTCTCACTTAACTTTCTTTCCCTTCTTTTATTGTTTCCTTCACTGAAGAAATACTGTGGTTCAAAATAGCTTATTTATCCTCTATTCGGTATACGTGTTTCACCCTCATTACTCGTTGCTGAATCAAGTAAGTTGTGCATTCTGTTTTTCATTGTTATATTAAGGATAAATGACAAAGATATGATGTTTTCATGCTTGTGGATGGGTGCATGCATGAACATTTTTGAGCTGTATATTGATGCTAAACAAAAATTGCAGAGAAGATGTAGAAAGTGATGAAAAACCGTAAGTGATGTTCTGTATTTTTGCGAGTTGTATTTGATTTTGCATTTGAGATGAAAAGAATGAAATTATATGATGAAATGAAAATTGGGATGAGGTTATTGTTGGATTTTAAAACACATGCAAAACCATATATGCAGAAAAGTTGATAAACACATGCTCTGTTTTTGCCAGTATATGCGTAATGTTTGGGTTTTGTTAAAGATGGGTTTAAACGAGGTTAGAGTTAAAGAGGATATAGAGCATAATGAGGTGTTGTGTTTTAAGGAGTAAAATGATTAAAAAAAATGTGGGCTGATGTGAAAAAAAGAAGAAGAGAAAGGTATAGAAGTTATATAAATACAGTAGATGAAGAAAGTGAAAGTGAGATTTATGATTTTTGATGAATTAGTATAAACCTTGGATTTTTGATTTGTTGGGAGTTGTTGAACTGAAGGAAGACTAGGAATGATATGTATTTAATTGTTGATATTTTTAATAATTTTCACTTATCGATTATTGATGAATAAATGATTAAAATATTCACTTTAATTTATATTTATTTTAGGTATAATTTGAGAGTAAAAAAAATTAAAATGAATTAAAAATATTATATATAGGTCATTTTCTGAATATTTATTTTGCTTGTTTTGGTTGAAGAAGAAGAAAATTAAAATTCTAAGACAAAGATCAAATTCGGAACAGAAGGAAGCAAGCAAGAGGAATTAAAAGAGCAGCTCACTTAATTGTCAACATCAGCAGCACATAAACGTCGACGCACAAGTAGGGTCCCATGAATTAGCTACTGGAGGATTAAATCCAGACACAAGCAGCAGGCGTGGGATTAGAGAGAAATCAAGCCTCACAACGTAAAAGAGCCAAGGTCATGCGAGATAACAGGCGGCGATTTGACAATTAAAAGGAGAGACAAGCATTAAACGTGAGTCACGCACAGGGCAGCGGCCAGTGAAGAACGTATGTGACGCAAATCAAGCATGGATTTAATTAAATGAAGGAGCTGGGAGCAAATTTGTCTAGCAATTAATGCGGAGAAGCAGCGTCGTTTTCAAGAATTGGATTTTAATTGCCAAATCAGAGAAGCAATAAATCAACACAGGAGGCAAGAAATTAAATGGGCACCAATTATATCAGCAGAGAAGGGGGGTGTGACCAAAGGAGACGAGAGAGCAGAAGTGAAGAGGGCGTGAGCAGATTGGCTGGAGATTGGAGAAGGATTTCAAAGAGTGTCAAAGTTTATTTGTCACATCGAGCAACAGTAACATAAGAGTAGGACAAAAATAAATCAAGACAGAAGAAATCACGCACAAGGGGACAGCAAGAGTAGTGCGGCGTAACCCGCACAAGTAGCTCAGTTAGTTTCTTGGGAGGGTAATTGAATCTAAGATCTTTGGTTCGAATCTTTGCAGCAACAGTATGGAGGTTCCTCTAATGGGGGGCCTCTTGTACGTACTAAGTACAGGACCGCCTTCTTAAAGGACTGACTGGAATTAAACCGTATTTTAATCTCCTAACAGTAGTCGGATCTGTGACTGGGAGCTCTTAAAATTAAAAATTCAGCCTTTTAAGTCCAAAAGTGATGCGGCGCAGAATAAAATATGAAAGGGAGGTCAGCGCAAAACTAAGACAAGCATAGCTGAATCGCAAGTGGTGGAGAGTAGTGAACATTTTAAAATGGGAGTTGAGTTTTATTTGTAAAGGGAGGTATCAACAGTGCCGGCACAGCTCCGGAGGAAATGATAACGCCGAGGACAACGTGGAGAGAACATGATGTTTAATTATTTTATCAACTTTTTGCTACAGGGGTCGGCAACGTTAAAGGCATGAACGGTTTTAATGAACTGATTTTCATTTTGTCATTTACAGTGCACAGGGATACCAAAGCAGCAGACAACGTGGAGCAAGTGAGGTTTTTAAGTGATGTTTTAAAATCATCTTGTCACTGGTATAGGAACGTGAGAGAGGAGCCAAGGGCTGGTGTGAGGTTTTGAAAAGTCAAGAGTGCATGGGGGTGTGTGCCGGCAGAGGAAAGTTAGGAGAGAAAGCACAAAAACTCATTTGTCTTGGGATTTTCGTGGCTAGAGAAGAGTGCCGACAGGGAATTTAGAGAGAACAGCACTGGACGAGTATAAGAGGAGCAGTATCGGTGAGACAAAAAGCAGAGTACAAGTGAACAGTACCAGTACAGGAGACAAACAAATCGAAGAGCAGCTGGAGACTGATTGTTCTTGCATCTTTTTATTGTCCACCGTGAGCATTATTATTACCTGACATTTATGACTCAATTTTTGAGCATAAAATTGAAGATAGCCGGCTAACTTTCTAATACCGGTTTAACGGGGATATCGACACTAAGTTATGGTTAAGTTATTTCTAACATTTTAAAGTCATGATTTATTTTCAGATTGTTGTGTTGTTGGTATTAATTTTGATGGTTTTAGAATTAATGATCTTGATAGATTATTTTGATCGTTTTATTTCGAACCTATTGCTAAAATATTAATTGTAATTCGTAATTGTTACTTTTAATATTTGTAAGTAGCATCTAACGATCGTTAATCGTTAGGAACAACATAACTTAGGTTAGATAACCCAAATGTGTGAGGTTACTGCCTATATTAGTTGTTTTCCTTTTCATAATGCGACTGCCAAATTGAATCTAGAGATCGTATCCTAGGTTATTCGGTAGTTAGATTTAATCAATAATCGTATCTTGATTAAATATAACCTAAGGAAAAACCGAGATTTGTAGAGCGTTCTATTAGTCTCAGATCAATAGTCCGAAAAGACTTGTAAAGGCTTTAGAATGAGGAACTATACTTGATTGTGCTTAGGCCGAGATTGACCCTAGAACCGGACCTTACTCATACTCGACAATTCTCTCATTTTCGATCATTTGTTTCAATTTGTTTTCGATAGTTTAATTTTACTTTAATTTTCTAAATTGTTTTAAAACCAAAAACCCCCTTTTATTTTCCTTGCATCAATTAATTTCATTCCGACAATTAACCGAACATTCCCTGTGGATTCGATCCCGATTTACCACAACTACAAATTTTAGTATGCAGAGTCAGGTAAATTTTGTAGTGCACTCGACACGCGCTATCAAGGAAAGTTGGTTTATGTAATGGATGTAGTAGATATGAAGTGGAAAAGTGGAAAAAAAAGGAGCTTTCGGTGGAGAAAATGAAGTTTGCGTGCTAGTGAGAGAAAAGGTGATAGTTTATATGTGTGGGTTAAAAACTAGAGTTTTTCATTGAATAGCCCTCGTTTTTTTTGCCTATAACTCTTTCATCTGAACTACAAATAACTTGAAACTTGGATCAATGGATTCCTAAGACATTTTTCTTTCTCTCCGTAAAAATTTAGAGTTATCTGAATTGATTTGAAAGTGATTGATAGGATGAAAGTGTGGAAGTTTGTTGGAATGATATGAGTTGGAAAAGTTTCATGATCATGCTTCGGTTTTCTAATTATAACTTGAGGTGTATATTTCTGAATGAGTTGATTTTTATTCATATTAAACTAGAGACATATTTCTATAACTTTCTTGAAGAAGTCGACTTTTAATTCTGTCTCTCAGATTTTAAAAATTGGCTTGTAAGTGAGTTGTAGCTTAAGCTGAAGCACTGTCAGGGACAGAAATCATGTCCTGTGGTTATTGAATAAACTGTATTGATGTGGGCCGAATTAAGCTGAGTTGTCTTCACCAAATTGTAGCTTATTCTCTTATCTTTAAATTGGTACAAAGTTTGTAATTTTTGGATGTTTGAGCTTAAAGATATGAGTTGTGTAATTAGAGGGTATGATCATGTACTAGGCCAAAGTTCAAATGTGCACAGTCTATGGTATTTTGTGCATAACTCATTGAATACTAAACCAAATTGGATGAACTTGGTATCATTAGAAACTTAAGACACAGAAGAACAATTGTCTAGAAGAGAGTGTTACAAAAATACATCATTTTCTTGATCTTATTGATTATACAAAGTTGACCCGAATGAGGTGCTTCAACTAAAAGTTGGAATAGTTATTGAATGTATGAATTTTGGAGCCTTTGAAGTACAATTGATGTTTACATCAGTTAGTAAGAACATATACCTGAGAATTTGTCATAAACATGCATTATACATATTCAGTATACATAAATAAAATTTTAGTCAAGCACAATAGTGATTTGTATATGTGTTAAATGTTATAGAGGAACCCTTAGAGCGATCGATTTCAGATATTGCCAGGACTTCGAGGTAATAAACAATAAGGGCGCTTTTGGTAAGTAATCTTAGAGGTCATACCTTACTCTGTTCTGATTGTTGAAAATGATTTATACTGATTATGTTTTGAATTCCGGATAATGATTGTCCAAGGCGTTTGATGCATGATTATATCATTGGAAGTGCTACTTATATGTGGTTATGATTGACTACTTGCTTTGCACATAAACTATCTGAAATGACTTTGTTTTGCTTTAAAACTGTTGAGTCCTAGTTGTAGGTAAATAGGCATGCCTAGAAGGGTCTGCAACTGCTCCCGTGACACTTCGGTGCCGAGACTTTGGTCTCTCCTGTATAAGTCCAGTTACCCGCCTCTGTAAATGGATTTGTAGTCCTCTGATTTTGTAATCTGATATATGTTTGATTCTAACATAAACAAAAATTGTATTATGATTCTGAAGGGTTTATACCCTCTTATGATATTAAATTCTGATAAGTATAAAAATCTGTTCTGAAATGCATTATGTATGATTTAATGTTAGGCAATCTTTTAATGCATGCTTATGCTATTATATGATTATGTATGATGAATTGTCACTTCATGTATAGATTAGCTATTACTCACTAAGCTATATGCTTAGCATAGTGGATTTGTCCCGTGTAGGTTCAGAGCGAAGATTATAAAGAATGGGACAAGTCAACTGCAATGGCCAATGGAGTCTGAGTCTTGTTTTGAGAAAAATATATTCTGAGTTTATTTTGGGCTTGTATTTGATGTGTATGACTTTTCAATTTGTTTGAAGGTTTGTAATAACCTAATACATATTGGTCTTTGAATTTATGGTATGTAATATGATAAGCACAGTATGGATGATATGTTAAGTACTGTATGGTTGATTTGAGATTCTGAAATGCATATATGAAATGTTCTGTCTCGCTTGGATTTGTCTTGATTCTGTATATATGTTTTGTTGTCTGCATGGCCCCCCCGTATCCTCCTAGGGGGTATTAGGGTGCCACAAGCTATCCCAAATCTCTGGCATGATCCTGTATGGAGATGCAGTATCGTGTCAGAGGGTTTATCTCATCTACTGCTTCCATACATGATCATGCATAATTATGCACGATCGTGCATGGTCTTGTTCTTGAACTCTTTCTGCATCTTTTCTTCATTTTTTCCTATTTTCACTCACTAGCAAACACATCAAACGACCCTTGAAACATAATATTAAGATCAAATCCTTACTCTATCAAACAAATAAAACACTAATAAGAACACAATTTTAAGTTTTGAACATATAATTATCATATAAGAAAATACTTAAAAATACACTTAAACACCTAGAACACATACTATAATATACACTTGACATTCCCACATTTAAATATTTTCTTGTTCCCCAAGAAAAACTAAAACAAAAAAACAAGCAACACAAAGCAAACATAATTACAAAATCATGCCACATAATTACACAATGCAATAATGGTACAATGGTATTAAATCCCATGGAATTAACTAAACCTCAAACATCAACCACTTAAACAATTCTAATGTACTAACTTATTCAATTCATATTTAAGTTCTTTGATTTAAAAACACATATCAATCAAAATATTGACACCTTATTCATACACCTACACTCATTATTATTGATCAATTAAAAAGGCAAACTATCATTAAGTAGACCTTTATAAAGATTCTTGCTATTTTAAAAGATCAGTAGGTTTAATTTTATTGCATGTACGATCCTTTTAAATTTTCTTTAATGATTACCTAGTCTTTTAATGCAAAGGTAAACATTATTTCATGAATGTCCCCTAGTTACTGAACTAGGATATGGTTGTTTTATTAGCTTGGTTGAAGTGTCATTATAGCCTTTTGACATTAAGACAAATACTTTATCGTGAATGCTCTCACTTACCTAGCTATATCACAACTCTTAACTAGTTACTAACTTTATTCTTAAGCCAATATTCCTAAAAAAGGGCAGTGGAATAGAAATTTTATTTAACACTTCTTTTCACAATTTCTTAGCCTACCTCATTGTTGCATAGTCAATCACTCCATTGAAAGGTTACTAATGATGCCTACCAATTTAAATGAATATAATTATACATGTATCCAAACAAATGTCATAAACTGAAAGAATAGGTTTCATATCATAATTAACATGCATATTCATCCTAAAGACACTTAAAACACAAACTTCACCAACTAATGTGCCTTTACAATTTAAATGAACATGTATAAAGTTAAGCCAATTTTGTTCAATTTGTGCTATCAACACATTTACACGATGCAACATCATGTAACAAAAATGTACACAATGCTAACATAATAAAAAACTAACACCATGCAATTATAAAGTCACACATAAGTGATATGCCAGTGCATAAATGTCCCTACACTTGAGCAACACATTGTCTTCAATGTGAAAATCACACGAAAACTTAACTAACAAAAACACATATAACAAATGTAACAAACAAAAATAAAAATAAAAATAATAAGAACAAGGGCAAGAATACTTATAGGTATTGTGGTGGTGATAACATCGGAGAAGGAACTTGGATACACTTCATGCTATGAACATCCATTAATTCAACTCTTTATAAAATAAATGTAAAACTAAAAAAATAAATCACTATCAAACATGAAATTACTAAAAAGCCTAACTACATATAACATGTTAATTTTAAGGCCGCTAGCTTGACCATTTTAGTGCTATTATTTTAATTAATTCATCTTTTGGATGTTAAAGTCCTATGCATAATAACCAAGAAAATAAAAATTAAACATATCCTCATTCTTGGGTTTCCTACCAAGTGACACTTATTTAACATCATTATCTTAACTACCCTTCCTATTTACCATCAACCTGGGTTTATAAGTTGTGGCTTCCTTCTACCGTTTTCTCCATGTGGCTATTTAGTAGCCTGTGAAAAAGCCATATGTTGTAAGATAATAATAATAAAGGCATAATGTATCAAATTAATAAATATAATTCACTTCATTAATGCCCTTTTAGATTAAAAAACAATTAATAAAATAAGGAAATTTTAAAATCTTTGAATCTTCAGTTGACTCAAAAAGTTTGTCTCGTCAGAAATGGAAAGCATCTGTGTAACATCCCATTACTCATGGGAAGTTTAAATTGGTAAATGTGAGTGATTAATGAGAGTTAAAGATGCATTTCCATGTTCATGCATAATATGCTATACACTTATACATAGTTATTGCACATGAAAATAATTGTACATGCATTAATGAATAATTCTGGGTAGAATTGGATTGATTTGTGAACTTTTGAGAAATTTGAATGTTTTTACATCGAAAATATGAGTGATTAGTGGAAATATCGTAATTGTGTATGTTGGTGAATTTAGGAATTTCCTATGGAATATTGTGAAAGAATATGTATACATATATATGTATACTAGGGAATAAGAAATCAAAAGATATTTAGAGATAATTGGTTTGTAAAGATGGGAATTAATGAGTTTGGCTCTAAAGGAACTTGGTTAAATCTTAGACCATAGGAAAATGACAAGTGTCACTTAGGCTCTTGGTACTTTTGCTTGAAATAGGTTACGGTTCTTTAAAAGTTGACAGGTTGAGTCTTGTCTAAGTTCCTTCTTCATTATCACCTTCTTCAAATTCTCTCCCTACCTTAAGAAAAACCAGAAGTTGGTCATTATACTTAGTGAAGCACAAAAATTCTGTGGAGTTTAGGGCTTGAAGATTTTGGAGTTTTTAGCAGGTAAGTGGTAAATAAATCCTTTAGAGTTTGGGATTTATGAAATAAATTTGATAAGTTACTATCATCTGCATTAAAAAATGACATTTATGTGTTTGTTCATAAATACTGTGTTGTTGGGGATGAAAAATCTGGTTATTGTGTCAATTTAGTGTTTTGAAAGATTATGAGTGTTGAGTGTTGTAAAATATTGAAAAGTTGAAAATCTGGAAAATGTCCACTGAGTGTGCTTCGATCTGTTAGCTCTAATTTTTTCTCTAGTTATCTAAACGAGATGATTCTTAATTTGGATTAAACTAGAAACGTATGGCTACATTTTTTATGAAGATATCAAATTTCAATTCTGTCTTTAGGAATCTCCAAACTTGTCATGAAGTTAAGGATTTGGTGCAGTATGTTAGTGTATGATTGGGAAATTCGTCTTTGGAATTTAGGGGCAAGTTTGGGATTGATATAAAGAGATTTTAGCCAAGGTGCCTTCTGAAAAGTTGTAGATCTTTCTTTTATCTTTCCAACGGTATATAGTACGAAAATTTTGGACATCGGAGTCAAAAGTTATGATTCTTATAAGTGGAGTCATTCTGGAGGAAAAGTAAGACGCAAAAGTGAGACGCAAAAGTAAGACACAAAAGTAAGACGCAAAAGTGAGACGCAAAAGTAACATGCAAAAGTGAGACACAAAAGTGAGATACAGAAGTAAGAAGTAAGACACAAAAGTGAGACGCAAAAGTGAGACGCAAAAGTGAGATGCAAAAGTGAGACGCAAAAGTGAGACGCAAAAGTAAGACGATAGAAGTGAGATAATAAAAGTAAGACGAAGTGAAAGTAAGACGAAGTAAAAGGGAGATGATGCAAAGGTGAGATAATACAGAAGTCAGAAGATAGAATTGGCCTTAGAAGTCTTCATGAAAGTTGTGGATCTCAAAGTTTTTTTTCCAACAGTTCAAAAACGAAGTCAATCCGACACCTATAGTAAGAGCTATGACAATTGCGCCAAGGTATGTACAATAAGTAAGGACATGAGCATGTTGGATTCTTTTGGCCATAACTTCTTCTCTAGACATCCAAATGACTAATTCTTAAACCATTGGATTCATAAGACATTGGTCTACATCTCTACTAAGAATCATAGTCATATGAAATGAATGGAGAAAGGTTGAGTGAAAAGAGTGGGACGGGTACAGTGAATGTGTTCTTCAGTAAAATG
Source organism: Erythroxylum rufum (assembly GCA_027478365.1). Classification (NCBI taxonomy): domain Eukaryota; kingdom Viridiplantae; phylum Streptophyta; class Magnoliopsida; order Malpighiales; family Erythroxylaceae; genus Erythroxylum; species Erythroxylum rufum. The sequence continues at coordinate 8,412,404 of JANIHZ010000004.1, read as the reverse complement.
AACTAGTGTTATTCCACTAAACATACTTTGGTATTGTGATGATTTCTGGAGTTCTACTGATCCAAATGAGATGTTTGAAGTATATCTTTTGACTCACTGAACCAAATTGAGTGATTTTGGTATCAATGGAAAGATAAGAGAAGTAGGAACACTTGTCTAGAAGAAAGTTTGACCAAATTACTTCATTTTCACCTTCTGATTGTATGTGAACAGTAGACCCAAATGGGGTGTTTTTGGAAAATCTGAAAGTAAGCCAGTGAATAATGAATTGTGATTTCAATGGTTCTAGTGAGGCATAAACCTAAGTA
>JANIHZ010000004.1:8352443-8371445 GCA_027478365.1 Erythroxylum rufum | reverse complement strand
ATTTTAGAATTTTTGGAAATTTTAGGAATTTTTTCTGAAAATTTTGGGGTATTTTTAAATTAAGAAAAAAAAAATAAGAGACCAATTAAAATGTGACAAATGACTCAATTATATTGAGACAAATGGTTTGTATTTGTGTTGATAAGTGGTTGTTTGGGTTGAGAGACACGTGCATATACATGCACAACGCCACATACTATTGTAAAGCCTTTCTCTGTTGTTGTTTCTTCCCACCGATAGTTTTGGCAAAATACAGAAACTCTCTTTGTTTTTTTAAAACACCAAATCCAGTCCATATATGTTGTTTTCTCACTAGTTGTTGCTGTTTACTTGAACCACCAAAGCTCTTTCATCACTATCTATCTTGGAAATTTTGTTGAAACATCAGCTGTGCAATCTTTGTGCCTTCGATTTGCTTTTCTTGCTGTAAATAACCAGGTATGTATATATATATATATATATAAACACATGCATGCATGGGTTTTAGAATGGTGGTTGGAAGTCGGTGTTTCACGAAATGTACTCTGTTTTTTGTGTTAGTATCATTGTGTCTGTTATGTATGAAGCTAGGTGTTTAAGTGTGAATTCTGGATTTTTTTTACTTGTGCCTATTGATGAGTTAAAGATAAGTTAGAATGGTTTTAAGTGATCTCTTAGATAAATTAGTTAGTCATTAATGTAGAAAAAAAACATTTACGAAAGTGAGAAGTGGCAAATATGGAGTTTTTTTTTTATGTTTGATGTCTAGAGTTGTATTTTTTGCATTTCCTTGAAGTTATAATGAGTATAAGAAGTGTTTAAGTTGGGAATAACAAAGAGAGAAGGAGTATGAAAAATTCTGGAAAATTTATGTTTTAAAAAAAATGACAGTAGAGAGAGAGAATGAAAATTTGGCATATTGGATTTCTAAGTTTTGAAGTGTAATGTTGATTCTGATAGTATTTGGGAATGGAAATGATGGATAGATGACTTTTGAAGTGAAGAAGTTTGAAAAGAAAAATGGAAGAAGAGTGAATTTTTTTTTTGCTGTTTTGGTGAAGAAGAGGATGAATAGTGTCGAGGATGGTGTTGACATGTAATTTTGAACTAGAGTTGTTTTGTTGCACAACTTGAGTTTTTGCCCATAACTTCTGCAACTGAACTCCAAATGACTTGAAACTTAGACCAATGGATTCCTAAGACATTTTTCTTTTTCACGCCATAAAAATTGAGAGTTATTTGAATTGAATCGAAAGTGATTGATAGGATGAAATTGTGGAAGTCTGCTGGAATATTTTGAACTGGAACTTTTCATGATCATGCTTCGGTTTTCTAATTATAACTTGAGCTATAGATTTTTTAATGAGTTCTTTTTTGATTCCTATTAAACTAGAGACATATTTCTACAATTCTTGTGAAGAGGTCGAATTTTAATTCTGTCTCTTTGATTTTCAAAATTGGCATGTAAATGAGTTGTAGCTTAAGCTGAAGCACTGTCAGGGACATAAATCATGTCCTATAGTTATTGATTAAAATGTATTTATGTGAGAAGAATTAGGCTGAGGTGTCTTCATAAAAGTTGTAGCTTATTCTTGTATCTTTAAATTGATATACAGTTTGTAATTTTTGGATATCGGAGTTGAAAGATATGAATTGTACAATAAGAGAGAATGATCATGTTCTAGCAAAAAGTTCAAATGTGCACAGTCTGAGGTAATTTGTGCATAACTCATAGAATACTGAATCAAATTAGATGATCTTGGAGGCGTTAGGAACTTAAGATACTACATAACAACTTTCCAGAAGAAAGTATTGCCTAGTTGTGTCATTTACCCTATCTAATTAATTATGCAAAGTTGACCCAAAATCATGTGAGTAGAAAATCTGAAGTGGTCAATTAGGTTATGAAATTGATTTCACATTGTTTTATTTTGGTCTAAATTATAAGTACCAAATATTATTAATGAGGGCTTTGATATCTGATCGGGTCGATGATGAAAATTACAATAAGATACCCTGAATTATCATGAACATGCATTATTCATAGTCAATATACATTAATAAATTCTTAATCATGCAAAATAGTGATTTGTATATGTGTTAAATGTTATAGAGGAACCCTTAGAGTGACCGATTCCAGATATAGCCGGGGCTTCGAGGTAATAAACAGTAAGGGCGCGTTTGGTAAGTAATTTAGATGGTAAATTTTGTGAGTAACCTAAGATGGTCTCACCATATTGTTTTGTACATTATTAAACTGTATTGTGATCTTATTGAATTGTACTAAATTGTGTTGATTGTGTACTGGATTCCAGTCAATATTTTTCCGAGGCGTTTTGATGAATGAGAAAGATATTGGAAGTGCTACTTATATGTGAATATGATTGACTACTTGCTTTGCACATAAAATGGTTGAAATGACTATGTTTTGCTTTAAAACTGTTGAGTCCTAGTTGTGGGTAAATAGGCATGCCTAGAAGGATCTGCAGCTGCTTCTGTGACACTTCGGTGTCTTCTGTTAATGGCACTTTGGTATCTTCTGTTAATGGCACTTCAGTGTCTTCTGTTAATGGCACTTCGGTGTCTTCTGCTAATGAAACTTCAATGTCAGGACTTCGGTCTCTTCTGTATAAGTCCCGTTGCCTACTTATGTTCATGGATTTACAGTCTGATTTGTTTTGTATTCTGAATGTTCTATTTTGCTATTGAAATGATTGACTTTAGTTTGCAAAGTGTTTTCCTTAATAAATCTTATTCTGTTTTGAATTTCAGTATATTGAGATACTTTTATATACATGATTCAGTATCTGTTGTGGTTAAACATAGTTTAGTTATTACTCACTAAGCTATATGCTTAGCACGGTGGATTTGCCCCGTGTAGGTTCAGAGACAAGGATGTAGAGACTGGGACAAGTCAACCACAATGGCCAAAGGAGTCTGAGTTTTGTTTTGCTCAAAATGTATTTTTGAGTTTGTTTTTGGACTTGTATCTGATGTTTGCGACTCCTGAATTTTTGTTTCAAGGTTTGTAATAACCTTAATTCAGGCTGGTTTCTGAAAGTGTGATATGTAATGCATGTTTGTTGAGATTCTGGAAATGCATGTATAAAGTGTTTCGTATGTTTTAGAATGTTTATTGTTGAATGCTATGCTTCCGCGAAATGTTTTGGATTGTTTGTACTGTCTTGTGTGGCATCTACATATCCTTCCAGGGGGTATTAGGGTGTCACATTTTTACTAATACTTTGCCTCATTTTCCTAGTAGGTTTACTAAATCAAAGAAAGAGGAGTGAGATAAGGAGATTTTGGAAATGTTTAGAAAGGTAGAGATAAACATATCTCTAATTGATGCCATTAAAAAAGTTCCAAGATATGCCAAATCTCTCAAGGAATTATGCACTTCTAAAAGGAAATTAAGAGGAGACGAGAAAGTAAATAGGGGGGGTGGAATGTGTCTGCATTCATTCAAAGGAAACTTCCACCAAAATGTAAGGATCTAGATACGTTTACAATTCCCTGCAAAATAGGTGGCTTTATATTTGAAAAAGCAATGTTAGATTTAGGATCTTCAATTAATTTCTTGCCATATTCTATTTACACTTCATTGAATTTGGGGTCTTTGAAAGAAACACGTGTCATAATTCAACTGGCAGATAGATCTAACACTTATCCTAGAAGGGGTTGTAGAGGATGTCTTGGTGCAGGTTAATGAATTAGTTTTCCCAACTGATTTTTATGTATTGAACATGGAGGGAGACCCTTCGTCTAATTCAACACCATTCCTTCCAGGTTGACCATTTTAAAATTTTCAAAAACAAAGATAGACATGGATACAGGGATGTTAACTATGGAGTTTGATGGTAAAAGAGTTTGCTTTGATATTTTTAAAGCAATGAGGTACCCTAGTGATATTCATTCTATTTTACCTACTAATGTCATTGATAGCTTATCTCAGAAAGTTTTTGATATGGAAGGTAAGGATAAGTTAGAAGTCATTCTTTGCATGAGTTTAGAGGAAAACACTTTGCAAAATTCTAACTTATTTATTGCAGATGGGATAGAAGAAATCATGCTAACATTGCAATCACTGCAACCAATGCCAAAAAGGTATGCACTTTCAAATATTAAATAGATAATATCTCATACAAATTCTCTATCTTTGGTTGTGCAAGCACCAACAATTGAACTAAAGCAATTACTTGAGCACTTGAAGTGTGTATTTTTGGGAGAAGAAGAAACACTTCTGATAATCATAATAAAGAGTTTAACCAAGCTTTAAGAGGAAAAGCTCATTCAAGTGCTTAAGGACCACATCATAATTATAGGGTGGACCATAGCTGACATTAAGAGTATTAGCCCTTCAACATGCGTGCACCGAATTCTTTTAAAAGAAGGATCCAAACCGTCAAGAGAATCACAAATGAGATTGAATCCTACGATGATGGAAGTGGTAAAGAAGGAGATCTTGAAGTTGCTTGATGTTGGTATAATCTATCCAATTTTGGATAATAAATGGGTAAGTCTAGTCCAAGTGGTACCAAAGAAGACTAGGACTATAGTGTTAAAAAATGAAAATAATAAGCTTGTCCCTACAAGAATTCAAAATGGATGGTGAGTATGTATTGATTACAGAAAGTTAAATGTTGTTACACGCAAGGGTCACTTTCCTCTCCTATTCATCGATCAAATGCTTGAACGACTTGCGGGATGATCTTACTATTGTTTTCTTGATGGATATTGAGGTTATAACCAAATTGTGATATCTATAGAAGATCAAGAGAAAACAACCTTCACATGCCCATTTGGTACATTTGCTTATACAAGAATGCCTTTTGGACTTTGAAATTCCCCAACCACTTTTCAGAGATACATGGTAAGTATTTTCTCTGATTATGTTGAGCACATTAGTGAGGTTTTTATAGATGATTTTACTATTTATAAGGATTCATTTGATGCATGCTTAGATAATCTAAATTGCATACTTGAATTGTGCATTGAACCTAATCTTGTTCTAAATTATGAAAAATGTCATTTTATGGTTGAACAAGAAATTGTTTTAAGAAATTTAATTTCATCTAGAAGGATTGAGGTTGATAAAGATAAGGCAGACATATTCCGAAACTTACCCTATCCCACAAATGTGAGGGAGGTTCATTCTTTTATTGGTCGTTCAAGTTCTTATCGCAGTTCTATCAAAGACTTCAGTAAGATTTCAACAAATCTTTGTTGTCTGATGCAAAAGTACTGCCATTTGAAGTTGATGAGGGATGTAAGGAAGCTTTTGACAAGTTAAAGGAACTTTTAACTTCGACACCAATCATTCAACCACCTAATTGGATTCAACCCTTTGAGATTATGTGTGATGCTAACAATTTTACTATAGGTGTCGTCCTCTGTTAAAAATGTAGCAAGATGACTCATGTCATTTATTATGCTTCAAGAACTCTCAGTCTAGCACAATGCAAATACTCCACCATAGAGAAGGAGCTTTTAGCTATTGTGTTTGCTTTAGATAAATTTAGACTTTATTTGCTTGGTTCTAAAGTCATTATATATATTGATCATACAACATTAAGGTATCTTTTATGAAAGAAGAAAGTAAAGCCAAGGCTTATTAGATGGATTCTCTTGCTCCAAGAGTTAGATTTGGAGATCGGAGATAAGAAAGGTGTAGAGAACTCAGTTGCGGACCACTTAAGTCGAGTTGTGAAAGAAGACAGAAGTTATTTCCAGATGATCAATTGCTAACACTTTAAGGTAAGGTTCCATGGTATGTTGATATTATAAAGTATCTAGTGAATTATGAGATACCTAATGATTTGACTAAATCTAGATGAAATGGAATAAAGAGTGATACCAAATATTATATTTGGGATGATCCTCAATTATGAAAGTGTTGTTTTGACCAACTAATTAGGAAATTTGTACTCGAGCATGAATGCGAATTTATTTTAAAATTTTACCATTTGTATGCTTATAGTGGTCATTTTGGGCTTAATAGAACTGCTAGAAAAATACTTGAATGTAGTTTTTATTAGCCAAATATATTTCGAGATTCCTATATGTTCTGCAAGGCATGTGAACAATGTCAAAACAAGGTAAGTTATCCCATAGGGATCCTTTATCTCCAATCCTTACATGTAAAATTTTTGATGTATTAGGTATTGACTTTAAGGGACCATTTCCTTCTTCTTTTGGTTTTGTTTACATTCTATTGGTTATGAATTATGTTTCTAAATGGGTGGAAGCTAAAGCCACCAAGACTTATTATTCTAAAGTTGTTGCAGAATTTGTTAAGTCTAACATTTTTGCTAGGTTTGGAACACCGCGAGCATTGATTAGTGGTAAGGCACTCATTTTTGCAATTTATTAGTAATAAATCTTTTAAAGAAGTACCATGTCACTCACAAGGTGTCTACGACCTACCATCTATAGACAAACGGGCAAGAAGAAGTGTCAAATAGAGAAATTAAGTCATTATATGTTGTTTGGGCATATAGAATCGCATGCAAAACACCAATTGGCATGTCTCCATACTGATTGATTTATAAAAAGTCATGTCATCTTCCAGTAGAAATTGGGTACAAAACTTTTTAGGCAATTAAGCAATGCAATATGAAGATAGACGAGCATGGGTGAATAAAGGAAATTGCAACTACAAGAATTGGAAGAGCTTAGGCTTAATTCTTATAAGAATGCAGAAATTTACATGGAGAAGACAAAGCTATTTCATGATAAGATGATTGCTAGAAAGAATTTTTTTGTTGAAAAAAAAAGTTCTTCTTTATCATTCATAACTTAAGTTTTTCCCAGGTAAACTACATTCCTGTTAGATTGGACTTTTTTTGTTACTAATATGTTTTCCCATGGTGCAATTGAAATTAAAAGCTACAGACGAACAAGCAATTCAAGGTTAACGGTCATTAATTGAAACCCTTCTATGAAGGATTCTAAGTGAAAAATGTGGAAGTGAGGGGGCTAGAAAACCCTCGTTATGGAAATTTAGTGACAATTGCGTCGAACCAACGACATGAAACAAAGGCGTTGCTTGAGAGACAACTCAAGGGAAGTTTATTTTTTTCATTTACATTCTCTTATTTGTTGTTTATGTTAAATGCTCCAATTCTTACATTTGATATTACATTGGGGGCAATGTAAGTTTTAAGTGTGAGGGTGGGGATTTTAGTTTTCATGCACATTTTTAAGCTTACTTGTTGCTTATGTGTGTTTCTTAGGTGTTTTATAAATCAATGTGTGTTTCTTAGGTGTTTTATAAATCAATCAAACAAATAAACATTTTCTCTTTTTCCATTTATTTTAAATTTATATAGTCATAATTAGAGAGTGAATTCACTAGAAAAATTCATGGCAACTTGAGCACTTACTTTTACTATTGTGATTGGTCAATATACACTATCTTTAAAAGAGTGGTGATTAATGGGTAAAAATAAGCCTGTGAGTATTTGAGCCTTTAAAGACTAACACATCCATATCATTCTCATTGTCTTTTGTTTATATGTGACCTTTATGACATATATATCCTAACTTTGTTTTGATTTTCTATCTAAGATCACATTTTTATCATATGCATTAACATAGAAATGATATAGGCATTCTTTTTTTTCATAAGCTATATTAGTCAAATAGCTTTATCTATTGATATGATTTTCCTTTTGATAAGCCCCCTTGAGCTTTATTTGTCTTTTTTTTGTGCTAACCACATTACATGCCTTAAACCTAACTTACCACAGCCTTAAAGCTAGTGGAGCATTTATTAATTATTGATAGTTATAGATGCACAAGAGTATAAGTGTGTGGGTGTGCACATGTGTGAGTTGGTTATAATTGTTGGAACATCATTTTATCTCTTATCAATGAATTCCAATATTGATGTAGCTTCATTGAATTTTTGTTGAAAAAAAAGAAAGAAAAAAATTACTTAAACAAAATTACCAAGGAGGAAATTCATTTATTTTGCAAAGTTATTTATGATTAGTCTTTCCTCCTAAAGTTGTATGGAATGGGTGATTTGAGTATGATGCATATGAGGTAGATGTTATTTTGAAGGATCAACACTTGTGATTATAATGTATTGTTTGTCATCGATTGTATGATTGATTCCTTCTAATTCCTTATGCTTTATGAGGGTTATGGTGTGAGAGCATGAATCTGAACTGCAAAACATAGTTTTTGCATTCATTGCAGCTAATGGTACTAAGTTTTGAGTGAATGTTGGTTTTTGCGCTTGATGTTACATTGAGTATTTTCCTTGCTTCACTACTTTTGGTGGATTTTGTGCTACATTACCCAAATACATTTCACCTTAACCTTTGCCCAGGAATATGTACATGAATCTTAGGGGTGGAGAACTGAAATGATATGCGAAATTGTGGAATGTCTTGATCATAAATGATGTTTGAGTGTACCCATAAATTTATCATATCTAAATACATTTTTATCAAAGTCTACCCCTATATTGCTCAGTTTTTTAAAGGAATAATTATTGATTGGTTATGAGTAGAGACACTGAATGTTAAGTTCTTGTTATGGCTTTGAAGGTTATTTCTCTTTTCTTATGACTATCTATTCTTAAAAACGATAGAAGATGAGTAAGTGTTTCGGATTATGACTTTGATTTTGTTGTTTTGCTCAAGAATGGTCAAAAGCTAAGTGTGGGGGGAACTTGATATATTCTTAATTGATTATACATATACTCCTTAACACTTAGTGATTGATGCTATGAAATGTTTAAAAAACTCATTTTGGTTCATATTTGGTTTTAGGTATAATTTGGAATATCAAGAGCTAAAATGAGTTCAAAACATAATCTTTGAGCCATCATAATGATGTTCAAACTCATTTATCTTTGTGGAACAAGAAGGAGATAGATTAGAGTGAAGATGGGACAAGAAAATGAACAATTCGTATGACTTGCAAGATGCACGGCTGTGCACAATTTTAAAAGAAACATTATTTTGTTGATGTACGGTTGGATGCACGACCATATATTAAATTGTGCATCTTCCCAGTAACCTAATTTTTGGTATAAATCAACATTTGAACAGTCAAACGAGTTGTGGATTGTTTTTGGAGCATGAGAAGGGGCAGAAACCTTACTCCTTTGGAATTTATGGAGGACTAATCTTCCTTCTTCCGATTCGAAGGTGAAATCGAAGCCGATGATCGCATTTAAGCATCTCTTTATTGTGTATTGTTTAATCTCTCCCTCTCTCTCTAAGGATTGCTTATGTTATTATTTGCTTATTGATTTGGGTATTCGTGTAAGGATGATTTGAATGCTTCTATTAGATTGTTTTTATATAAACCGATTGCTAGAATCTCAAATGCAGTAAGTAATAGTTGTGTTTTGGATTCATTTATGACAACTAATGGTGTTGAATCATTAAGGATAATGTAACATAGGTTAAATGACCTGAGCTTGTATGGTTGTTACCTAAATTAATTTGTTTCCTTATTCGTAATACAACTATTTTACTAAATCTGGAGAGCTTGTTCTAGGTTATTCACTAGCTAGGATTAGTTAAAGAGCTTATTTTGATTAAACATGACCTAAGAGAAAATCGGGGCTAATAAAGCTTATTGTTAATCTACGATTAAAAGTTCTAAGAGAGGTGTGAAAATAACAAGACAATGAAGTATGTTTATTTATGTGTAGGCTGAGATCGAACCAAGAACCAGATTCCAAAACCATTCATCAATTTTCTCACTTTTATACGTTTTCATTTTATTTGCTTTCCTTAGTTCAATTTTACTTTATTTTGTTATTTGCAACCAACCAAACCCCCATACAATATCCTAAACATCAATTCTTTTCATTACAAAAGGTACACGTACATTCCCTATGGATATGATCCCTACTCACCACTACTATAAATTTTAGTGTGCAAAGTTAGGTTTTATTTTTTGGGTGCATCTGACACGCATCAAGAGGAAGCAATTCAGGGGCAGTTACATAAAGCTTTAGGGGATTAGTGGTGGCTTCAAGAAGAGAAAGAAGAACTAAGGAATTTCATTAATGCTGAAATGAACCATTATTCATTATTAAAACAAAGAGCTAGATCCAGTTGGATAAAAGAGGGAGATATGAACTCCAAATACTTGTGTAATCTCGTATTAGCAAAGAGGAACAATAACAAAATAAGCTTGTTAGAGGAGGATGATACTTTCACCAATACTTAAGAGGAACTCAAAGAAGTGGCTTTCAAATTTTCAAAAATTTAATAGGAAAAGCACCTGTGAGCAACTTAACAATAGAAGCACTCAATGCCTTTTTAAGCAATCAACTCACTATGAAAGAATTAGAAGGGTTGGAAGCCCTTATTACTGATATGGAAATAAAAGAAACTATGTTTAGCATGAACCCGAAGAAGGCCCTAAGGCAAAATGGGTTGAATGGGAAAATTTTCCATAAAGCTTGGCCTCAAATCCAGAACTTAGTAAGTGAAGCAGTTAAAGAGCCCTTTAGCGGTGGAAAATTGCTATTAGAGAATAAAAAAACAAATTTTATCTGACTCCTAAAGTAAAGACACTAAGAAGCTCAGTGAGTATAGGCCAATTGCATGTTGTAATTTTCTTTATAAATTCATTTCTGAGATCATTGCTAAGAGGCTAAAAAAAGTTATGAAAAATATAGTGAGTCATACTCAAGGGTCTTTCTTAGAAGGGAGGTAAATTGGGACAATGTCATACTATTATAAGAAATATTAAAGAGATATGCCAAGAAGAATGGGCCTTAGAATTTTGTGAGTAAAATTGCTTTTAACTAGGCTTATGATTATATAAGATGGAATTTATTAAGCAATCACTAACGGTGTTTGGATTCTCATAAAGATTCAAGAGATGGATAATGTTATGTGTTATTTCATTTTATACCCAATCCTAGCGAATAGAAAACAAACACAAATGTTTAAAGGGGGAAAAAGGCTAAGACAAGGGGACTCAGTGTCTCCTTATTTGTTTATATTGTGTACATAATCATTAATGAGACTAATTTACTTCAATATAAAGAAAGAAAAGTTTCTCAGGTTTCATAGTAAATGTAAAAAACTAAACCTATCTTACTTGGAATTTACGAATAATTTATTAATGCTAACAAAACTCATCTCTTCTCTACAAACATTCAGAAAGTTATTTAGATTGGAGTTGAACCGAAAAAAGCGTCTATTGGTCCTCTCAGTTGATGTAAGCCATTTAGCATAAAGAATCTAATCTATCTCTGGCTTATAGGGTGGTGGACCTCCCCTTTAAGCATCTAGGGCTTCCTTTAGCTTGTAGAAGACTCAAGTATATTGAATGCAAACCTTTCATTGAAAAGGTACATAAGAGGATTAACTCCTAGCATAATAAACAACTTTTATATGTTGGGAGACTACATTTAATCAAGTAAGCGCTTAGAACACTCTATATCTATTGGGGCTTTTTCCTAGTCAAGGGAGTAATCAGGACCATTGAAAAGCATATAAGGAAAATCCTTTGGGTAGGAGGGAAGGAAGAAATTTTCAAAGCAAAAATTAACTAGAAAAAATGTCTTGTCCTAGATAAAAGGGAGGACTAGGAACAACCTATATAGGTATATCCAACAAGACCTTATTAGGAAAGAGGATTTGGAGACTATTAAATAATAGAGAGGCCCTATGGGTTAAGTGGATGCATATTTAATAAAAGCAAGAGATTGTGAGAAATGACAAACCTACTCACTTATACTTGTTTTCACAAATTTTAGATCTAAGGAAATCAATGGATGGACTCATAAAATGTGTTATGGGAAATAGGAAGGCAGTCTCTCTATACTATACTAATTGGTGCCTAATTAGCCCTTTACAAAGTGCACAGATGGAGGAATCTATAGAAAGCAGTATCCCTATGATGGCTAGGGTGGAGGTTTCGATCAATAGGAATTAGTGGAGTAAGGTACCAGTAGAGCTACAACAATGACTACCTGATTACAACCTAGATCCAAAAAAGGAAGACAGGTATGTATGGATATCTAACAACTCAGGAAAATTCTCATGAAAGTCTTATGCAGAGATAATTAGGGTCAAAATGGAGTAACTAAGATGGATTAAATTAGCATGGAATCAAAATCTATTACTTAGAGTATCCTTCTATCTATGGTTGGTAGATAAGGGCAAGTTAGGAACTTTGGAACAGATCAAACACATTAATATGGTTAATATGTGTTCCTAATGCAACAACAACTATAAGTCAATGGAACACATATTTGTCAAATGTGTGTTCTCATATCAAGCATGGAAACACACAATGAATATAAATGTTATAAGGGAGATAAATGACTAACTTAAGAGATTACTTTGACTGGGTTACATCCACCGAGATGCCAATAGATGATAAAGTAGTCATAACAATTGCATTTGGATCATACATGTTCAAATTTTAGGAGGAAAGGAATGAAAGAGTACTTAGGAATATCCCAAAGTCAAATGATTAAGTTAAAGATGAAGTTATTCAGTAGGTTAAGGAGCGGTTATGATGAACTCAAAATTAAGAATGTAGTAATCAATTAGTAATATCATGACGAGTCAAAGACAATTCAAGCAGATTGTAGCAATAAGTAAAGCTTTAAAGTTAGGTTAAAGGAGAAACCCTTACTTGAATTGCTACAACATATTCCAACATTGGAAGGGGAAGGAGGAAGACACCAACATCCCAGTAGCCATGTTCGAGGTACCAAAGCATGAGGCCCCAATCAAGTAAGAAGGAACATTGATTGTGGTGCAAGCAATGCAAAAGTGTAAGAAATTAGGTTAAAAGCAAAAAGGAGTTGAAAGAAGAATGAAGAATAAAGAAAGAATTTATTGAAAAAAGTTGAGCATGTCCATGGCTATGTGAAGGGAAGAACAGAAGTTCCCAGTTCATCCAATAGTGAAGCCACTAACCATCTTGATGTAATATGTGAAAAGAAAAGCATTAACATTGACTAGCAAAAGTAAATAGAGAAAAAAGAAACAGAAAGTAAACACAAGAAACTCTTAACACGCGACCATCAAGAAGTACCTAGAACGCAACATGCAGGAGTGTCGAGGAGGAAGAATATCGTGTGATAAGAAAGGAAATCTGTCAAAAAAATAAGGGGAAACAAAATGATAAGCCTAATTTAGGTCAGCCCATCCAATTTAGCTCGAAACTAAGCCTGATTCGAAACCCAATTTTTAAAATTTTTCAGCTTAATGTAAATCAACTCAAGCTAAATTTGCTAACTTCAAACCGGCCGAGCTGGTTAAGCAGTATAACTACCCAAAGTCCAAACCTCCAAACAGGGAGACTCGTCGTACAAGAAGGGTGCAACAAGCCAGCAAGCTAGCCAGGCTGGAGCGAAGCCGTTAAAGTTGTTGAGAGACGACTTTCTCTCAGTTTAAGGAGAACCCTTTAACTAGGTTCGAGTAGAAAGTGCGAGAGTGACTTTTTAAGCCATGCCATTGCTATTCCCTTACTGGACATACAGGCGAAAAGGCAAGGACCCCAGAACGACCAGATACAAAAAAGTACAAAACACAAGCATAATTGTGTGTCTCAGAGGTTTCCATAACTCTTCATTTTCACTAAATTCCGAATGTGACTCAAATCCGATCCAAAACAAAGGTAAAAATTCAATATTTCCTTCTCATGACCCTTTTCTCCTTCTTTTTTATTTATTTCTTTAGTTGTAATTCTTGTTTCCTGACGATCTATCAAACCAGTGATCACTGATTTTAAAGAAATTTTCGTTCTTACTGCGGTTTTGTTCTTGATCCGTTTGTTTTTGAGCTGCACGTATTGTACGGAGTTGGGGAGTACGAGTATGTACATGTAAACGCTGATTTTTGTTGATGATCCTTCGTTAGCTCGGGAGATTGTGTGCTGCTGTGCTTTGTTTGTGTGTGGGTGCTTGTGCAGTCAATTTTACTACTTCTGTATCTTTCTCGCACTACTTTGATGTTAATTATCTAATTTTGGTCTCACTGCAGCTCATTCCCAAATCTTAATCTGGTATATGCATGCTATAAAGATTTTCTTGCAGATGTACTTCTCTATATGATTGATGGTGTAATTCAGTCTGTAAGTGAGTGCTGGGTACAGTATGCTTGTTTCTGGAACACTTTTACATAGAGGTTTGGATCAGTTTGAGATGCTTATAATTTACCATTCTTGTTTTGTTCGACATTTTCTGCAACCTGATACTAGCCCCTAAATTGTAAGTGATCAGGTTTTTTGTTAGGCGGACTGCTGGTACGATATGTGAAGCTACTAGAAAGTTTTGGCTGTTATAAATGTCGTGGGAATGTATATTACAAGGCAATACTCTCTAGAATTCATGTTGATTGAGTTCTGAAGAAAATGTTAGTCACTTCATGGTGATGATATGTCCAAAGGTCCAACTTATCTTCAGACAGCCTGCTTTTGGAAATCAAGTTATTATATGGGGAGGATTTTCATGTGACTAGAATTATTTGCTTCACGGCACTTTTGTGTCAATGGGTATTCAAAAAATTGGTCACAGGATTTTTAACGGCAACAAATCTTCTTACCCTTTCAAATCTGCAGCCAAGGAGTGGGAAGATAGCCCTTGTTTTGGATTTGACTTTGAGGATGATCCCGATGATTGTGATCTTGAAGAATTTAATTGTGAAATAAGCATGGTGGAAGGTGAGCTATGCAGCATACCGTATGATCTATATGATCTGCCAAATTTGAGGGAAATATTGTCTCTTGACACATGGAATTCATGCTTAACAGAGAGAGAAAGGTTATATCTATCAGCTTACCTCCCAGATATGGATCAACAGACATTTCAATGGACTATGAAGGAGCTTCTTGGTGGTAGTGATATGTTTTTTGGCAACCCAGTGGACACGTTCTTGAAAAGATTGAAAGGTGGATTCTATCCCCCGAAGGTGGCTTGTCTAAGACAGGGTTTGCTGTTTTTACAGAAGAAAATGTACTATCACTCCTTGAGGTCCCACCACACCAAGATGATAAAAATGTTCATAGACATGAGAAATATGTGGGATCTGTGTGATAGAAGTCCTGGCGTTGAGGAAAGGATCTCTATATGGAAAAAAAGGAGAAAACAAAGGGATGCCTATTTGCTTGATCTTAACAAGTTCCCAAAGGATGATAACGTACTGAATGAGGAGGTTAACCTGGATTTAAAGGAACTGAAGTCATTGCAAATTGAAGGCATAAAGGATAATTTGCATGGAGTGTCTGCCAATTGCAAGCGCTATGTAGGTAAAACCTGTCTTGCAAAAGGGGTTTTGAAGGTAAATCCACATGTAAATAGTTCAGTCCGAATTCACAATCCAGTGAATGGTGCTCTACGCTCTGTTCCTAAGGGAGTATTGAAGATATTACCTAAAGTTCCTTCTTACCCCAAGGTCCAATCAGCAGAGTTGCTTAGAGCAGCAAGAGCAGCACGACAAGACCTTCTCATAAAAACTCAAGGTGTAACTGGTTTTCAGTTTTCTGCTTTGCCAGCATATGTGCACTTCCCAGGTGCTTCTGCCCTCTATGAATCCCATTTATGGCAGAAGATTGATGGCTGCAGCGATCATTCAACTCTGAACCAAAGTCATTGTGTACTGAATCAACAAGACAGTGTTGCAGGAACCATCAATGCCCCAGAAAGCTCTACTAAAAAGGTTAAGAAAGATGCGCATTCAGATGTTTCTATTCCAGTAGAATGCAAACTGATTGGAGGTGATGTTGGAATACACCTTGCAAACAAATATGAACTGTCAGTGGATCCTGTATATGCAGGGATGCCTGTCTTTCGTGGCAAAGAGTTCTGGTTAAATATGAGCACCGGAAGTAGTGACTTTCCACTGAAATGCTTGGAATTACACCCTTTTGATACTCAATATCGAGGAGGGGAGCAATGCTTGGCACCCACAAAAAATGAGTTTATCTCTAGCCGGGCAAAAATTACACAAGCCATTCCAGGAATGTCAGACATTGGCCATGGTGAGGAAGAAAAAATAATGACTTCTTCTTTGGATCAGCTGACAGGCGAGAGTAACTGCACTAATGTCAGGGAATCAAAACAACTACTTGGAAAATCCTCTCTTTCACAAGGGTTTAAGGACGGAACTGTACCACCTTTAACGTACAAACGAAGGAAGGTTCTTTCTAAGGTTAACCCGTCAGATTCTAACAAAACACTTGCATTAAGGGAAGATTTGATTTCCGCAGTTCCAGAAGAACCGAATCAACACCTTAATGAGGGTGCTAAAGCAATGAATGTAAAATTCACAGGCTGAAAGATGCGACTTGAACAAGGAAACCTTAACTGTCATTGCAATGAGTGAAAGTAGGTAGACATGATTTGTATAATCACTTCGAAATATATGTTTTCTGATCTATGTAAAACCTAGTGGTTAAAGAAAGTTATAGCTCCAACATAACCCCATCTTTAAACGTAACTGGATGTGTATTCCTCTACCCTTTTCCTTTCTGAATTATGCATCTTCTTTTCTAGTTGACTACGTGGTTTTGCAGGTCTCCAGTTCAGGTGTCAACGATCGTATTCTCCATTGGCATTTTCGTAATTGATCAACGAGGCAACTTTGAGCATCTGGTTGAGTCATTTGGACATTCTTTTCTATCTTAATCCTTGTTTAAGGTTCCCTTCGAATTCGCACTCAGTGTCATAGGAATTTCAAAGGGATGAACGACATGAGAGTGGATACACTTAGGACCACTGCACTAGGTTAATATAATCAACGTAAGAAAGTGGAAAGACCAGGGTTAGTTAACTCAGTTTTAGTGGTAAATATTTAGGACTTTTTCAAAGGGATCGAGCTTAAAAGTTACGCTACTATATGGGCCTATAAAAGGAAACAAAGCAGATTTGAAACCTAATCACTAACTCTAATTCCTTCGAAAACTTAAATTAATATTTAAAAATATGATCAAAAATTAAATTAGTAAAATAAAATGTTTAAAATTTTAATTACCATGTGACCAACATAAAATTGATATATATTAAAGATATAACAAATTTGAAGAGCTTAAAATAGAATTGAAGAAGGTGATTATTATTTTTGTCTATTGAAGAGATTGAAGTCTACTTAAAGAAGGAGACTCTCAAATGAAAAGTAATTAATTAATTACGGTTTTTTAAAATTGGCTAGTTTATAAAAATCAACCGATTAATTAATAAATTAATTAATTTTTATTAATAAAAGTTATTAAGATAAATCGAACTGATAAATTAAACAATTCAAAATTTTTACAATTAAACCGGTCAAATCTGTTTAGTTTTTTAATCATCGGCTTATACAGGTGCAAATAGGTACCAAACGTTTGTTTTTGCATAATGAATTTTAGATTGTTTAAAATTTTTTCTTAAGAATGGAAACAATTAATATTTGTTCCACATATTGTCATCGTAGAAACGTAACACTTTATGCTTTATGTGCCGTCATTGTGGTAACGTGACAAAGTAACAGAATTTGATGACTTTTAGATGAGAAATTGTTTTATTGTTATTCATATATGTTATTACTTTGGAAAGAAATAACAAAATATTGTGTTTTATCATCTTTTTCGTTCAACTTCGTGTTTGGATGATTTCTTTTACTTTTGGGCGATTTGGTTTGTATGTCAGTCTCCATACATTAAAGAATTTCTTTTCCTAATGCACAATATCAATGGATTGTTATGCTGATTCAGATATTGACAGCGGTAATTCACAAGGAACTATTGTTTCTACTCCTACTAATGAAGTTCCCGTGTGCCCCTCGAGGTCTCGACGTGGTATCGGAATTAGTCAACAAACTCGTGCTACTCATCAAAGAGTAGCCTTTTCTCTTTGTAAGCACCAAATCGCAAGGCTTGCCTAAACTCAATTCCAGTTGTTCCAATCAGACAAGAAGCAAGAACTTAGAAGGGTAAAAGAAACCATCAGCAGCAGCAATAAAATATTCATCATAGAAGATGTAGGCTGGGCTTTTGGTGGAGATGAAGGTGATTGGGATTCAATTCTTTTCTAAGTGTACTATATAGAACTAGCTTATCATCCAATTTTAAACATATCTGCTGGCTAATCAAAATGCCTATTCTATTTTCATTATTCCTCGTCCTACAATCTTATCACTATTGAGAAATAACAAAATTTCACATTTTGTATCATCTTTATTGTTAGAATAAAGAAAAGGAGGAAGAGTGACAAAAAAGAGAAGAGGAGTGGGTCTACATGTTCTCAAAGAAGTGAGAACAATTAGAATGTGAGTGATTTGAATAAAGTGAGGTAAGTTATTTTTCTAAATTTAAAACTGATTTTTTAGAGTTTTTGATGATAGTATTAACAAAGTAAATTAGAATAATTGAATTTAGTATATAAATTAAAAGGATTGAATTTGTACGGGAATAATGGTGGTGTTATAATCCCTAAACTTTTAGTTATGTAAAATAGAATGATTGAATTTGTGACCATAAAATCACATGTTCAAATAACAGAAATAACCTCTTTATAAAAATTACAAAGGAACGGATGTATATATTAATGACCCTCCTTCGACCCTCACAAAATAGAGAGCTTTTTACATTAGGATATGTTGACTTGATTAAAGGTTTTCTAACTAGATGAATTTAGAACTAGATCAAGATAAAAATATTCTTTCATTTCATTAATGCTTGATAAAGTTTCTTTAACAAGCTGTTTGATTTAAAGGAATAGCTATTCAATTCCATAGCTATTTCCAACATATTACTGATCCTATGTTTGGTTAGAAACCAAACCTAGAATAGTTATGCATCAGAAAAATCTATTCTTAAATTATGAGAAACACACAAAACTCATCTTTACCTATCTTTAACTTTTCCAAGAATAGCTATTCTAATAGAAGACAACTTTATCCTTCTCACAATTAATAATAATAATAATAATAATAATAAGATAATTAATTTCATATAATAAAATTAATAATATTCAGAATAATAATAACTAGAAAATTTATAACAATTATTAATAATGATAACAGTAATTAATAATTAATAATAAAA
>JANIHZ010000004.1:8317895-8330869 GCA_027478365.1 Erythroxylum rufum | reverse complement strand
CAAATATGAGATATTTGATTTTATTAAAATAAATTAATTATAATTAGATTTAAACTTTAATTATAATTGATGTATTTAATTTTAATAAAAATTGATTTAATTATAAAGTTTAGAAACTGTAGGAATCAAACATGAGATATTTGATTTGATTAAAATTAAATTGATTAGAATTAGAGATTGACTTTAATTATATTTGAGGTATTTAATTTTAATAAAAATTAAAAACCTTGATGCTTTTCCTTATTAATAGGGAATTAGGAAAACGTCTTTTTTTAAAACTTTTCATAACTCTAAAGTTATTTACCCAAAAACGAAGGTTTGAACCGTTATTTAGATAATTAGTAACACCTTTACCCCCAATTGTGTCAAATAAGGATTAGGATTGGACTCTTACAGCTTGAATTTGGACCCACGTTTCACTTGCAAAACCACGAGAGATACGATCACAGTAGGACATGGACGTGATCGAGAATGTACGTACCCCTGAAGACACGGTAAAAATCTTCATTTCAGAGCGACAATCTAGGCACGTGGCTGTGTGGGATGGGTTCCAATGGGCCCGGAACTCCGTCGTGGGACGGGAGCGAAGCCACCATATGACAAGCCATGGTTTAGTTCAACCTTAATCATATTTCAGTTAGGTTATAAATATCCTAACTGAAATATGATTAAATTTTTACATCAATGTGATAAGGTTTTCAATTCTTATAATTATCGAACTTATCCACAAACTTAGATTATCTAACACGTACAGCTAACTCTACAGGATATTTATATCAGTTCAACTCCCACTACAGTTACATGACTGATTCTCACTAGAACTCTACTTAGTTTACTATCTTCCCTAGATTTAGGTGATTCTCTGTCGATAGTCTCTCGCCTGTGGCTGTGTATATATATATATATGTGTAGAGTAACATCTACCTCAGCTACTTCATCCATTCTTCTTCAAGCTCGATCATTCCTTATTAGCGTGTGATAGCTATAGACATAACCTCATAGGTATGCTCCTACTTTAGGTTTACGTACATAATAATCATCAATACATAGTGCACGAAGGATCTCCTACGTGACATTCTTTTTGTTGTTATTTCTGTTTATTCCTTTAGTTGCACACTGATTTTGATCTTTGCTATTCTGTACTATCATCAGAGACACAGTTTGGAGAGGTAAGATGACCAAGTTACTGGTTCCACTTGTGGGGTATCTGGTCTTGTGGAGTTTTGTTGCCATGGCCACACCAGGAGAAGCACGTCCGACGTATAAAGATCCAAAGGAGCCCATGAATAAGAGGATAGAGGACCTCATTAAACGAATGACGCTAGAGGAAAAGGTTGGCCAAATGACACAAATTGATATGACTGTTGCGACTCCTGAAGTCATTAGAAACTACTCCGTTGGAAGCATACTCAGTGGTGGAGGACATGTTCCTTCCTTTAAGGCCGGTCCAACGGACTGGATCAATATGTACAACGGCTTCCAAAAAAACTCTTTATCTAGCCGTCTTGGTATTCCTATTATGTATGGCATTGATGCAGTTCATGGAAACAACAATGTCTACAAGGCCACCATTTTCCCACATAACGTAGGTCTTGGCGCTACAAGGTAAAACACGCCCCTTTTCTTCCTGACCACCTCCACAACAGTCAGAACCACTAACATTGTCAAATTCTCAGGGACCCTGAGCTTGTCAAGAGGATCGGAGCTGCAACTGCTCGTGAAGTTAGAGCCACTGGCCTCAATTATGCGTTTGCTCCATGCATAGCGGTAACTTGAATGATCATACGCATACAGTGAATTCTCATGAACAATACAATTGTCTATTGGCAACTCTGTGTGCACTAGGAGATAGATTTAACATTAATTCTTGACGGGAATGCAGGTTTGCCGAGATCCCAGATGGGGAAGATGTTACGAGAGCTACAGTGAAGATCACAACATCGTTGAACAAATGACAGACATTATAGTGGGATTGCAAGGCGAGATACCCCCGAATGGCAGAAAGGGTGCTCCTTACGTAGGTGGAAAGTAAGTGGATAAACTAAAATCAGATCCAACATAAGATCCTTGCTTTAGGTTAGGTTGCTGACATATACTTGAGCTTTGTGTGGTAGGGATAAGGTCGCTGCATGTGCAAAGCATTATGTGGGTGATGGTGGCACTACCAGAGGCATCAACGAGAACAACACAGTGATTGATTTTCATGGACTTCTGAGCATTCACATGCCTGCTTACAATCAAGCCATTATCAAAGGTGTTTCCACAATCATGGCTTCCTTCTCAAGCTGGAACGGGAAGAAAATGCATGCCAATCGTTTTCTCCTCACCGATTTTCTCAAGGGAACACTTGATTTCAGGGTATACTGAATATTTTTTGTACTCAATATTACTACTGCTAGAGCATAGTCTAAATTGCACAAACTTGCAGGGTTTTGTCATAACAGATTGGCAGGGAATTGACAAATTGACTTCACCACAAGATTCAAACTACACAGAATCAGTTCTGGAAGGAATTTCGGCTGGCATTGACATGGTCGGTCCCAACATTCTCATATTAGTTACAATGTTCCTTTCTCGATACTAACACTATTGGTTCCGTATGCAGGTTATGGTTCCCTATGACTATGCTAGATTCGTCAACACCTTAACCGATCTGGTGAATAAAAACTTCATCCCCATGAGCCGCATTGATGATGCAGTTAGAAGGATTTTGAGAGTGAAATTCGCTATGAATCTCTTTGAAAACCCATTGTCTGATGAGACCTTCGTCACGGAGCTTGGAAGTCAGGTTACGTAATTTTCTCTAACTACTGTTTCTCTAAAAAGATAATGCAATAGTGCAATTTTGACGAATCTATAAACGAACGATGGACAGGCTAATAGAGATTTGGCAAGGGAAGCCGTAAGGAAATCACTTGTACTGTTGAAGAATGGAGAGAACGCAGACCCTCCAGTGTTACCTCTTCCCAAAAATGCTTCCAGGATTCTGGTAGCTGGTACTCATGCAAATAACTTAGGGTTTCAATGCGGCGGCTGGACCATAGAGTGGCAGGGGCTAAGGGGCAACAACAATACTGCCGGTACATTCATTCTCTCTCTTCCTCATATTTTTTGTCAACAAACCACTCAAGCAAAAGTGGAGAGTAACACATTTGTAATGGGGTATGCAGGAACCACCATCTTAAGTGCAGTCGCAACGGCTGTGGATCCAAGCACACAAATCATCTACACTGAGACCCCAGATAGTGATTTTGTCAAGTCCCAAAAGTTTGACTATGCCATAGTTGCCGTAGGAGAGGCTCATACGTATGCAGAGACAGCAGGAGACAGGACAAACCTGACGATTTCTGATGAAGGAATCAGTGCAATTCAGAACGTGTGCGGCAATCTTAAGTGCGTCGTCCTAATAGTCGCTGGACGTCCACTTGTGATTCAGCCATATCTTTCAAAAATAGATGCCTTAGTTGCTGCATGGTTACCAGGAAGTGAAGGAGGTGGAGTTGCTGATGTGCTATTTGGTGACTATGAATTTACAGGCAAGCTTCCCAGGACATGGTTCAAGACTGTTGATCAGCTCCCCATGAATGTTGGTGATACTCATTATGATCCACTCTTCGCATTCGATTTTGGACTCACCACAGAGCCTGTTAAGGCAAACTAGCACTTCTATCAGCTTTGTTTAGGATAGTTGATTCAAGCGACTTTCTGTTTTTAATTTATTTTTTACTGGTTTTATTTATTATCACAGTTGTTCATTGTTAATTTAGTTTCAGGACTTTATAACTTGTTACTTTTTAATTTCTGGAAAAACGAGAAATACACAGAATTTATTTCTAAGACATATGGATATGTAAGGTGCTGAGCTTCCAGGATTGGCACTGAAAAGTTTCAGGGGTAACTTGGATTTGTGTCGTAATTCGTAAACATGACTTTATGGTTTGTTGGATTTGTGTAGTAACTTTAATATTGTTTTTGCTAATTAGTGGTTTGATAGTTCAGACGAGAGTTTGTGATTTATGAAGAAAACAGAACCAACATCCTTCGACATAGACTTATTACAGATCTTTCCCAAGACATTCAATCGTTATCATTCCAATTTTGCATGCCAATAGAGAATTCCATTTAATCTTTCACTGGAAAAAACCCTGGGACTCCATTTCTGACACTTGACAATATCTCTTTTGCATGCCAATAGAGAATTCCATTTAATCTTTCACTGGAAAAAACCGCGGGACTCCATTTCTGACACTTGACAATATCTCTAGAACTCATGGTTAGGTGAAATAACCTCACATGCTAACCATACAGGATAGTCCGAAAGCTTAAAGTTGGTATAGTACAAACGGTCATTGATGAACCTCAGTGTTTGAGAGGTTCAGTTGACAGACCAAAGCCAAATTCAAATAGAGCGTCATAATGTGGATCACCAACATTCATTGGGAGCTTGTCAATGGTCTTGAACCAAGTCCGAGCAAGCTTGCCAGTGAATCCATAGTCACCAAACAGAAGGTCAGCAACGCCTTGGTCTTCAGTTCCTGGAAGCCAAGCAGCTACAAGAGCATCTATTTTTTGAAGATAGGGGTTGATCACAACCGGGTGGCCAGAGATGACGACGACTACGCATTTGGTACCAGGCCCTGTTTCGAGACAGTACAAGAATAATATACATTTCGCAACGTTTTTTTATAAAACGTCACGAAATGTTCAGATTTTATTGTGACGTTTAAATAACATCACAAAAAATTTATGATAACGTCGTAAATTTGTAATATTTTTTTGTGACGTTTAATTAACAAAACGTAGCAAAATATAACCCACAACGTTTTGCTGAAGAAAACGTCGTGGAAGGCTTAATTAAATAGTTGTGGTCGTTTGGTTTTTCTTAAAACCTACCGAGCGTTTTCTTATTATCCTGTTAGGGAGTGGGCAGGGATAGGGAAAGAGCCGAGGGAAAATTATAGACTGCTAGCTAGTTACATCACCGGGGAAGGGGAAAGCTCTTCAAGAAAAGAGGTCACTCCTAACCTAGCGAGGACACATCTAGTTTGAGAGCCCTGAATTTCGTTTTACGATCCCCTGCTCTTTGTTAATCAATATCTCTTTTTTTTGTTCTGTATCAGCATCTGATTTCTCAACCAGTCTAGACCTCTTTTCTACTTGCAAAGACTGCCTTCGCCATTCCGACAATGGGTCGTGCCTCCGAGTTCACTTTATTTGGCTCGGGTCTTGTTCGAGCCGTAAACCCAATGTTCCCGGGCATGCGCATTGTTTCGAGCTTCCGTCTTCCTCCTCCAGATCTCCATCGTCTGTACTTCCTCTACGTGTTCTTGGGTTTGTTATTTTTGTCGTTTTAATGTCTAAAACACAGCACTTTACCTTTTTGTCTTAAATTTCAGAAACCTCGTCGGCAGGAAATTATATTCCCTTTAACCCACTTGCTTACTGACTGCCAATCAAAACCTTCACTTTGGGTTTTGGGTTTTGGGGTTTATTAATTTGGGGATTATCTCTGAGCATCAAGCCGTGTACAGATTCTCTCTCTTCTGTGAAAATGGGGTTTTCGGTTGGATACACCAAGGTTTTCACCGGGCGTGTCTGGACCGTTGGATGGACCACGACAACAACACATGCCCTGTTTGTAGGACCTCGTTTGTCCCCGATGAGATGCTGGAAAAGTTCAATCAACGATTGTGGGCTGCTTCTGATGTTGGTGATTTTTACAGTGAGTACACTTCGTTGCTAGTTTTTTAGAAACGAGGAGAGTTCATGAGTTATTCTGTTTTTGTAAGAATTATTTAAAGATCAACCCTTTTGATCTTTAAATAATTTTCAAACCAATAATTTCAAGCTTGTTAGTAAGTACTTCCATCATGACATGTATGCTTATAGAATGATCTGTCATTTCAACAGCCCAGAAGGAATTGAAGTTCTATGTGCAGATATGGAGGTGGATCATACTGATGTTGGAATCTTGATGCTAGCGTGGTAAGTTCCATTTGGTTGCCTAGATGTCATGCTTCAAAAACTTTATTAAGCTTTAATCTTAAATAGATGGCTATGTATTGCAGGAAAATGAGAGCTAAAAAGCAGGGATACTATGCTCTGGTAAAGAACATTAGTCTCTTTGAATATCAATCTATTTTCTAATTTTTGCTCAATTGTTTTGGGTTCACGCATTCCAGTGGGGAATTGATTTTGCTATATACCGATGAAATGACCAAAAGTGATAGAAAACATGATCTAGGTGCCATCCTTGCAGTTGAAGATCTATGAGAGAATTCCCATTCCAGATCTGCCAGTAATTACTTCTAATGCTGCAATATCTGTTAATGCTCTCTGATGTTGTATACTTGTCTATCTTATGAGATTCTAGCTTTTGTATAGAATACTTTATTTTGTTACTTAATTCTTTGTAGGTTGTATTCCCTCACAAAAAGCTATCTTTCCGGATCATAGACACGGTATGTACTGGTTAAATATCTTTATTACTGAATATATGAATTTCCATAAATAGGCTGGGTTAATGCTTTCCAGTGTCATGGGCAACTGGGGAATCTAGGGTTAATCAAAGTGTTTACACCAGGTTATTCAGAATGAATTTGACAGTTGACATAAATTCATCTCTCCCAAACTGATCGAATGTATTTCCATTAACTGTACAAAATTCTTACCGAAGCTCTAGCAAGTCACTCTAAGTTCCTGATTATCCAAACACAAGCTACTATGATGAAGAGCCTTGAAGGTTCTACTGGCTTAAAGTACTAAATTACATTTATAGCCAAGTTTAGGACTTGTTACAAGTTTTTGATACGCTAATAAGAATCTTCTGTATTTATAGGTACGCTTGGATGTTGCCACTCTATTGGGGCTTGCGGCATATTTCATAAACTACAAATTTGAGAACATCTTATCTAACCCGTATGTATGTGAATGTTAACTTTCAAAACTTTGGCACATGACTGAAGTGTATAAATTTATACTTGCTATAGCTTGTTATTTATAGTTCATAATGAAGGGCAGTTTTAAGGAATTGGTTTTCCCTGTTTCCACTGTCTGCCACATATCTTAATTCTTGAATTCGAGAGTTCCCGACCTTGCCCCCATTCTAGATTGGTTGCATAGGCAGATGTTTTTCGAGTTGATATGCTTACATTAATATTTCTTTCTACACAATGCAGATCAGCAATATTTCTTGATGTGATTGCTGTCACTGCTCTTATAATTTATGTGACCCGTGTGGCTTTGGGTTACAAACAGACATGGGATAGATATCAAGTGAGTTGACTTTACTGTGTGAGTTGACTTTACTATGTGAGTTATAGCTTGTGTTATTTATGTTCTGGGCTCTTCAAGTGGTATTTAACAAGACGTTACTTCTGCAGCTACTGGTTAACAAGACACTCTATGAGAAAACATTGGCAAGTGGCTTTGGCTCAGTTCATTTTCTTCTGGATGCTTCTGAACAGCAGCAAGTGAGAAGACCTTTAATGTGTTATTTACCATGATTATAGATATTAGAATGTGGACTATGATAGAATATAGCAACTTAATAATCTTCTAATGTTGTTTTCCTATTCTGTTTCTTTTACCTTAATTTAAAGGAACTAATTTACAAATTTCATTCTGACCCTGGTACATACACAAGAATTTTGACTTGTCCCTAATCAGTCTTCGTAGATAGACCCAAATTTCTATTCTCTTCATCACCTTTAGTTTGGTTGACGCTCTTTGATTTACAAAGTACTTGTATTTAACATTCTTTTGTCTAATTATTTTTTCTTTTGACTGATTGTTTTTTGCAGTATAAGGAAGCCATTTTAATGTATTCAATTTTGCTTAGAAAGAAAAATGCTCAGGTTTGTGTATCCTATATTTATAATATTCTTCGTGGAAAATTTCTTTGTGTGACTCCTGCATCACTAACTCGAATGGAATTAGAACTCAGGGATACAGTTACCAATTATGTTGTATCCTGTTTCGAAATTCTGATACTAACATAGACAGGATTATTATAATAATTTTGTTTGGTGGCTATCATTTTTCTATTTTAGTTCTTTAAGTCAAACTATTGAGTTATATGAATGAAAAATTTTAGTCCCCAACTTCGTGGATTGCATAATGAAGCAGGAAGTAACACTTAACCTCATTTCTCTTCTTGAGTCTGGTTACTGCTGAAGTTTTCGCTATCATAATTTATCTGCTTGAAATTTTAGGAACCTCATATTTGTGGGATTGTAGCTGGTCTACATGAGATCTCCATAGTAACTAGTAAAATTTATTTTTTCCTATAGTTGATGGACTGCCTGATTTAGCCACCACATCTTGCAGAATTAGCCTGCAAGGCGGCGCTTGTGATGTTTATGATCCAACGTTTTCATTTTCCACCTAATTACCATGGATTCCTCCTACAGGTCATTTGTCTCCGAAGTACTGGAGATGAGTGCGAGAGATTTATGTACGATGTCTTCAAAGTGAAGGTAATTTAAAAACCAAAGAAATATCAAGTAATGCCAGCTAAATATGTGCTAATCTGAATGAAAGGAATGCAGGTTGAAATGCCAGTTAATGAAGCCATAAGTACATTGCTTAGGCTTGGCCTCGTCAGAGAAACAACCACTGATGGAAGAATGAGTTTGCAGGCTATTCACTGTGAGAAGGCACATGAAGTCCTCAAAGAACGCTGGAACAGTTTGCTTGGTTAGCTATTTACGGATCAAAGTTAGCGTGAGAATGAGTTAAATATCTCTTGAAATTAACCATTTACAGACCAGATTATATTGGAAATACCTACACAAACATAACTGTAAAGTATAGATCTTCGCCAGGAATTCCTCTCCAACTGTTAGTCATTTGATCATGTACAGCAGTTATCTCCAAGGTAACAAAATCCCGGTAGTTAGGGAAGCAAG
This sequence comes from Erythroxylum rufum, assembly GCA_027478365.1. Lineage (NCBI taxonomy): Eukaryota > Viridiplantae > Streptophyta > Magnoliopsida > Malpighiales > Erythroxylaceae > Erythroxylum > Erythroxylum rufum. The sequence continues at coordinate 8,321,960 of JANIHZ010000004.1, read as the reverse complement.
GCCTATAATTTACCTCCAGTATTACCCTTCCTCTTGTGTTCATTTAGTTCCATTCCTTTTTTTATAATGTTCATTTTGTGGTTTGAGTATAGTTGGGGTTTAAAAAGAGCGAATAGCACAAGTATCGGATGCTCTGCTTGCGCAGGTAGAGAATATACGTGAACAGATGATGATACGCATTAAAATGTCGCACACCGAAGAAGTATGATTGACAAGAGTATGTAAGAAATATACCCTAGATTGTAGCTGTAGCATCTTCATAAGATTGAACATGGTGACAGATTGTAGCTTCATACAATAATGTACTAGTGGCTCTGCTGTTGTTCACTTATCTATAGACTTGAGATTGAACGTGGATGTACTGCCAGAGCCCTGAGATCTAGATTTTGATAATTATTTGCCAAATGCAAACGCGGAGAGCCAAGTCAATAAAGGAATCAGACAGCTGCGCCAAAACTAGAACAGGAAAAACAAATGGTGTAATGGCTAGAAAGGAAAGATTTCAACAGCTCTAAGCCTATTGTTATAGCTAGAACTCTGCGAGCTTGTTGAGACAACAAAGATCAATAAGAGGGCTGAGGACCCTTCGATGGGAAGAGGAAGCTGCATGATACATATCTCAACTGTTTTGGATGCTTTGTTAGGGCACATAAGCTGACCTTTTCAAAGTGAAGATAGATGATAAGCGCAGGACAACGTCAAACTGGGAAAAACTAGGAGAGTATCACCTTCATGTTCCTGTATAACATGAGAACCAAAAACATACACAAATGATTTTGTTTCTTTAAATTCACATTATGCAACATCAACTAGGTTTTGTTTCCGAAATCAGTTTTTTTTCTTTATCATTTTATTAACCATTTGCTCTTTATCAGATGTGTGCGGAAAGTGCCTAAACCTTGTTCCTTAGGCAAAAAGCTTTTTCCGGAACGAGCAATGTGATGGAGAATTTAAGCTAAACATGAATGGAACTGGTTTGGTGATCATGAAAGATGTGTCGATAATTTTGAGTTTTATCGGTTAATTGAAAACTAGGTGTTTGAAAGATGTTTTCTGAGTTATGGGCTGGGAATTTGGTTTTGATGAATGAAACAGGTTAGTAGAACTTTTTGTGAACTACAAATTCGTCTCAAGGTTCAGCTCAATTAGGTAAATGGTTGAAAAGTTATGGAAAGTTTTATGGGAACATGTCTGACTGGGTGATAGAATGAAGATGGTCGAGAAAATTGGCGTTTTTGGTCAGGCTGGAATTCGAACTAAGTAAAATGGTTAACAAGTGAATTGTAGGTCTGAATGTGTAGAACAAAGTTGTTTTTGAAAGTTTTTCGGTTTGGAGAACAGGTGAAAAGATAACGGGATTTCGTGATCGGAATTCAAGCTTGGATGATATAATGAGAACGGTTGAGAAAATGAGTGTTTTTTATCGGGATGGGATTCGAACTGGGTAAAATCGTTAACTGGAGATTTGTAGGTTAGGATGTGAAGAACAAACTTGGTTTTGGAAGTTTTTCAATTCGATGAACAGATGAAACAATAAACTGGAAATCGTGACTGTAACACGGATAGAATCTATCTGGAAATCGCATAACACAAGAACAAATTGAATGCTTTCGGCAAACAAACAAACCCAATGATTATTTTCGAAAAACAATCAATCAAACCCTACATAACTTGATCTGCCAAATGAGAGAAAATCTCACAAAGAAATTCATTCACTTTTCAGGTTATCTTCCAAATGGAAACAAACTAGCTTAAATAAGGAAAATGCTAAGAATGAGGATAGTCACATGTTGACTTCTCTTATTCCTTATAGGAGCTGAATTTAACACACTAAATAACAGCTAACTAAGTCTTTAAAACCACATAATTATAGTCACAAACTCATAATTAAAATGACAATAGTAAAACAGGAAAATAGCAAAGTAAATAGGTGAAAATAAGTAGTAAAGTTTGCAAGTCGGACCAAAATCAGTAAATTTAAACCAAATCAGTAATTTATGACCAAAGATAAAATGAGATCACTTTGGCCGACCTTCTCATCCTTCTTGGGGGCATTTTGGGGTTCTAATTATGCATCAAAGTACTCCACATAAATCCAAGCCTTATAGTCACCAAATGGCTTCAATAAGGCCTGAAATGTAAGAAAACAAGTAAGCCAAATTTCTTCTTCAATTGCTTGATGAATAGTAGCTTCTTTTTCTTCACCAAGGCCCATAGCTTCAGTGTCTTGGATGGATAACTTGGATGGTCCTCCATCATCCTCTCCCTCTTGAGAACCGGCCTCACTTATTAGACTTGGACTTGTCATGGTGTCTTCCACATAAAACTTCAAATCACTAACATTGAAAGAATTGGACATGTTATAGTGACTAGGCAGCTCTATTTTGTAAGAATTGTTGTTGATTTTCTTTAGCACTTTGAATGGACCATCTGCCTTATCACTAAACTTGGACTTCTCAGCCTTGGAAAATCGTTCTTTTCTCAAATAAAGCCACACCAGATCTCCTTCCTTGAACTCCACGGACTTCTTCTTCTTGGCTTGTCTTTTGTAAGCTTCATTATGCTTCCTTATGTTCTCCTTAACCTGCTCATGAATGTTGACAATTTCCTAGGCCCTTTTCTCAGCTTGTAGGCTTTTGAAAGGCCTATCTTGCACAAATGGACTAAGGTTGATTGGAGTCAATGGATTGGCCCCATAAACAACCTCAAACGGTGAGAATTTAGTTGACTTAGAAATAGAACAATTATAAGCAAACTTGGCTTGTGGCAACATGGCATCCCAATTTTTTGTTTTTCCTCTCAAAAGACTTCTTAAAATTCCCCCAAGTGACCTATTTACTACCTTGGTCTAGCCATCAGTTTGTGGGTGAAAGGTTTTGCTAAATTTAAGTTTTGTCCCTAATCTAGCCCATAACACTCTCCAAAATGACTCACAATCTTCACGTCTCTCACAATACTCCTTGGAATGACATGCAATTTGACAAAATTATGAAAATAAAGATCCATCACATGTTGAGCATCATTAGATTTAGAACATGGTATAAAATGGGTCATTTTAGAAAATCTGTCCACAACTACCATTATGCTATCAAATCCCTTCTTTGTTCTAGGCAATCCTAACATAAAATCTATACTCACATCTTCCCAAGGGTTATTTGGTACAGGTAGGGGTGTGTAAGGGTCGTGGGCTTGGGATGTCATTTTAGACCTACTACAAGTGTTACAACCACTCACAAGCTTAGCTACCTCTTTAAACATCCCCAGGCAAAAGAAATTAGAGTAGGCTAATTCAAAGATTTTATCCCTCCCAAGATGGCCAGCAAGTCCACCCCCATGGACTTTTCTCAATATAGCTTCCCTCAACAAACAATTTGGAACACAACAAGAACCATTTTCGAACAAGTAACCATTATGAAAAACAAAATCCCTAAATGCACCATTGTTTTCTCTAGTCCTATCAAATATTTCTCCAAAATCTTTATCACTCTCATACAACCCCCTAATATCATCAAATCCTATAACATTTGTATGCATTGAGCTCAATAAGACAAATTTCCTAGACAAAGAATCAATAACAACATTTGTGGTCCCTTTTTTATATGTAACACCCCACTCCTATATGATCCGGACCCGACATCGATGGTGATATCCGAGTCCGTGCTCTGCGAGGGTGGTGTGCGACATCACTCAATCAAAACGCAGTATAATAAAAAAAAAATTGAAAACATAAACATAAGCAATGCGGAAAACAATTAACATAAATAGTCATCAATAATTACAATGAACACGGGGGGCCTTTTTACAAATACAAATTAATTCAGGCTGTTGACTTTACAACATGACCTAATCATTTATACAAAACTTCAGAAAATACAAATTTTTTTCTTCAGACACTAATGCAGAAGTGAACTGATCCCGATCTCTTTTCTCACTCTACTATACGCCCGTTGCCTAACGGGGTATTCTTCTGGGTCCTAAAAAATAGTTACAAATTTTGGGTGAGTTTTGCGAACTCAGTGAGGTAACCATCATCGATGGTCCACTCAATCCATGCAACAATCCAGT
>JANIHZ010000004.1:8295366-8305974 GCA_027478365.1 Erythroxylum rufum | reverse complement strand
AAAATTTCAAAGAGACAGAACCTAAATCGAGCTAAATTTGCTTAATATGCTAACCCCTAATTTGGGGCGTTACATTAAAAGTAGAAATTGAAAAGTTAAAAAGTTTTAAATTTTTATAATTTATAATAAAAAAAACTCCTTAAATGAGATTCTATGGATAAATTAAACTTTCATAACAGAAGCTTTAAATCTTAACGGAGTGGAAACTGGTGCACCAATGCTGTATTTCCCGAGTTCACCTGCCAATACTGGAGTAAAATAAGATGAGCCCACTTTTATATGAGCTGATAGGTTTGATCTTAAAAATGGCTGCCAGGTCCATATCTGCTTGACACCGAGAGTAAGAGAGGCCAAATTAACGCCTCTCACTTTGAAATGGCCTGCAAATGGCTACTATATCAGACCTCCCCGCTAGCTTGTCAGCGAACGACTCCTTTAGGGAGAGTTAAGAGCAAGTTTGGCGTTGGTACTTTAAGGGCGTGTAGCAGGGGTAGTATTAGTAAGTCTTGGATTGGTGTCAGCAGCTCGTTCCCCGACACTGCATTCGTAGTCCCCACCGACGATAAGTATGGGAACAAGCAGATTATCAGCATCACGCCTCGCCTCTACGACTATATTCTTTCCAACGTTCGAGAGCCTCCGGTACTCGTTGCTCTGCCTCTGCGGACCCATTTTTTCTTTTTGGTCATTTAATTTGTTTATGGGTTTTTGTACGGCAGATTTTGCGGGAACTTCGAGAGGAGACGGCTGGGATGCGTGGCAGTCAGATGCGGGTATTCACTTATTTGGGTGTCAGTCAGTTCAGTAAATTGTGGTTTGGATAATGACAAGTTGGTTAATTATGGGTTATCTGGGATATAGGTATCTCCCGATCAAGCTCAATTGCTTGCGATGCTTGTGCAGATTCTTGGTGCTCAACGCTGCATTGAACTTGGTGTTTATACAGTAAGTATACATGAGGGGATTTTTGTTGTGCTAATTTGGGGAATAGAGAGGCACTTGATGAGAAAGCTAATTGATTATGTTAGAATGATATGATTTGATTCAATGATGTTCTGCTGTTCAGGGTTACTCGTCGTTGGCTGTTGCTTTAGCATTACCAGAATCAGGTTGTTTAGTTGCATGTGAAAGAGATGAAAAAGTTCTCCGGGTTGCTAAAAGCTATTACCAGCGAGCTGGTGTTTCTCACAAGGTCTTACATTTCCCTTCTTTGATAAACTTTATTGCGTTAGATATTTAAGCACGGTCACCAAAGTAGTAAACACTTGCCTTAGAGATTGAACAGCTAGCCTCTCGCTTTCTGGGAATTGTGGAGCTATCATCACAAAACTTTGCAGTTTTATACATGTTTGCTGCTTTTACGGATATGTGCATAATGATGGAATATTTCTGAAAGTAGGTCAAAGTGAAACATGGAATGGCAGCAGATATTCTAAAATCAATGATTATGGATGGTGAAGCTTGTAGGTATTCTCTTCAATAGAATTTAGATCTCTGATTCTCTCCCCTAGTTTCTTCAGAAACCAATGTCTTCTTTCTTTGAAACTAAAATTTTCTCGTACTTTGTACAGCTATGATTTTGCATTCGTCGATGCTGAGAAGAGAATGAATCAGGAGTACTTCGAGCTGCTGTTACAACTGGTGAGACAAAACATAATGTTAGAGACAGTTTAGTTTATTTACACTTTCCTTGCATCCATTGTCAAAATTTCTTGTCCTTATTTGGTTATAACAATCATCAGTTGCCTTGCAGGTGAGGACTGGTGGTGTCATTGCAATAGACAATGTCCTTTGGCATGGAAAAGTTGCTGACCCCTTGGTACGCATGTTTACTGTCACTCAGTAAGATGTTGACCTATTATGCATTGTTGGCTAATCTCATCTTTTGAACAGTTTAATGATGCCAAGACTGTGAGCATCAGGAACTTCAATAAGAACCTAATGGAGGACGAACGTGTAAGCATTAGTATGGTAGGTACCAAAACATTGTGTTGTCTTGTGAAAATCCTGTATTGCTTTTCTTAGCATTGATAACCTTAGGTACCTATCGGTGACGGCATGACAATCTGCCGCAAAAGATGATCTGATCTGCTACTCAATTCCTTTACAACTGAGATTTCTCTCCCGGAAGCAAAGGGCATAAATATTTATGAGTGAGGAAGTCAAATGAGGTATTATATTTGATCATGTAGTGGCATTGGGAGGAAGTTGAATCTTGAGGTGGTATTGTTTGAAACTCACTTTGTCGATGACCAACAGAATAGAACCCAAATGTAACGTTGTATTGGCATTTGTTGTTTCTCTAAGACAATATGGGCTGTTTCTCTTTCGTTTGTTCAATATGTAGTTTGTTGTATTATACTAGGGAATTGTCCTAATGAGATGAGATTCACGATGTTTTGGGATCCAATTGTTCATTATCACAGTATATGAAGTGGGTGACTTCCTCAATCCTCATGGAGTAGATATTTACATTTTGTCGCATTTAGTGTTCTGAATTAGCTGCCTATACTGTCTTCATATGGTAGTGTCCTTAACCCATCTGGCAGCAAATTCATCCATTTTTTTCTTCAATAGAGCAACAAACTCATCCGTTATTTTTTTGACAATGGAACAAAAAATTCATACTTACTTTTCAATAGAGCATCAAATTCAGCTTTGTCTGATGAATTCCATACATTTTCTTCACCGAAACAATGTCTGATGGATTCCATACATTTTCTTCACCGAAACAATGTCTGATGGATTCCTTAAACAATGTCTTCTGATTTTGTTCTAAAGACAATGTCTTATTTGTGCTAAGGAGATCAATACAAATAGCAATGTTATAAACAACCCTTGCAAGTTCCAAGTTTCCATTTGTTGTTACAGAGCTCAGGTGAAAGAAGGGGCAATGCATACAAATAGATAGCAAGAAATATGGACAAGGAGTCGATGGTCGAAAATAGCGTTTCAATTTCTTAATCCGATATATCACAAGCTCATCCAGCCTCAATTTCAATTGTCGGGACCGTGTTCATTTGCTTGGTTCCCCTCGTTAGCTCCACCATCTTCTCTATCCCCATAGTTCACCCAAGGCAACATTGACTCAAATAAGACAGCCAATGCATTGCGATTTGCAACATCTCGCAGAGGACCACCATTTTGTGGATTTATGATTAGTTCTCCATTTTGCTCCCTCAGGCGAGGGTCAACCATGAAATTTTGCAGATTCTCAGGAGGAAGCGTAGGCACTAAATCAGAGAAGTCTGAAACCATCAGATGTGCATACCTGCAAGGCAAAAAGTTGAATTGAAAGGGGAAAAAAAAAAGGTCAATTAGGCTCACAGGTGTAGAAAACAACTTCATATTTGCATCAATGAGCTCCACACAGTGACTTAACGTTTTCCTTGTAATTCTTGTAATCGACATATTCTAACAATAAGATAAAAAACCAAGTATTTTATGTAAAGGAAGCCACAACTACACAGAAAGGCTTACTCATTGTTTTCAGAAGAAAAAGCTTCTTTTCTGACACAAGCCCAATCCTTAGCTTCGATGCTACTATGTTCCAGAGTTTCAATTACATGTAATGCTGGATCCCGAAGCAACTTTTGCAGATCTGGAAGCCTCCATATGATATAACTTCTTTCAACATATATACTGATCAGATGATCCAAGGAAGGGGAACCTGTTTTCTCTTTTCGAAAGAAAGAATTCTGTAGTATTTTTGTCCATGTTTGGTCTTTTAAAGGTACCTTGTCTACTAGCTTTTTGAGAACTGAAGGGTGAAGCATCAAGGCCTGCTTCATCAGATCAAAGGGAGTAGCCTTTGTAGTATGAGCACAAACTTCCTTTGAGGTTTCGTGTTGTTGAAGATAAAATCGACAAATGGCCAGTGAATATGAGAAATTTGGAAATAACCAAATAGAGCTATCACTTTTATACTCTTCAGAGAACCTTTCCAACCATGCATACTCCTCTGCCCTCAAAGCAAAGTAGTCAATGCAGAACATAGCCCCCATTGGATCATGTGTGTCCAATGAAAGCAATAGTTTGCATATTTCAAGGGCTGAACGATGACAACCACGCCTATCCATGTTTTTCATGTGAGTGAACAGTGTTGTGAACAATGGCTTGTTTGTTTCATGGCTGATCTTCAATTGGCAATTGCCTTGCAAGGGTGTGAACATAGGATGCCAGGCACACTCCAAAGCATATAAGCTCTTTGCAATAGCATCAGCTGACATTTGATGCTCACCCACAAATTTGAAATAGTCAGCCATTGTTATGAGTGAATCCAAGTGATAAGGGTGGTACACTAGAATGCTAGCAATGCCATTCAGATCATGAATGGCTTTGGCTGCTTCAAATGCTTTCTGAGCTTGATCATAGGAAGATGAATGCACATACCTATTTCAGTAGACCAAATCAAAATTAGGAAAAATTGTCAGTCCTAACCTTAAAAGTATTGATCTAATGTAATAAATAGAGAAGAAAAGTGGAGGATAAAATGACATCGCATGAACTAACACTTCTTAAAACTAAAACCAACTCCAAGCATAAGCCAAAGCAAATACATTTTAAGGACAATTATTTTAATCAGGTGTCGGGAATTAGAGACTGTAGCAGGGATTTTCAATATATGACAACATAACAGTGGCAAAATTAGAGAAGGAAAAGCAAGATCTATAAAAGAGAACAGAATAGTGAAATTATAAATCATAATTATCCAAACAATGAATGCTTACCTAAAGTTGTGGTACCCATCTTTGCTGTCCAGAAACTCCATTGACAAAGATCCATCCCAGCGGGGCCAATGTTCTGATGGTGTTATCAGAATAGTTTTTCTAGTATGAAGGGTTCCACGTCTACCCCCACGAACTTGTCTAGAATTGCTGCCTTGATTACTTTTCTCAAATGATTTCACCACTTTTGCACCAAATATTCTTTTTAATTCATTCTCAGGATTCAAAAATTTGGGATCCACTTGTAAGATGGACGCTGCACTTTGTTTAGCAACTTTATTAGGAAGTTTCGTATTTTCTACTTCCGTCTTGACAGGATCTGGTTGATTCAAGGACAAAGTTTTTAATGCTTCATCCAATGAGTCTTTGACTTGATTAGCCCGTGAAGATGGATCTTGCTTGTTTTTCTTCTTTTTCTTTCTCTTTGATTTGGCACCAGTTGTGCTGTTCACTTGAGAAAGTACTTGTCTGCTCCCATCTATCTTGGAAGTTTCAGTTTCGATATTCATATCAGAATCACTTCTCTGTGCCTGATATTTCACGTTTGGAACTCAAAGTATTAAATTAAAGTGGGACAGTGCATCTCAAAATTTAACAATAATAATAGCAACACCGGCAGGAAACGAACGATTAGCATGCTTTTTTCCAATTACTACCGCTCTTCTCCTTAAAACCAGAAAATTTGACCTAATTAAGAAATATGAAGGCACCCGATAGTCACTCACTATCACAAACACCGACTAACAGGGCTCACTAACGACACAAATCCTAAAGCGCCTAGTTTCACCAGTATTAATTTTCAAATAACAACTGATCAGATTGAAACAGTTGAAGGGGATAGAAGGGGAATGAATGAAACCTGGTCGTCGTCGGCCTCGTCGTCGTCGTCGGCGCCCTCATTGAGGAGGTCAAATGGATTAACTACGCGCGAACCAGAGGATTCCTCCTCCTCCTCCTCCTCATCATCAATATCTTCAGCTTGAATTCGCTGCTCTTGCTCTTTCAAGACTTTCTTCAGTAATCTCGCCGACATATTCTTACTAAACAAACGCAAGTAATCAATCCCGACTCCGAGCTTGTGTTCTACTTCTACAGCTCTGTTGGTTTTCCATATATATAGTATTTATATCTGTGTGTGCGTGTCTGATATCGGATGCTGTCGATTTTGGGCCTCCGGATCCGCCACAAGTATTCTGGCCTGCACTATCTAAAAACGGTGGCGTTTTCAGTGAGAAAAGGGGGAAGAAATATTAATAATTATCAAAATATAGAAGGATGGTACTGGGTTGATAAGGTCAGGCTACACTTTCTTCTTTATTTTTCCAATCTCTGTCGCCTCTCTGTCTCAGCCTCCAACGACAAAGAGGTTGGTCTTAATTCCCTGCTCCTTCGTCTTTTTTCCATTGCCCCTTTCTTAAGCTTCAGTTTTTCAGCTTTTCAACAAAATAGGGTTTAGGGTTTATCAAAAAGGTTGAATTTTCTTTTGTAATTTGCTTTGACTCCTTGTGGGCAGACATCGATGGGGTCCCTAACTCGCGAATGGGTTGGATTCCAACAGTTCCCTGCTGCTACGCAGACCAAACTTGTTGAATTGTTTGGAAAATTGAAGGAGGAGGTTTCATTTCTGTCTTTAAGTATTGTTTACTGTTGGTTATGTTTTGAAACTTCATCAAATTGTTTTGGTTTTAACGATAATTTTGTCTTGTTTTTGTTTGATCGGGTTGCAGGGTCTGGGTAGTTAGACAATCCTTGTCATGGGCAAAGGTGGTGTTGGAAAATCTTTAACAGTCAATTCACTTATTGGGGAGAGAGTGGTCAACGTGAATTCCTTTGAGGTATTAATCTGCTCTGCCCTATTATCAGGATAGGTGTTAGGGATTTACATGCAATTGATTTCATACTTGTGTATTGTAGTAACATTGTTGTAATGCAGTCGGAGGCCTTGAGACCCGTGATGGTTTCACGCACTCGGTCTGGATTCACCTTAAACATCATAGACACACCAGGCCTTGTGGAAGGTGGTTATGTTAGTTACCAAGCACTTGACTTGATTAAACGGTTAGTATTTCTGAGACCTGTCTTTTTTAAATGTCTATTATTGCCTGCGTTTCATGCATGAGGAGATTATCTATTGTTTATCTCCCACTGTTTTGAGTTGACTGCTGGCTATGGCTACTAATCAGGTTTCTTTTGAACAAGACGATAGATGTGCTGCTTTATGTTGACCGCTTAGATGCATACAGAGTGGATGACTTGGATAAGCAAATAATTGGTGCTATTTCTGATAGTTTTGGTAAAGAAATATGGCGCAAAAGTTTGCTTGTCCTCACTCATGCCCAGCTCTGCCCACCTGATGATCTTAGTTATGATGTCTTTACTGCTAGAAGATCAGATGCTGTCTTGAAGACAATTCGGATAGGAGCTGGGATTAGAAAACAGGATCTTAAGGTACAATAATTTGTTTGGGGTGTATTTATGGATACTGGTCTTTGGGGAATGGTTCAGGGGAGGGGACAGCTAGTAAACATACGAGGCTAGGGTTGCATCAAGATTGCTAAAACTCAATTTTAAGACCCTCCATGAAAGGATTAGCCTTAGTGGTCATTCTATAAGCAGAGTCTGTCATAGATAATAATGAACGAGATGCTTCCAAACTGGATAAGAAATTATATGGTTGGCTGAAAAAACTAAGTTCAGCTTCTCATTGGTCATAGTAATATAAAGAGATAAGCTGATACTCAAATTCTTTTCTTTATTTGGCATTTTTGTTAAGTGAAAAGAATGGTGTTATTTCTAAGAAATACCACATCGATGATTTTGAACATCAATTGAGAGTTGAGTGGCTTATTTGTTGATGGAGTACCTTCTAAAAAATGGAGTGACATAGAAGTGAGTCATATCCTTGAATCCTCCTTCCTGTCTTATACACAAATATTTGTTCGACAAATAACCTAATGTTGAAAGGGAGAGCTGTTTGGTTGATCTGGAAGAAATTACTGCCTCTGTTTGGGATGACAGCACAAAGGTTCAATTTTCTAGTGTTATGGGCTTCCTAAAGAAGTGCTAACTAAGTGTGTTAAGTTTTGTTCGTTTGTATGTGATGGACCTTTTATTTTTAGGGAATAATACAATGCAGATTAACTATGCTAGAAAAGATTGAATGTTGTATCATATGTCTAAAGAAGAGATTTGAGGTTAAAAGATATGGTTTTTGATAGCCTAAGATCTAAATTGTCTGGATGAAGGTGTTTGTAGGAACTAGCTCAATTGCAGGTATTAAGTGGACTGCATTCTTGTGAGAATTGGCTAGCTCGGTATAATACTTGAGAACTAACTACAATCATGGAAATAGGCATCCATTAGTGTTGTACATTGTTGCATGTGGTTTTACAGTAATGAAATTTTTATATCCTGTGTAGTGACCATTTTTTCACATTAATGCTTGTAGGATTCCTATATTCCTGTTGGTTTTGTTGAGAATAGTGGGAGATGCAACAAAAATGAGAAAGATGAAAAGGTAAGGTGGCTAAGATCTGAATTTAACTATTGGTGTATGAAGTTGATTATTTATTGGCAAATTGCTTGTTTTGGATGTAGATTCTCCCAAATGGTGATGCTTGGATTCCTCATTTGGTAAAAGAGATAGTTGGGGTTGCAACAAATGGAAACAAAGGGATTCTTGTTGACAAAAGGTTAGTAGATGGATCTGAGTCTAATGACAGGGGAAAGGTGTTGATCCCTCTCATTCTTGGAGTTCAGGTAAAAATTTGTTGGGTTCTCTCACTTTGAGTTTTGGACTGATGATTCAAGTCGTGTGTCTAATTAACATTTTCCATGATCGTTACCCATCTTGCAGTGGCTCATTGTCAAATGGATTCAACGAGCAATTAAGGATGACATTGCAAAGGGTGGGAGGAATTTGTAGGTTCTGCCCAAGCATCATGCTATTTAGCTGCAAGTTCACTTCTACCTTGGTTCTCAAACAGTCAAACTCTTTTCTTTGCTCATGCCCCCCTTCTGTTCTTTCCAATCATAAGTTCTTGTTACGTCCTCCTGAGTTTTTCTGTGAATCGTGGCTGCTGTCTACTTTTTGTATTCTTCTCACTGATCGGATGTTAGGGAAAAGGGATTGATCTCTGAAGTTGAGTGTATCGTTCGAGCTTTTGACATAATTACATATTACGTTGCTTTTTTGCTTTTATTTTTCGTATCCTACTGTTTCTCCAATTACACGAGCTGGAAGTTATAATCGTCCAACCCTTGATTATGTGGCTGCTGATCGATCACGGACATGCATCACTTCCGCCGTAAATGTGTGATATAGGGGATTATGTGGGTGTGCAAACTCAATGTCATTGCACAATACTTAAAACTGCCCCCTGCTGGACTTAGAAGCTCGCAAGACTTTTTACCCTTTTCTTGATTCCGTGAGGAGGCTGTGATTCCTCAAGCACAGCCCAACGTCATTACATATTTTCTAAACAATGTATACTCGAGGGCCTACTACCGATGAGTCTTAGAAGAAAGTGATTCCACCAACCTATGCATGCTAAAGACAACAAAATAGTCCTTGTTGGACCTTATTTGGAGCAGCCACTTGCCATTTTCTGCGCAGGTTGCGGGTTGACAAGTAAGGTTATTCCAGGTGAAGGATGGAGGGTGGACCGTAGAAAGTGGAAAGTTTATATGTATACTTTTGTGCCTTGTTGATAATCATTAAGCAGTCCACTTTAGGCCTCTAACATCATTAGGGACACCATTAAAGTAGTTGATGCTTTCATAATTGCACGCTCTGTAGTTCATGGATTTGGATTACGCGAGCCTGATAACCCTTGGTGTCATGTCTTTATTTCTTCAGCCCCTTTCTCTCCAGAGTGTGCCAGAGTTTAGAGAGATCCCACAACGTTTAAAGGGAACAAACAAGCAATGGAAAATACAATCTAGGCTTTGTCGTTGATCTGTCCAGGCACAGATTCTACGTGAAGATTCACAGGAGGAGAATTTGCAATCATTTAGATCGAATTCTTTATATATATATCTGTATATAATCTTTGCAAAAGGTTATTCTTCTATCCACATCCTGCAACTAACCAGCTTTTTGTAAAAGAAGATTAAGATGATTCAACAAATCAATTAATTGTGTTACTAACTTTTTTCTTTTTATCACATAAACAAGGTTGAATTGCAAACTATGATTAGCCCCATATGAGATTCTGAACTAGTCAAATTGATAGTGAACGTAGGGTCTAAACCATTATTAAATCTCAAAAGTTTGATTGACTGTGGGTTGCCTGTAGCCCCCATTGCATTAGGAAGAGAATCAACCCTAACAATGTTCTCTTGAGAGGTCTCTGCCCTCACTTTTAGTCAATGTAATCACGTCAGGCGCAATCAGCTAATTTGATAGCAGATTACATTAGTTGTTTATCATTTGATATTTGGTAAAATTAACTGTTTAGTATTAGTTGTTTATGTGTAAAATGACTTATACAGATATGACTTTTAAAAAAATTTATAAGGGTATGAATATTATATATCTTAATATTTCGTTGAATATTCTTATAGTAATTTAGATTTTAGATATTTAATTCTACAAAAATTAATTTTATAACTCTAATAAAAAACATAGAACATATAATAATAATAATAATAATAATAACAACAAAATCTAAATCTCATCTCTAATTTTATACCTTGTGTTGTCTGCAAACTTACTCGATGAATAATATCTTGCTTGTTAATTTAAGCTATCATATAAACGTTTTGATAAATTTATAGATAATAGTTGTAGTTAATCTCATACATTTCAGATAGGTTGAAATGAGTTCGAGGGGATAAATGTCTTTGACTAAAAAATTCATTAGCTGATAGGTTGAAACGC
>JANIHZ010000004.1:8238195-8249912 GCA_027478365.1 Erythroxylum rufum | reverse complement strand
TACGATTTAGAGGTATAATTTTTATCCATTATCAGTATATTTAAGAATATAATAGGCCAAATGTAAAGAACAATTAAAGAGAGAAGATAATTTAATCAAATTGGATTGCAAAGTTTAAAAAACTTCAAATGTTTAAATATGAGATATTTAATAAATAATACTAATACGAGATCTTGAAGCTTATTTTAATCAATTTGATATTGGATTAGAATTAATTGTAATCTGATTAAATTATAATTATAATTATAAATCAATTAAATTATCAAAAAGTCTAAATTCTATTCTAAATAAGTGAACGCTCCATAGGAGCCACCACTTCTAACTTATCCCCTTTTACACTACTTGTAGAGCTCTCAATGAATTCGCGTGGATATTATTAGAGGTCAAATGCTTATACACTTAAAGTGGTGTAGATTAACATGTTTCAAAAAACATTTCAAAAGGAGCAGTATGAAAAGAATAAATTTTATAATAAAGTACAGATTTATGATTCATGTTTATTATATTTTATGCATTAATCAAGTTATAAATTAGTAACCTTGAATTTTATCAGGTTATAGAAAAAAGTTATCTTGACTGCTATAACAATTTTATTTTTCTTTCGTTACATACAGAGCAACCATTTATAATCAATTACAGGCAGTAACAAAATGCAAACAAGCAAGTAAATGTGTGCCAACTATATAAAATAAAGTTATTATATATGATTGAATAAAGCCCAGAAACCTTTTTAAGTGATAAACCACATAACAAGCAGAGACTGCCGAAACATTATAATCATCAAAGGTCCATCAATCACACAACTAAATTAACGAGTATCCGTTGAAGATGAAGTCAGACTTCAGAGACAACAATAATAACCGGCAATGATGATTTGAACCTGAAAAGGAGCAACAATCGACGATGAATGATTGGGAGCCCAGGAACAAGCAAATATTAACGACAATGAATGACGTCTAACATCAGACGGAGAATATCAATTCCTTTTACTTTAAATGATTCAATATCGTTTGGAAAAAGATTGACTACAAAAAGTAAGGTACGTCTCCCAAGTGCCAATCGTGTTAAAAAGACTTCGAACACACTGCAACTCATCGGCTACCCTTCAGAATCACGGAGACAAAACTCTAATCGCGCTGAAAAGTCTTGATTCATTAATACTATTTATAATTTGAGTGGCTGAGAATAATCTAAATATTTTAGGGTTAAAGAGGCAAAAATATAATGAAGTTGCAACGAAGGCCGAAAACACGACCTCCGTCTTGATAGTCACTTGAATAAAGTAAAGCACCAAATGCCATTTGACCCCTTGAATTGGTCAAGTAAAGGTGCAGCGGAGAACAAGTCATTTGCACATGTATAGCTCAATAGCTATGAAATAATGGCAATTCTATTATTTCCAAAGGAAAAGGGCAAATTACAAAAGCCACTTTCACGACAATGTTCCTATCCACCTTCACCGCAATGTTTCTATCAATCATATCAGTCCCAACAATCACAATTTTCAAGCTTTCGACATCACAACTCAGGACTTGGCATCACCATGTTTCATATACTTCCTGTCAACTCCTGGAAGTCCAAGGCCCCCTGCTGCCCTATCCCAACTTGCCCTCCAGCGGGAAAAAAGAAAGAGTATGCTTGATGGCTAGACAATGTGCAAAACTTATATACCACCTATCCAACAAAGGAAAATTCTAATCGAGTCTTCGCAGCAAGGACAATGGCCACTGATTCAGTAATCAAAAGGATTTCATCCAATGGATGTCTGATCAATGCAAGCAACTGACAAGACTTTACAAGCACAAGAATTTACTTGCTAAAAGCCGAGCCGAGTCCTGTCTGAGTAGTAAATAGCAGCAATCTGGAAAAACCACCTGTTAATTCTTGAATTGGTATTTTCAAACTAGCACTCTTAGTGCGGAAAAATAAAATAACTTTCAGGAGGAAAACAGAGACATCCAATGCAAAACTTAATATATCAACCTACCAAACACAGTTAATTCCTCTTTTCAGACTTAATAATAGAGTTGCAGAATAGTGTCAAATTTCGTTTCCTTTTTCTTCTGTGTAGGACATGGGAAAGAAAACTATGAACAAACAAGTTAGAGAAAGTAGCTTGGCTTGGCTCACCTTCTCCAAAAGCCTAAGGGAAGTCACCTTCCTTGAACCACTCTGTAATTGAGTATCAGATCATCAGGTTTCTTCCATATGTAAGCTCGCACAGTTGCCAAGCTCATGTCAGGAGACAAAACCTGGAAGATATTAACTGTCATTTAGTAGTGTTTTAATGCATAAGTAGAAGTGGCCTTCGATTTGAGTACAATTTCAATAGGGTACAAAAACGATTTTAAGCTAGGGACATATATCTAGGTTCAAGATACATCAGGTATGCTCACTGCCAATCGTCCATCAAGAAAAACTCTCGGGTTCAACCATTGCCCATCTTTCAGGCCCTAGTTTAACACCAAATAACCACAAATAGAGTGATATAATACTGAGAAACCTTGGCCACTCTTATTACTTTACATTCAAGGTGCACAGTTTAAAAAATAATAGCTCAAGAAATAATTAACAGCATAAACTTTTTGATAAATATTACCATTATCCAACAAAAATTTAGCTACATCTAAATGCATTTTAACATAAAAAAACAGAATTCCACTCACCTGGTTATTGCACAAGATCTCAATATTTGGCCTAAGCTTTTGCCATGGCTTCAATCCAGATCGGAAAGATGCATCTCCAACCGCAGAATGCTGTAACTGTCCCCCACTAGGAGCAAATGTTCCATCAGGATTAACACTGTCCAATGGTTTGTCAAGGACCATTTTTTCTACTACATAATTGACAACCTGAAGAGAAAGGTGGAACACAGTAAATAAAGCTGTAGTCTTCAATAAAATCTCAAGAGGAAATTTTTAAATTTGTTCAAGTCAGCAGCACTTTAGAAATGTTTAAATTTGCACAATGTATTACTTTGGAGAATATACCTAAACCAGGCTACTATGTAACAGGAACTGTTATATAGACAGATGCATACAGAGAGTAGACAAATCTACAAAGGTGTACCAACTTTTTCAATATATAACCTAAATGGCACATGAAAACCCTAAATAAGAAGGAATTGCTGAAATGTTTTCACTAAGATGAACCAACTTCTCAATAATTTAGGAACTTTTTTGTTAAACTGGTTTATGTGGCATATTTTAAATGGACAGGACTAGCACGTGGCATGTTGATGTGGTATTCCTGATGTACTTAATGATGTCTCTATGGTGAAAATCTGTACGAAGTAAATACAGAATACATGTCTTTCTTGACTGAACCAAACTTACTTTATGTATCCTCAGTATGCGAGGTGCACTTAGTTTGCCTTGCGTGAGAATTTGGAAAGGAGAGCCTTCACATGGATGTAGATAGAAACTACACCTACAGAACGTGAAGTGTCAAGTTAAATAGAAGCATAATATGTTCCTTTTGCTAAACCATCCACAGTTCAGCAGAAGTATAAAATATCTTAAGAAGTTCTTCACGTCTGATGAACAAAAAGATTTTGAAGAAAGGACACCAGGAAGAAATGCATGCTTCTTTTGCTATCTACCCAAGCTAAACATTAACAAAGGAAAGATGGTATTCAAAATACTTGGAATTTTCTCTTGGGGGCAGGCGATTGTTCAACACACAATCCAGACACCACCATGGGAAGTCCTTCTCATCTTCAGTACCATCTAAATCAGTAATTTTCTTTCTCCATGGGCCACCTTGAGAGCCTTCAGTGACAATAGAAGGAGGGGAAGCCGTAGAAAATTCAAATGGAGGATACACCACAGCATCATTATCAGCACCATCCACCTCAACCCTCGAATGAGTAAGACTTCTAGGAGGAATTTCCTTTCCAACTAATAAATCCCCATTAGCAGAAACTTGCGTTCCAAGTCTTTGTTTTCTTTTGACTAACCAATGAGCCAATAAGCCTTTAAGTGTTTCACGAGCTAGATTCACCTATGAACATTGAGCCAATTTGGTAGGTAGTTCAAATAAAACTGAGGACACAATTCTGATTCAAAATCAAAATATTGCAATAAAGCACTTGAGGACCATACATAAATATGCAGGCAGAAATTAATTTGCGAATCCATGTGTAACAAGAATACATAATTACAGAGCTTAGACAATAAAACCTAAGCTTCATGGTCTACACTCATTGGAGACAGCACTTACAGATATCAGCTCCAGTCCTTGGCCACTATAACTATGATGTTAGGAAGTCTGTCCCATTTCTTTTATTCTTCGGGTAAAAATCTCATGAATCAAATTCAAAGGGCATCCCAGAAATTTCTATCAAATTTCCACTTTTTAAGGCTATTCATTCCTACCTAAGAAGAATATATATCTAACAAAACAAAATGGAAGGATTTTTAGACCCCTTGACATTCACCACAGAAGTTTGGTCACAGCCTTGAGCTGTGGCAAACGGTTTTACTGATTTACCTTATCATCCTCAGGTTTCCCAGAAATGTTGAGGTCTGCAGAATACATCTCCGCAGAAAAACATTGTGGTGTATCCAAATGAACAGACAAACTTCCAAGCCTGGTATCCACAGTGAACCATGCAGGAATACTCACCTAAACCATTAAGATAATCAGTAGTTAACAGAGCATCCTAGTCAAAGAACCAATTTTAGATTATTCTTAGTGATTCGACATGTACCATTTCAAACAATTGTTCCTTCTTATCGTCAAATGAGACCTGAAGAGAATACGTGAATTATGAGCATTAAAAGTAGCATTGTTACACCAAATCTAAAACTAAGAATACATACATAGTTATTATTATCCCCAGAAACCCAGTGACACTATAATTCCAAGAACATAGTCATAGCACTCTCAAGAACAGAAAAGCAGAAGGATGTTTAGATGGTAACCTTTCCATAGTCCTCAATTACAACACCCCTTGTAATCTCCCACAGCTTCACTGAGCCATCAGTATCCTGCCAGATAGGTATTAGAAGTAAGTCATCTATAGGCATCAGCTTCGAAATATATCAAAACTCATGCATGAAGGCAAAAGTACAATTCTTACCTTTGTCAAAACATGCCTTCTATTATTTAATATTTCATGCTGCACTATTGCTGGAGTTCCTTGGATGGTTAATGTTGGTTCTTTATATACAGGAACCTACAACAATGAAAACGAAGTATGCCAACCAATCATATGCAAGGGAGAAAGTGAGACACTAACAAACAATTTTTCCTTGACAAGAATGAACGATGAACCCTCATCATATAACTTCATAATCAAAATAAAATATCTTTGTGGCTACTAGCTGAGGGTGTGGGGATAGATTACCAATAAATAGACTTCAAAGTATCAAGAATTTAGGAAAAATTTTCCCCTCCATCGATTATTTGAACAGATGCTAAATGTGTGAATGAATTATAGATATACTTATATGGATCCGTTAATGAAAAGGCAAAAATGGCACATTGCAGCCTCTCTTTCAAATAATACTACCATAATAAATACTTACTGGTGTAGATCCTTCCAAGGAAACCCTTGCCCTGGAGAAAGAAAGGTTTCCAGCCAAGAAAGAACCCCCTCTCTGAAAGACCTTCTGTGGATTCTGCCCTTCAGCAGGCCATCTGTTAACTGAAGAATCTGTTGTTGCAACCCATATGCTTTCATCATGTAGTGCCAACTGAAGAATAGGATGCTCCTTCGTGCAAAGTAAAATACTCTCTCTTGTTAACAAGTCTGTCAAGTATAACTGAAGGTATAAACAGAATGAGTATCAAAATTTTGACCACTCAAGCAAAAACTGTAAGAAACGGAATAACATGTTGTAGAAAGGTTTTTGCATTCATTATGTTTGGAAAAGATTATACTTACAGAAGAGTCCCTCCCACCACTATAAACATGAGTAAATGTTGGTGTGCTAGCAAGTGCCCAAACTGAATCAGTATGCACTGCATACGAATGCACACATCGTTGCTGACCAAGATCCCATAATCTACAACATGAATCAATAAAGATTTTGGTCTTCTCTTCTTTTGTCGAAACAAAGATAGATACATTACAGTAAGAAGATAGTTCCAAAATATACACCTGATCATTGAATCAGAAGACCCAGATAAGCAAAACCTGCAAAATGTTATTCAAGAAGCCATTTTTAGCATGAATCACAGAAACTGACAAGACAACCAAAAAGATTGGCTGTACCAATGAGACCAGGAAATCTTCCTAAACTCATAAAACTGTTATTGAACTCCTCCTTATATTTTGAGTTAGCATCATTTTGCAGAGGAGTAATAATCCATGTAGTATTTCAATTACCATTTTAAACTGTAATAGGATTAAAATAAAATATACACTAAAATTCCTGTAGCCACCAGAGTGATACAGCAAACTTAACCAATGACAATTTAAGTCAATTCATTTGCAGGCTTAAATATGTCTCAAAATTTTCTCTTTAGCTAGCAGCATCTATTGGCATTAGCAACGTCAATATCAGATAGGACATTAATAAATTCAGATTCTTTATGCTAGATCATTCTTCAGTCTTCATTCTATGTGGCAACCCAGGATCGCAATATATTCCCATTTATCCAACCATCATAGATTTCATTGTTTCCAAGAAAAAGCATCAAGGAGATAAATAAATAGAAAGGCACTCCTCTTTGTTCCCCCTCATTCAAAGATGCACACATTTCATGCAACTAAAAGTCAAAACGCATCTAATGTTAAAAACCACCTCTTGCTTCATATAGTAAGTGTAAACATGACATTTTTGTTATCATCTGAACATTTTCAAAAGCATTTACAGATGCCATTACACAGATCAATCACATACTATATAAGATTAACGTGAGTGCTACAAAGGCAACTGAAATGGCCCAAAACATATGACATAAACCAGAATAATTAACACCAAACTGACAAGCATAGGCAAAGAAAGACAAAAGGACAGGAGAGATGACTCAAACCATTCCACAACTTGTCATGAACATACTATGTTGACATAGACGAAGAGTGCATTAAGCCAACCTGCCAGTAGAATCCAGAAGCAAAGCTCTAATATTATCGGTATGCCCTCTTAGTTTCATAGTCTTTGAACCACTTCTCGGGTCCCAAACACGAACAACCTAGACAATTCAGGACAAGAGAAGAAAATCAGGTCTCAATGTATTCTGTTTATTTCTTTTTCCTAAACATTAAATCTGCTAAGTGTAGAAACATGAAATTGCAAGTGTTAACTTAAAATCAGAGTTACCTTTTCTGTCCCACCAGAAACAAGTATTGATCCACTGTCATTCATTGCCAATGCATAAACAGACTCTTTATGGCCCTTGGCAGTAGTTGGGACATATCCATGGGACTGAGTTGTGTGACCCGAGATGCTGTTGCTTGAACTGATTGAACGTAAACTTGTAACAGGCAATGAACTATTAGAACCATTGACACCATTAGGGCATTCATCTTCCCCTGCATCACTTGACTTAGAGATCGTGGCAACAGCAGCTTCAACGTCCCATATGAAAACCTCCCCACCAAGGCCACCAGAGGCAACTATATTGCTCTAAAATGCATGACACTAAATGAAGGTCAGGAAATGGCATTGGTAACAAATCAGATCAGACCATACCATACCAACGCACACCAAGAGTGAATCTACCATAAGAAATAGTTAAACTTAATATTATCAAATGCAAGGAAGGAACCTTTCATACAAGCAGTTCATAAGATCCATGAAAAGTTTGACATAAAAATTACATTTTTTTCAGCTGCAGCTAGACAAGTTACATAGTCAGAATGCTGACGTAGTGTCCTGATACAAGTTCCATCTGATAAGCAACTCCACATCTGGTTTATTACAAACAACAAACATCAGCAATTATTAAAAAAATAATTGTAAGAAGACAATCAATCGCCACGATTGCAAACCAGAAATAACATCACAGATAGAAAACCTTGAGGGTAGTGTCTGAAGAGCAGGAGACAAGCGTTTTATCGCCAGCAAGCACAGCATCATTTACCTGCATAACCAGATAAACTAGCCTATAATCAACTAGATCTCAAACAGCCACCACTAAGCGAACAAAATTACAAACTAAACTGATTTTCACAATTTAAGGAAGCTTGAAAAAGTTTTCCACACCAATCAAAAAGTAAAAAAGTTCTTCTCTCTAGAGAAATTTCTGGAACCTGGGCACCTAACATTCAATACTATAGTATTATGTGCATTCTTTTCAGTTCTGATATCAGCTAAATTGCTCAACCGCCATACCAACCAACTAAAATTCCAGAGCAATCACCTAAACTATATATTTCAATGGACAAGATAAATATTTCAACATTCAAAAGATCCAAATTAGAGGAATACTACACAATAGTGAAAATAACACAACAGACTGAAGATTTACCCAATCCACATGTGATTCGAATGTTGCAGAACAAGTTGCAGAATCTATATCTAATGTCCATCTCTTCAATGTGCCATCACGACTCCCAGTGAAGATGAAATCACACCCAGATTTTAATACAGCCAAACAATTGACACCGGCACAGTGCTGCATTAGAAATGTTACGTTAGTGACAAATTTGACAAGAACTTAGATAATATTATAACAGGTTCAAAATGTTTGACCATAAAATAAACATCGTAAAACCTCATGACCTAACATTAATCTAGGGGAACATTTGGAAGAAAAGTTTGTAAATGCATAAGCAGCCAAATGAACAAATAAGAAAAAAATTGAGAACATAGTAACAAGATTAAAAAAAAAAGTATACACAGGTAAACCAACTAACAACATAAGCTCCTTGAAATAAAGAAATTGGCATACATAAAAAGTAGCAGCATATTTACTTCAAACTCTAGGATAATCAACCCCAAAAAAAACAAAAAAAAAAAGTTGACAGACAGCCTCACCTTTCTATCATCAGCATCAGTCAACACATATGTTAGCCTCTTCTCCTTGCGCGTGCGAACAGAATTGGATGTGTTTCCTGCACTGCCCACGCGGTGCATTGCTATGATCCCTTAAACAAGAATGAAAGCACCGAATCAATCCCTAAGCATACAAAGAAGAGCCATCACACGGTTCTAGCATGCATCAGTCTAATACTGATAACAACGACCACCGAGTTGGAAAGTGTCAAAAGGGCTGGGAAACCAATAGAAAATTCCAAAATGGATTGAATCATGCGCAAAAGATAATCAAGAATCAACTGTAAAAATCAGTCTATAAACTATACAGATTGGAAAAGATAACCGAATCTATTAACACGGATTATGAAAACAACTCCCGTAGAAATCCCCAATCCTCACGAATTCCCACTTCCTAGTTAAAGCCTCATATATAGTATCCCAATCACGCACAAAACCACCCATAACTAGAAACATAAGAGTCGTAGTAAATTTCTCGTTTCTATTTCCTTAAGATTGCCAATAAATGCGATCAGACTCTAATTCAACGGAAAATAATAAAAGCATAGACAGATAAAGAGGTGTAAATGACGGAGAAGCGAAATTGGGAACATCATAACTTGCCTGAAATTCCAAGGCCAGAGAAAGAGTAGGATCGATGGCTGAAGAGAGAGACAGAGAGAGAGTGTGTGTGAGAGCTTAGAGTTAAACCCTAGAGAGAGGGAGAGAGGGAGAGATGGTTACTGTCGTTTTAGTGTCGTTTTGTGATAGTTTACACAGCAGTGGAGAGAATACAGAGAGAAGCAAGAGATTTGACAAACACTAATCAAATCGCACACAAGTTTTCTTTCTCTGGTTTTAAAAATTTGTTTCGCTTCTCATCTCATCTGACAACGGAACGGGGAAGTGATGAAGAAATGTGAAAAGTCAAAGGTTCATAAAAATTTGTAACTGCTCTTCTTTCGCTGCCTCATTCCTCAACCGATACGGCGCAGTTTGGGAGAAGAATTTTGTCAAAATGTAACTCTTGCGTGGTTTGTAACCTTACGTAACTTGGTGTGTAAAATGTGGGGCCAGATCTTCTGGCTCCTTACTCTGGCCCTACTCTGGCCTTGACCATGAGGACCATGGTAAAATGTTCTTTTAATCTATTGGCGCAGACAGATGTAATAAATCTGGATTGGTGTTATGTTAAGTAAAGAAGTGATGATACCCTTTTTTTAAATCTTCGCATAAGGTCAAGTTGCAGAATAGCTTATATCACTGCCACTGTTATCTGACTTCATTCAAAAATGGAGACATATTTAAATTGAAACAATAAAATTGAGTATATATTATACGGAGAAGTAAAAATGTATTTTTTAATCTTATTTTTATATTAAAATATAAGTTAAATATTATATTTTTAATCTTAATATATTTATTAAAATAAAAGTTAGGGTCTGATATTTTAAAGCTTTCTCAATTTAAATTCTAAAATGATGGAACACTTAATAAGATTATGTCTCTCTTAATTATGTGTTATAGTAGTATTAACCTGATATTATATTTTATTTTTTAATGTCTGTGTGAGTCCAATTGTACAGTATGATTTTCAGGTGATAACATAAGACCTATGTATTTTAATTGCACTTAAATCAATATTAAACTAACTATTCGCAATACTAAGTTTGTTTCCACGTTGTCTTCCATAGTTATTTGAGCGGTGGTACTAGTTGAACGCTAATGGTTTTAGAGTAGGGAATTTAAGTGGGAGAGGCGTCGATAGTGAAGGCAGGGTGAGTGAACAACAATAACAAGTATAAAAAAGTTGTAGACATGAAAAAGACGACAATAAATAAACTGTCAAATCAAGATTGGGCTTGTTTGGCTGAGCTTTTATCAACAGAACTTTTGTCAGTAGAACTTTTCTGAGAAGAGCTTATTTTAAAAGCTAGTTAATTATTTGTCTGTCAATTAAGAAAACGGTTTTTTAAAAAAAGCTTCATACAGTAGATTGTTTGGCAACATAAAAATAAAAAACACTTCTATTAATTTTAACTATATTTTATTTTATAATAAAATTATTTATGGTAAACAATAGGCAAAGTAATATCTTGTAGGAAATTTTAGATAACTATCTTGTAAGAAATAATTTAAAGAGATGCCTCATTTTCTTATAGGAAATAAAATTAATATGAAAATAAATATTAAAACATATAAAAAAGTTAAATATTATGTTAAATAATATTTAAAATGTATTAAACAATATGCAAAATACAATTTGAGCAACCAAATTTGAGCAACCAAAGGCCCAATGGAACTTTAATCAACCCAATTAACTTTTTTTAATTTAAAATTTAAAAACATCATTTTACTTAAAATAACATCATTTTATTTAACATATTTGAACTTCAGGCTGAAACTAGACGTGAAAAAAAAAATCTAAAATTCAACCCACCCATTGGTTTCAATCGGAGCCAGGACAAACAAAAAATGTCATTCCTAGTTATGCTAAGTTGCTGCATTCAATCAACTACCATAAAAAGTCGCAAAAAATTGAAGCAGAGAATTAGGAGTTCCCAACAATTAACAAGATTTGATAGTATGCAACATTAAAAGAACAAAGAAAGAGAGTTGCAGCAAACAAGGTGAAGTTTCTACTTCTCTTGGTACGCAAATCCCACAATTGACCAATTATTTGAGCCGATAAATTTCAAACATATGCATGAATAAACAATATTTTAACAAGAAACAACTTAATGCCTCTCATCATGCAGTGCTACTTCATTCTTTCTTGCCAATACCATG
>JANIHZ010000004.1:8073303-8090487 GCA_027478365.1 Erythroxylum rufum | reverse complement strand
AAAGAAATAACGAGTTAGTTTGTTAAAAATATTAATTTTTTAAAATATTTTAATTAATAAATAAATTATATTTTAATTAATTATAATTTAATTAATTACATTTTAAATAATTATATTTTCCGTTACCCCAAACAAGCATACCCTGATAAGCCATACAGAAGACAAGTCGAGCCCTATTCTCTGTGAGGGTACGGACTGCTGGATCATTTCTTACACGCCAAGTCGAGCTCATTCGAAATGACAACATTCATTTAATACATGCAAGTGTTGTGTCGTGTCGTACCCAAAAACAGAAAGTAAAATTATGATCTTAAAAATATAAAAAAAATGGAATATACTAAATATGTCTTAATTTTGGTTTTTTTTTAATTATATAATATAATAATAACAGTAGTTTATTTTTCCATTTGTTGTTTCCTTATAAAAGCGGTTCTTTCTCTTGACACATTAAATGTCCAAGCCTGCGAGAGAGCATAACTGTGGAGACAACAGTTGCAGCGGTTGGAGTGAGAAAAGGTTGAAACTTGAAACATAAGAGGGATAGAGAGCCTTCCAGAGCAGAGAAGAGAAGAGCGCTCACTGGCGCTTTTGGTAGAAGTAGAGAAGTTAAGAGAGAAAGCAGAGTAGGGGTTGATAGACCGTGGAATCTAAAAGAATCACACACTCAGAGTTTTGGGCTTTGGTGGGTTTGTTCACCTCTAAGCTTTACCCTGCCACCCTTAACTATTGCGTGCTTCGTACGGTCTATCTACCCTAATCTGCAGAACCTAATCAGTCCTTTTCACGACTCAAGTTCACAATATAACACGCCCCATCATCATCTCAATCCAGTTTTCGGTTTGTTTGTAACTCTTTTTCTAGTGTTCTCTATTGTCTTTTCCCTTTGCCGTTTTCCTTTCTGATTTAATTAACGCCAGTCTGGTAATTTTTCTGGGGTCAGCTTTTATGTGGTTTTGGATTGTTTAATTTTACAAAGTTGGTATCTTTATTGGAGTTCTGAGTGTTGTTTGGGTGTTTGTATTCAGTATAAGACATAATGGAGGGTGGGAATGGGGATTCTGGATCCTACTGGCTTGATGCTTGTGAGGACATTCCTTGTGACCTAATTGATGGTTTTGTGGACTTTGATACTCCAATAGTTAATGATTCAGTGGATAATAATGCTAATCAAGACAATCTCGTTCATGATTTCTTTGGAGGTATTGATCGCATACTTGATAGTATTAAGAATGGTAGTGGCCTGCCTCCATATGCTGACTGCACTAACCACAGTAACGGTGCTGCAACTATCTTGGGGAATGCAATTCACGTTTGTGGTGTTGAGGAGGGTTCCTTTGACAATGGAGGGTCTGCAGATTGCAAAACTGAAGTTGAGGGCTTTGTCTTACAATTAAGCAGTGAGAAGGGCTTTTTTGAAAGGCGAAGAAAGCTGGAGAATTGCAATAATGTGGTGAATGCTCTGGATGGAAAAGGGGAGGAAAGATTGTCTGATAACTCTGCCAAAGAGAATGGGGGCAAGTGTGAAATTGAGAGGTCAAGGGAAGGAGATTTTTCTACTGAAGAAAGGTTCAGTAAAAGGACCAGGCATAGCGGTCAGGGATACGAGAGACTGTATTCGTGTAGAGGGCACTATGATCCCAACGATAGGGAGAGAGGCTCTAGCAGGAAGAGGACTCGCGATTGGGATGAGATGGATAGGAGGGATAGGGATCATAGTCGGAGAAGAGATCGCTATGGTTGTGGTAAAAGGAGAGATGGTAGAGACAGGGACTGGAGAGATAAGGAACCCAGAGGTTACTGGGAGAGGGATCATTCAGGGTCGAATGGAATGGTTTTCCGCTTAGGAAGTTGGGAAGCGGAACATAAAAAAGAAGGAAAAGAAACAAATGATAAGAACCATGAGTACAATGGGAAGCCTGAGAATAAATCTGAGGAAGCTAAGGAAAAGGTTCCTGAGGAGCAAGCCCGTCAGTATCAATTGGATGTTCTTGAACAGGCGAAGAAAAAAAATACCATAGCTTTTCTTGAAACTGGAGCAGGGAAGACGCTCATTGCTGTACTTCTCATCAGAAGTGTTCGCAACGATTTACAAAAGCAGAACAAGAAAATGCTTGCTGTATTTTTGGTTCCTAAAGTTCCACTTGTTTATCAGGTACCTTGTTGTCTTCCAGTTTTCCTTTAGAGACAATTTTTAACAATGTCAATTAGTTTATTAATGAAAATTATGTGGGGATTATTCTGCTTCTCTTGTCAAATGACAGCAAGCTGAAGTTATTCGTGACCGTACTGGTTATGAAGTGGGCCACTATTGTGGCGAAATGGGCCAAGATTTCTGGGATGTTCGAAAGTGGCAACGGGAGTTTGAAAGCAAACAGGTATATTTTAGGTGCTTCTCATTTTGTCATCATTCATATCTTTTCGTTTATGCAGATGTTCAGTAGATATCATCAAACATATTGCAACAAGTTTTGGCAATTATTTTTTAATTACCAAATGATTGCTCAATTGATATAGTCTTATTTATCTTTGTTGGTAACATGATTTGTTCCTCTTCGATACATGCATTGCAGGTGTTAGTGATGACAGCCCAAATTTTGTTGAACATTCTGAGGCACAGCATAATCAAAATGGAAACTATTAATCTCCTTATTTTGGATGAGTGTCATCATGCTGTGAAGAAGCATCCTTATTCTTTAGTGATGTCTGAGTTTTATCATACCACTCCAAAGGAGAAGAGGCCATCTGTATTTGGAATGACTGCTTCACCAGTTAACTTGAAGGGTATTAATTTGATAATGATTAATGATTTCTCTTCCAGATTTTATGTTTCTTTTTGGGCTACTTTTGCATATCATGAGCATCTCTTTGATCAGAAATTCAGTAGACTAGCAAGAATTTTGTCTTGAATTGATGTTATGTTAAAGTACGATTCACTACTCATTTTTTGTACTCTTTAGGTGTTTCAAGTCAGGTTGATTGCGCAATAAAGATTCGTAATCTTGAAAGTAAATTAGATTCCATAGTTTGTACAATAAAAGATCGCAGAGAACTTGAAAAGCACGTGCCAATGCCATCAGAAGTTGTAGTGGAATATGATAAAGCAGCTAGCTTATGGTCCCTTCATGAACAAATAAAGCAAATGGAAGTGGCTGTTGAAGAAGCTGCACAATCAAGCTCCAGAAGAAGCAAATGGCAATTTATGGGAGCTAGAGATGCTGGAGCCAAGGAAGAGCTGCGTCAAGTTTATGGTGTCTCTGAAAGAACAGAAAGTGATGGGGCCGTTAACTTGATTCAAAAGCTGAGAGCTATCAACTACGCACTTGGTGAGCTGGGTCAGTGGTGTGCTTGCAAGGTACCAGAATTTGCTATATGCTCTTTTATTTTATTTGCTTGGAGTGGCAAGGTGAACATGACTTGTTCCTTTTTTAAGGTTGCCCAATCCTTTTTGACGGCTTTACAAAATGACGAGAGGGCAAATTATCAGCTGGATGTCAAGTTTCAAGAGTCCTACTTGGAAAAGGTTGTGTCATTGTTACAATGTCAACTGAACGAGGGTGCCGTTACAGATAAGGATACAAAAGTTCAAGAGAATGCGAATGTCATTGCTCAAAATGGCACTGATCCTGATGAGATTGAGGAGGGAGAGCTCCCTGATAGTCATGGTGGGTCTCGTCATTTGTCCTTTTTCACATAATATCTTGTCTATTTGATGAAAAAAAAAGGTTTTGTTTTTTTTTTTAAAACCAAACTGTTTAAGCATTGTACTATCGACATGCAGTTATCTTTTGCTTAGTTTTATTTATCAGTCAATAAGCTTTTCTCCAATTAGGTTACCTTGAATATTTTATACTCATGTTCTCTATGGTTTAGTTGTCTCGGGCGGAGAACATGTGGATGTGGTTATTGGAGCTGCTGTAGCTGATGGAAAAGTCACCCCAAAGGTGCAATCGTTAATTAAAGTGCTTCTGAAGTATCAGCATACAGAGGATTTTCGTGCAATTATCTTTGTTGAGCGAGTGGTGGCTGCTTTGGTTCTTCCTAAGGTTATATGCTTGCACAGATATGATTTTTATTTGGCCTTTAAGACTTGATACCCTCTTTTTTTCTTATATTACCTTGTTATGTTTACTTTTTGCTGAACTTGCAGGTATTTTCTGAGCTTCCATCTCTGAGTTTCATCAGGTGTGCAAGTTTGATTGGGCACAACAATAGTCAGGAAATGCGGACATGTCAAATGCAAGATACAATTGCCAAATTTCGAGATGGTCGTGTATGTCCAAAAGCCAATGTGATGCATTTTTATTTTAAATATTATGCATTTGGTAAGGAAGACGTAAATGTTTGTGCCGATTGTGCAGGTGACTTTGTTAGTTGCGACAAGTGTTGCTGAGGAAGGACTTGATATAAGGCAATGCAATGTTGTTATTCGCTTTGATCTTGCAAAAACTGTTCTTGCATACATTCAGTCCAGGGGCCGAGCAAGAAAGCCTGGTTCAGATTACATATTGATGGTTGAGAGGTAGTATTGTCGGGTCTGACTCAGTGTTAAAGCCATCTCATGACTAGTAACAGATGTGGGCAAACTAAAATTTTTTACATCTCAGGGGAAATTTGTCTCATGCCACATTCTTAAGGAATGCTAGGAATAGTGAGGAGACCTTGCGGAAAGAAGCAATTGAGAGAACTGACATTAGTCATCTGAAGGACGCTTCAAAATTGATTTCCATGGACATGATTCCAGGAACTGTGTACCAGGTGGAGTCTACTGGAGCTGTTGTGAGCTTAAACTCCGCCGTTGGACTTATCCATTTCTATTGTTCTCAGTTACCCAGTGACAGGTGTGCTTAGAGAAATGAAATTTAAGATGGATACTAAAGCTAGTATCATAATAGTTTTGACAATAATTAAATTATTGCTCAATTATCCATGTTATTTTAGGTATTCAATACTTCGTCCAGAATTCATTATGGAGAGGCATGAGAAGCCTGGAGGTCCCACTGAGTATTCGTGCAAGCTTCAACTTCCATGTAATGCACCGTTTGAGAAACTTGAGGGTCCAATATGTAGTTCAATGCGCCTTGCGCAGCAGGTACAGTATTTACTCAGTATAGTTCTTCTAACTTCAATTTTACTCACTATAGTTCTTCTAACTTCAATTTTCCTTTTTCATACTCTTGACTATCTTCTGCTTGGTTTTCAGGCTGTTTGTCTGGCTGCTTGCAAGAAGCTACATGAGATGGGAGCATTTACTGACATGCTTTTGCCAGACAAGGGAAGTGGGGAGGAAAAAGAAAAAGTTGACCAGAATGATGAAGGTGAACCACTTCCAGGGACTGCTAGGCATAGAGAGTTCTATCCTGAAGGTGTAGCCGATGTACTTCAGGTTAGTTATTCCTGTATGTTGTATGGTTAATGACTGGTGATAAGACAGATTTCTGGATTGATTCTCTTCTTTGTCTAGCATGCACATGTTTAAATTTTCTTTGGCCTGCCTTTCAGGGAGAATGGATCTTGTCTGGAAGAGATGATTACATCCCCAAAACATTTCATCTTTACATGTATGCTGTAAAATGTGTTGACATAGGCTCTTCAAAAGATCCATTTCTAACTCAAGTTTCAGAGTTTGCATTGCTTTTTGGCAATGAGCTGGATGCAGAGGTGTGCTAGCTATGCCCAATCCTCACATACTTGGGATATTTAAAGCACTCGTCTCTGACCCATTAATTCTTATAGGTCTTATCGATGTCGATGGATCTGTTTATCGCTCGAACCATGATAACTAAGGCATCCCTTGTCTTCAAGGGCCCAGTAGATATTATTGATAGTCAGGTTCGTTGTCAATTTAGCCTTTAGACTGCTGATTAAACTATGTAACTATTACTTTTTGACATTCTGGCATCTGATGAATTTAACTCTGGTTTTGTTCAGCTGGCATCCCTTAAAAGCTTTCATGTAAGATTGATGAGCATTGTACTGGACGTGGATGTTGAACCGTCCACCACTCCATGGGATCCTGCAAAGGCATATTTGTTCGTACCTATGGTTGGCGATAAGTCTGTAGATCCTTTTAAAGAGATTGACTGGGATCTGGTTGGAAAAATTATTGGAACAGATGCATGGAACAATCCCCTTCAGAAAGCTCGACCAGATGTTTACCTTGGTACTAATGAAAGGACACTTGGTGGAGACAGAAGGGAGTATGGATTTGGGAAATTGCGTCATGGTATGGCTTTTGGACAGAAATCCCATCCAACCTACGGGATCAGAGGAGCTGTAGCACAGTTTGATGTTGTGAGAGCTTCTGGGTTAGTTCCTAGTCGGAATGTATCTAAAACACAGAATATGGAGTTGACAAAAGGAAAACTAGTAATGGCTGATAGTTATGTTGATGCTAAAGATTTGGTAGGGAGAATAGTAACGGCTGCTCACTCCGGGAAAAGGTTTTACGTGGACTCTATACGCTATGATATGACTTCAGAGAACTCATTCCCGAGGAAAGAGGGTTATCTTGGTCCTCTGGAGTACAGCTCGTATGCTGATTACTACAAACAAAAGTATGATCTACATTGATTTCTTCAGTCTTCATTTCTTGTCCCATTTTTCCCCTCACCTTCAGGTGTGGATTCAATTCTCGAATTCCTGATTGATTTTTATGGTGTGATACGAGGCTTGGATGGCCTGAATGTACCTTTGTTGTGCTTGAAGAGAGAAAAGCTTATCTAGTCTATGATGGGAAGTAATGTGGTTATACAATATCAATACTTGGTCCCAAGTTCCTCATAGATTGGAGAAGCTTTTGTTTCTTCTTGCATAACAAGCATACATTTGGCTATCAAGTCTTCTATCTTTCATAGGTATGGAGTTGAGTTGATATTTAAGCAACAACCTTTAATAAGAGGACGTGGTGTTTCATACTGCAAGAATCTCCTATCCCCTCGGTTTGAGCACTCGGAAGGTATTAATTTCTTTCATCAGGAGCATAATATTTTATGTTTATTGAGTTCTTCACAATCTTTTATAATTTGCTAGAGCTAAGTGGACAAACTTTTTGTACTTTTAGCAAATGAAACAGAATCTGAGGAGATTCTCGACAAGACATATTATGTTTTCCTTCCTCCTGAGCTTTGTTTAGTGCACCCACTCCCTGGATCACTCGTTCGAGGTGCTCAGAGATTACCCTCAATAATGAGGAGGGCTGAAAGCATGCTGCTTGCGGTTCAACTTAAGCATATAATAAACTACCCCGTCCCTGCTTCAAAGGTATCATGTTTTTTTGATTGGGACAGATGAAAGAGAAAAAAAAGGCAGAATTAGGTTGTTTGGATAGAGATAGGTCATGAACAAAAACTAGTTGATGAATCTGTCAATTTTCTGCAGATCTTGGAAGCATTAACAGCTGCATCATGCCAGGAAACATTTTGCTATGAAAGAGCAGAGCTTCTGGGAGATGCTTACTTGAAATGGGTTGTTAGTCGGTTTCTGTTTCTTAAACATCCACAGAAACATGAGGGTCAACTAACTAGGATGAGACAGCAAATGGTGAGTAACATGGTTCTATACCAATATGCGCTTGATAAAGGACTTCAATCATATATCCAAGCAGATCGCTTTGCTCCGTCTAGATGGGCTGCTCCTGGTGTTTTACCTGTCTTTGATGAAGATACAAAGGATGGAGATTCATCCTTATTTGACCAGGAGAAATCACTTTCTGATAATAAAGCAAGAACAGATCATCCTGGGAATGTTTATGAAGATGATGAAATAGAAGATGGTGAGCTTGAGAGCGACTCTAGTTCTTACAGGGTCCTCTCTAGCAAGACACTGGCAGATGTTGTTGAAGCATTGATTGGTGTTTATTACGTTGAAGGTGGGAAAAATGCTGCAAATCACCTCATGAAGTGGATAGGAATTCAGGTGGATTTTGATGATATTGGGCTTGAGGATACAATAACACCGACTAATGTTTCAGAAGGTGTTCTTAGGAGTGTGGAATTTGACGCGCTAGAAGGTGCCTTGAATATTAAGTTCAAAGACCGTGGCTTATTAGTAGAAGCCATTACTCATGCGTCACGACCTTCTTCTGGAGTGTCCTGCTATCAGCGGTTAGAGTTTGTTGGTGATGCAGTCCTAGATCATCTCATCACCAGGCACTTGTTTTTCACATACACAAACCTGCCACCTGGACGTCTGACAGACATGCGAGCTGCTGCTGTAAACAATGAAAATTTTGCCCGTGTTGCAGTTAGACATAAGCTCCACATACACCTTCGACATGGCTCCACTGCCCTTGAAAAGCAGGTTTGACTTTCTTCCCTCAGGGAAGTTCCCTGTTAGTGCAATGAGCTGACTGGTGTTTAGTGTTAATCTTGACATTGTTTAATATTAATATTTCAGATTCGGGACTTTGTAAAGGAAGTTCAGGAGGAATTTTTAAAGCCGGGATTCAACTCTTTTGGTCTTGGAGATTGCAAAGCTCCAAAGGTTCTCGGTGACATTGTTGAATCGATTGCAGGTGCTATTTTTCTCGACAGTGGAAGAGACACGGCAGTTGTGTGGGAGGTTGGTTTCAGCTATTGACCCTGATTCAGTGCAACCCTTCTCATCTTTCTTCTGTCTTGCTGTTTACTGTGAGGATATTTCATATCAACGTATATTCTCACAACCTTTTTGTTCAGGTTTTTCAACCTCTTTTGCATCCAATGGTTACTCCGGAAACACTGCCGATGCATCC
Organism: Erythroxylum rufum; assembly: GCA_027478365.1. Taxonomy (NCBI): domain Eukaryota; kingdom Viridiplantae; phylum Streptophyta; class Magnoliopsida; order Malpighiales; family Erythroxylaceae; genus Erythroxylum; species Erythroxylum rufum. The sequence goes on along the minus strand of JANIHZ010000004.1, from coordinate 8,081,756 downwards.
TGTAAGGGAGCTGCAGGAACGTTGCCAGCAACAGGCTGAAGGCTTGGAATACAAAGCCAGTCGAACAGGCAATCTGGCTACTGTTGAAGTTTTCATCGATGGTGTTCAGATAGGAATTGCTCAGAATCCACAGAAGAAGATGGCACAGAAACTTGCTGCAAGGAATGCTCTGGCCGTTTTGAAAGAGAAGGAAGCAGCTGAAGCTAAGGAGAAGAATGATGAGAATGGCAAGAAGAAGAAAAACGGTAACCAAACGTTTACTAGACAAACCTTAAATGATATCTGCTTGCGTAGGAACTGGCCAATGCCTTCCTATAGGTGAGAAATTTCATTCATCACGTTTTTCTTTTCCCCAGCAAAGTAATGATAAACAGTTTACTAATTGATACTCCTGCGGCTTTCAGGTGTGTGAATGAGGGTGGCCCTGCACATGCCAAGAGGTTTACATACGCAGTTCGTGTGAATACAACCGACAAGGGATGGACTGATGAATGTGTTGGAGAGCCAATGCCAAGTGTTAAGAAGGCCAAGGACTCTGCTGCAGTTTTACTTTTGGAACTTTTGAACAAACTGTACTCGTGACATTCAATAACACTTCAGTGCTATATATTATTTGGGAAATCATTTGCTTTCTCTTGAAAGAGTTTAGCTACGTAAACATTGTAGTATAGAAACAAGGTCCCACCTTTCAAGGTTCTAATCATTTACTTCACAACAGAAAATCCATTGGTTATTTTTCTTGGTCGTGACCAAGCTGTCCTCTAAAGGTATTATCTTTCTTCAACGTCAAGAAAAAACCAACAGCACTTTGGTACAACACTTCTACAGTCACTCGGAGGTAAAAATTCAGAAGAATTTAAAGCTTTCTTACTAATCGTTCTGATGGTAACAAACAAGCAATGATACAAACTAAAAAGTGAAATGTCAATAAAAACCACTTATTCAAGTCCCCTCGGAAGAAAAGTTGTGGAGGGACAAACTTTCTTTACCGCCTTAGTGTGTGGAGAACGTACTCAGCATATAAGTCCCTGCAGTGCAATAATACGCAGTTCAGAACAACTAACTAGTACTTGACTAGCTAAGTAGCTTTCACCGGGGTATGCAAGCAAAAAGGAAGCAAAACTCACATTGAGTACTGAATGGCTTCAACAGCAGTGGCTGAAGGCAAAAATTCATCAACTGCAACTTCCTTGTTTTCGTTTTTCTTGTCTATTCAGAAATGTTAAAGAAACCAACGTTTAAGCAAAGTTGGAAAACATTAAGTTGGAAGGAAAAGGAAATGTAAAAAGTTGATCACGAAACAGAGAAAGGGATACAGTCTTCAAAGAACTGGCGGATCTCAGAAAGGCGGTGAGGGGCCAGTTGGTTGATATCAGTGTAGTGCTTATATTCTGGATCATCAGCACATACTGCAATGATTTTGTCATCTTTCTCACCCTGAAATGGAATTTGACAAGGAGTAAATTCAGAGTTCAACAAGAAATCTATTTTTCAAATCAAGGGTTTAGTACTTTGGAACCCAGTGAAGAACCAGATGATATTACCTGATCAATCATGGGCATGAGTCCAATGGCCCTGGCTCGCAGGAAACAACCAGGAAGGACAGGCTCCTGTCAAATTACCAATTAAGTGAGCAAATTGTCCAATTGAAGCTTAAACATTCTGCCACTGGATTACCAGACCAAAATGCCAGAGTACAAATTGCATTATCTTGAATTGGGATACTTGCCTGCATGAGCACTAAAACGTCCAAAGGATCATTGTCTTCACATAATGTGCGAGGGATAAAACCATAGTTATGAGGATATACCACGGATGAGTATAAAACACGATCGACCTATAAAAAGAAATGAGAGGAGAGAAATGGTGTGAAGCATAAGAAAAAAAAATATCAAATTAGAATGTTGATGACGAATAATTAGTTTATACCTTAATCAATCCTGTCTTCTTGTCAAGTTCATATTTAACCTTGCTCCCTTTGGTGATCTCAACCACCTATGCATAATTTGATGGCAAGAAAATCATTCATTAGTAGAGCCAAGTGCTTGGACATAAGTATATCAAAACAGATATGCATTCGAGTTAGATACTAATAAATTGTTGCTTGGCGATAATGGTAAAGAAAAGAAGAAAATGGAGATTTCGGCAAGTCAACTCCTCCAAACTTCTACTTGATTTAGCAATTTCAGTTCCATTCCCAATGTCAACGATCCATTTTGTTTTTAACCAGTTCCTACATTCATTTTGTTTTAAGTTCTACTATACGAAGTTGGAACCAGGACGTACAACGTTGAAAACGTTAGGGGCTCCAGGTCCTGCAAAACAACAATTTCACGTTGTGATTAATTACTGGCGCACATACTAAGACATTGTGATTAACTACTAGCGCACATACTAAGACAAAACAGAATAACTTGGTCATTTGAGCCAAGAAGGTACCAATCTCAAGATCATGCCAAGGATGTGCAGCAACAGTCCTTCTTGACAAAGTTGAAAGGATCCTCTCATTCAAACGAGGAGTTGGACGCTTTTCTTCAACTTCCTTTCCGTCAGTTTCTTTGCTCATCTTCAACCGGACTATTAAAAAGGAATTTCAATGCTTGTCAGTTCGTGATAGATTGCTCAGCTCACAATAACCAGTTTAGCAAGGATCAAGTCAAGCGAATCATAATAGGTAATTCTACGATGATTTCCCGTACATTCAAAGAAAATCTGCCCAATGAAATGTTGATCCATACCATGTTAACGTGTTAAAGATAGGCTTTTTTTTGCTTGACTAATGGACTGTCACATGCATTTCAACGAACTGAACCGTGAAAGGCCAGCAGGACATTAAGTTCAAGGATCGAGTAAACACAATACCTTGCTCGCAGATCAAGTCTATAATCATGTGACTACGATAGATCAGGTATCTTAGTGAATTTTCCAGCAGATGTCATCGAAGGCTCAGTTTCATAGCATATAGTTATTATATACAGAGCTAAAGCATCTCACATTTCTTAGGAATGACAAGCTACCAATTAATGTTGTCCATAGAATCCATATAAAAAGATGGTCGTACAGCAAAAGACTGGGACTGCAAGATGCGTCTTTGAATGGAAACAGGCACATCCCATTCCCAATTCCAGGTTCTGTACTTTCACAAGTTTAAACGAAGGAAGAGCCTTTAGCCCTTTACTCCTTCGCATCTAAACGAAATCGGACCAAAGTTCCAAACTTTATCAAAGACTACTAAAACATGTAAAATCCGATGGTTGATGTGCCATGCAAGAAAGCCCAGAAACGCATATGCGCTAAATCACAAGATTAAATGCGTCCTTTCCAACCGAAAAGGCATAACAAAAAGGAACTTCCATTGGAAACAGAGAAAAATAAACATACCTTGATCAGTTAAGAAGTAACAGAGGTGTTGACCAGCGAGATGAAAGTTGGGTAAAACGGAAAGACTTAGGTGCGGTGATCCTAACCCAGCGCACAAGTGTCTTTATATACGTGTGGGAAGTGAGATACGTGCCCACTTTTGTTTAAAGCATAGAAACAGTGATACAGAAGGTGTGGTCAAATCGTGCAGATCCTGCCTTGTGTTTGCAGTCAAGAAAAGTTAGTTGGATCCATCCAACATTCAGACTTAAATACTCAATAGGCCTTCTCTTCTTCGTTGCAAATAATAAATAAATTACCAACTTCTGACCTTCTTCATATGGTATATGCCGAATATCACAAGTTGTGGGATGCTAATGGACAGAAATTATTAACATTGGATGACAGGATTGATTGTTTATTATAGCATAAATAAGAACACGAACAACTAAGGACTTTCAGAGTTTGTGTCTGGGAAAACTACTAGGCTCCAAGTTATCAAACAAAAAAGGAATCTTTAGCATTTGTGATGCTCTTACAAATTTGTTACTTGGTGAACACCTAAACGAGAAACACTTTTGATTACAATCTCATCAAGTAAACAGGGAACGATTAGCCCTTCTATGTAGTTTTTTGATTAAGTTAAACCACGACAGGATTTGATATTCCAAAGGTTTGAAACTTCGTCCTTTTTACACTATGTACACGTACGAAGACAATAATTCCTTATCTTTTCATCAACAATTCAAAAGACAACGTGGTTCATTTCATCTTGTCTTCTGATGAATAGCCTTCAAAGATCGAGTGCGTTGGTACGAGAAGGCATTGTTGATAAGAATGACTTTACTGTGACAGCTCAGCCGTTGAAGGTAAGGCTGTTGCCATTTTACGCTTAAAGTGTGAAAGGAGTCATTTTGGATTAGTTTTAGGTCCAGATGTGGAGGTAACATGTAAAGTGGTGGTCCAATTGTCACAACTCACAAAGTCTCGCTTCTCTCCAAGATCAAACCGAGGAATCCCAAGTAAAAAATTGCACCAGTACTGAGTTCACCTCGGGAGCATATGAGGTTTGTCCGCCATTGCGACCTTTTCTCTGTGTGTACAAATGGGACCTTTCAAGGCGCTAGATCAGTTGTTCCACGAATCGCTGTTCCTACGCTGTTTTGCTGCTAAAACGTCCACGTTTTAATAAAATTCGTTAGGTCTAGCTTTGCTCTCACCTAAGCCAATCTGATGCCCCCCTTTTCTTTTGATTTTGCTTCCCGCCTCAACTCTTTCCTGCTCCGTTGGGGTTAATTCATGGAACATCTACGTTTGTCCTAGATCGAGTTTCGGGTTCGTAATTTTGTTCTCCATCAACAATTAACTGATACAGTGAATTTGCCTCTTTTTTCTTTTGATTTTGCTTCCCGCATTTACCGATGATGTTTGATTGGTACTAATTCTTCTCTCTTTTGCTTATGTTCTTGTAGTTCTTCTTCTTGCTGGGTTAGAGCTCAAGAGTATGCGTAGTTGTTACGAAAGTTAGGACTTTTAGTGGCATATCAACAATATCGAAACCTGGGTTAGTGCTGCTTTGACTGATTTTTTTATAAAAAACTTGACTAGTAGCTTTGGTTTGCCAGTCTTGTAATCCCCTTATAACATGTTTGAAAATCCAAACCGTCCCAGTTGCTAGATGACTCTCCTACTGGATGCTACATCTGTTTTGGTGCTGAGTTGTGATCATTGTATGTTTTTAAAAGCTTGGTTCTGTTGCTACATCTGAACCGTCCTTGTTGGTAGATGACCCTCTCATTTATTTTTCATATTTATTAGTTGTGTTCATTTTATTTCCTTCATTTGTTTAACCATGGGCAAATTTAGTTTGTGTGTGTTGGATAAGTGCTGGGTTTGTCGAATTAATAGGAATGGTTTCTTTGCCAAGAAAGAGCTCAAGGATGGGATACGTGTCTTCTGGTGTTATTTTGCAGGCATGAACTTGGTGTAGGAAAAGAAAGCTCATGTTCCTGGGAATTATCAACTTTGGGGGTATCCGTGCAACTGGACTGTTTATAGGATGAATATCCAGCTAGCTAGTTCATGGTAGCTCTTGTAGTAAAGTATGGTAAAATGCAAAAGCCATAAATGCCTTCATACGGGATGGATCTTTTAAGGGGTTCATATCATATTTTTTGGCATTGGGTAGGAGGCGCAAAGCTTCCTATTGCTTCCACTGTAGTGGTAACAATCAATTGAATGTTCTTATTAAAGCATGAGATGAGTGTTTATGATCTTAAGGATGACTTTTATATCACAATCTCTGCATTATTGATTTGGATCTTGGAAATAACTTGCTTACGAACAGGGTTTTGTGTTTTCAATGCATGTGGCAATTTTTTGCAATTGTCCGAGGGTGAAATTTTGATGCTTTTAGTTTTGTAATCCATTCTAAAAAAACATTTATTTATTTTGTGGTTGATGCTAGCTTTTTTGCATTTCGTCCAATTCACATTCGGACATGGCCAATGATAATTAAGGTATAGTTATCTATTTGATTTGTCATGTTTGATGAATATGGAAGGCAGAGCAACCTAAGATGAAATGTTGTTGCTTTTTAGTTTAGTTATAACTTGTTAAGCTTCGTTGGCTACTTGGATTTGGTATACTTTAATAGCTAGTGTAATGCTAATACAAATATTATTTCACAACTTGACTAGGAAAGTGGTTGAGTTATTATAAGTTTATTTCATATAAGCCAATTGCATTAGGAATGCTAGAATTGCTGCTTGGAATTACTAGGTGGTCAAGTTAAAAACTAAAGGGTAATAATATATGTAGATAATTGTTGAAAACAATCATCCCCAAGGTTTAGGTTTGAGATTAGTGGATTCAGTGCTCTAGTATAACTACTCAACAAGGCCAAGCAAGTTAGTTTAACAAGCCATTGGAAAAAAAGTAAGCAGCTTTTTTTTCTTGTTGTCTCTATACGATGTATATATACACATACAACTACAAAACACACACTTTATTTAATATTGGATTGGAACCTTTCGCAATGATAAGATCATTTTATTGGAATGTAACTATCTTATCAAGTGCTGAATAGCAACTTTATTTATTTATGAAAAATAGCAAAAAAGAAAAGGAGCAAGCAAGTAATACTCAATAAACAACTAGTTTCAACGCCATAATTGCTTTTTGTTCAAGTCGTCTCATGAATAATGCTACAGTTTGAAGTTTATTAATAATCCTTGAAAAACTGAAGGGGTCAATAGTTTCGCAAACTTTTCGATTCGTTTTTAGCAAACAAAAAAAATTAGAAAAATTAAGAGAACAAAAAATAAATCAACACCGAAAATTTGGTAATGTAGTTCGGCACACCTTGCCTACGTCTGCGGGGCCCTCACCCAGTTTAATAACTTTCACCGAAGTACAATAGATTTACTCAAGGCTTTATTGAGTTGACACCACTTAACCCTTGTCACTATCTCTCAACCTCATTTCTCGTGAAAGATTTTCACACCCAATAACACAATCGACTCGTGTTAACCTCGTCAGAGGATTTTTCTAAACAACTTTTAGTGAAAGAACAATAAACAAATAACTTAAGTACTTAATCAACTAATAATTGAAAGACAATATACTTGAGATAAAATAAAAAAGAACAACTCACAACCCAAATATAAGCAAGTCTGGAAAATCACAAGTTAACACTCTACGGTTGTTCAACACCCACGATTGAAGCATAAGAGAAAAACTCATCATTCACATAAAAACAACTCAGGTTGGCGTGATCAGCACATATGTAATTTCCTTGGCCAAATAATCAGCAACACACGTACATAACCACTCTTCATGCATAACCCATCAACCACGGTTTATCAACACCAAAGATTCACTTCAGTTTACTCAAATAGGAATAACGCCTACGACATCAACATGTGCTGACCAACGCCCACATCGTAACTCACAAAATCAACATCACCGTGGCAAAAAGCCTGACGCACTTCACCTTAGGTGCTTTACCGTGGCTTCAATCACCCAACCTGTCACGTTGTTTTGCAATCTTCACAGACCCATGTACAAAACACACTCACTGTGTGATTAAACAACTAACACTCTTCAAGTCAATCTTACACACGCATCTTCAACACTTAATTAATACAACACACACGACAAGACATATATCTCCTTTTTTAATTCAATTAAATCATGCCCACTACACTGTTGCCTTGTCTCACAACCCACATTCCTCCTTTTGTTTAGCTATTAACCGTTAACGCACCCTCTCATCCTATGCCACACACACGCACATTGGAGATAGATCACCGCAACTATTACGCACATTAAAGATAGAGATCAACTTCAAGACTAAAGACGTGCTCAATTAACCCCCATATTAAGATAACTAGCAAGGAACGTAGATAAGCTCAAGCTGCAATCTTTTCGGCTGCTGACAATTCCACCTTTTACCAACTCTGCAACTTTTTCTTTTTAATCCCAAAACTCCAACCAATAACAAGTAAATCCCAACGATGGAAATATATGAAAAGTTCATTAATGACCTTTAACCACACATCAACGTAATTCACCAAAATAGCTTTTTAAATCCAAGTCAAACAATGATTATTGGTTAGCTATTATCATCTAATTAATATCTTATAGGTCCAATTAATAAAGAATGCCAAAACTTACTTAGATATATAACATATATCCTAACAATCTCCTCCTTTTTGGCATTGTTTGTCACAAATATGAAACTCTCCCTAAATAACATAATTGGACATATAAGTATCAAATTCACAATTCATATAACAAATACTCCCCTTTAATCAAACATCAAGTTACAAAGAACATCAAGTTTATCCAATCATCCAAATTTCTCTCCCTTGGGACAAAAACATGCTAAAAAGTAAGACGAATAGTCACACATATACCTTAAAATCTCCCCCTGAATGGAACATTCACCACAAACAATCTGATGTCTCCCCCTTGGGACAAAATCATATCTGTTGGACCCCGAACTTTTGGTAGAAATTAGAAATATGAAAATAAATTTTAAATGAGTGTTTTGTATATGAATTATATTATAGATGTTTTGTGCCTTAAAG